>CM060954.1:1027500-1470000 GCA_030765055.1 Mantis religiosa | reverse complement strand
TTGAGGTGGCAACTGAGTAAAGATGCACACCAAAAGAATTAGTCTGATACTAAACCTGAAAGGAGATTAAAGATGATTTATACATGTCGAGTAGTTGATACATGTACCATCCATAGCTCCATGTGTATAAAATCATCCTCATTCTTTTTTCAGGATTGGTAATAGACTAATTCTTTTAGTGCGCATGTTGACTCAGCTGCCACTTCGAGTTAATTGGAGTGTAATTCCTGTAGTTATAGTAATAGTAATTTATTTCCTTTTACATCAACAAATGGAAATACAAAATCAAGATTACAATTATAAAATCTATACTGAAATATGCCATATATTCGTAAATCCTGAAAATTCTATCATGTTATCAGTTGCCCACCATTGAAAAATAATTCAGTCCCCATACACCTAACCCTAGGTTTTTGTGTATTCGAGGCCCTCTGCTCCTTTTTACACTTTCTGCCATTTCACCTATCCCACTCTACATTTTTCTCTTAATTGTTCTTAGCCATCTCTCTTTAACTTTCCCTAAATAATTCCCTATATTTCTCCTGTTCTTTTCTCCTTTTACTGACAACATTTTTCTAATTACTACTTCACCCCCCAAATTGTCCTATTTACGTAGCCAAGCCTGCTCTCTCCATATCTTTGTTTGACTACAATTTAATATACAATGGAAATCTGCATTCTCTTCTCCACACAATGGACATTTATCTAGCTCCCTCTCTTGACCTATACCTTTCAAGTTTCTCACTCCTGTTCTTGCCCAAGCAAAACCTTCTCGCCCTAACTTACTACATATATCTATATATCCTTCCCTCCCCCAGGTTGTTTTTATTTCTCTATATAATCTCAGTGAGCTTTTGTCACTTGTATTGGCAAAAATGTCTTGTCTGTCAATATCTTCTAATCTTAGCTTAACTTCTTTCCAGAAACCTCTATACCCATACTCTGCATTTATCCAAGAATGACCCATACCTATCTGCTTCAGCAAGTCACACATTTTATGTGCCCAAGACCCACCCCAGTGACTTCTCTTTTGAATATGAAAACATTCTTTAATTATATTGCCATCTTCCAAACCTGTAGTTAATGTAGGGGAATATTAGAGAAAGTAATAATAAGAGTGAAGAAGGTGTAATTTTTTGTATTCTGTTCTTCGAATAGGGTTTTACCAACTTTTACTGATGTTTAAAGAGTAAACATTTGATTGCTTGCAGCCATCTAACACAAACTGCATCGTGGCTGCCTCCTGCTGAACTGTGGGCTGAGTCTGGCAGGGATTTTCCTTACGGATGGGAGCAGGCCATTGATAGCAATGGCAAGTCATATTTTATCAAGTAAGTGTTTCAATATCATTTAATACTTATTACTATAACATTCTGTACTTGAATTTGCCACACAGATTTATTCTGGAGAAAGAATTAAAACTATACAATGTGTTGCATCTCTGTGCACCAGCTGCTGAAATGTGATTGCACTTGACAGTTTGTATGGCTTCGCGTAACATTGGCTATATTGTGGTTGCCAGAGTGGCTAGTCAGCTGATTGTTCTGCTTTCTCTTGTGTGCAGCCTGTGTACAAAATGTATGTAACTATTGAACTTCTGTGAATAATAACTCAGCATATACATTGCAATGTATGTAGAATAAATTACCATGGATGCTGATGGACCTTCAAATGCACCTCCTTTTCAAAGCTTCCTTAACATTTCTAATGCTTAACTATTAAGTGGCACACCATGACACAAAGGATTTTCACTCTGCGATTCATCCCTTAATGATAAAAATGTTTGAGACATCTTAGTATCGTCAACGTGACCAATGTGTTGGTCGCTTTTTCCCACAAGGTTGCTTCAGGAAGCCTCACCTCTTCCATATGTGGAGGAGGAAATTAGGAATTGGGTATCAAGATTCTAGGCAAAATTGCTGCATCATTGCCCACTAGATTGTCCTGTTGCATTTCAATTTGAATGGGCTGCAAAGAACAACTTGATGGCCATACTAGAGGTTTACAACTTTTCTTTTTCTTTTCTTTTTAAATTTACTTCCTCCAACATTAAGTTATGTTGGACGATGAACGAAATGATGTTCAAATGAGTCCAATGTCCACAGAGCCTAGAGTTACCTGACATTTATCTTTCAGGATAAGGGAAAACCCCAGAAAAACCTTATCCAGATACCCACCCTGAGCAAGATTTGAACTCGGAACAACTGATACATGTGGTTGGAAAAACTACATCCGACAAATGAACTGATTCAATTTCCGTTTTGTCATCACCACCCAGAATGCTGACTTAGGATTGGTATAGGAATTGCTAGCTACCAAGCTCAACGTTTCAGCAGCTGGGATATATACACAAACTATTGTTACAGACATTCTAAGAACAAGCAGAAACAATTTCATTGCATATTTTGAAGTAGGTCCAAGAGGAATAGTGTTATGTTTACTCTTATTACACAATGGACAATGATTGCTTTCTGCTACTGGGCCTGCTCACTTATTACAGACTAATTGCACAAAAGTTTATTTTTCAAGATAAATTTTTGTCACATTTTACATGGGCATTGGAAGGACAAAGTATGTTAACTACTTCAAGCTCTGGTTATTTTCTGGAATATGGTAAAAAAATATGCAGTTTATAATTAATTATTACTTAGGCTTTAGTTGCAGAACAGATAGTTAATCATGTGGATTAAGAGAAGTTTTGGTTAAAATTGCACGTATTAGAGAAGATTTTTGGAAGGAAGTGACATCAGAGGATATGGATAGGCAAACCTTATTTGCCCAGATTAGGGAGGAAATTTCTCTGAGGTGCTGTAGGGGAATAAAAGATTACTTATAGAGAGGTATTTGTCAGTTTGCATAAAGAATGTAGTAGTTTAGATTACATGTTTGGGCTCTTCTTTCTAATATGGGATGTGGCGATTTTTTTCTAATTCCTTCACACTTTTTGATGTTTTTATATACAACCATGATTTTTAATATAATTTCTTTACTTTTTAGTGCAATGCACTCCAACACTGAATTGTCAATGGAAAGGGATATAAAGGGATAATATAGGATGCAAAATTTCTATGGTGTGCATTACAGTAAGGAACAATTTTTTTTTTTTTTCATGTACGAAACAAAATAGGCTAATTCTTGTGTAAACTCGTTTGCTGATTCAAAAAATGCCCCTTAAAATGCTGTATCATGTAACGTTTTTTTGTATTGACGCTCACGTTGTTCATCACTTACAGCTTCTAGGTTTGTAGGGAAACTATCAAGGTGAGAGTGCGGAAAGTGGATTTTGAGTGACATTTGGCAACCCATTTGTTTGTAGTTTCTTAACAGTTCTGAAACTAAAGTTTCACAATTTTCTTGTTTGTTATTGCCCAGGAAGCCTTTCACCACTTATTTAAATGATTTCAATGCTGCCAATTCAACAGGTTTAAGCTTAGATTAAAAAGCATGTCTTTAAGAAGTAATCTAATTTAAGGGCTGACCAATATAACTTCCTTTATATAGAGTCAAACTGAAAAGTTCAATGCCATGGCTAAGTTTTGAACCACGGATCTCCTTGTTTCTGTCCAATCACTCTTACCCATTGAGCTACCATGGCCAAAGTGCTGTCATGACAATAAATTCTCCAATTGACTCATATATTTTCCCGGTAAACCACTAGGGGATCTCGCTTCTGAGATACACTGTTTGTGGTGACTTACTAGTGTAAGTACTTAAATCCCAGGCTTCATCATTAAACTCTTATCATTTAATTGATGGAAATTAATCATTCCTTCACACTAGCCGTGTATAGGCTAATGTTTTGGATAGATAGTCAACCTGAAAAATTCAATGCCACGGCTCAATGGGTAAGAGTGACTGGACAGAAACCAGGAGATCCATGGTTCAAATCTCAGCCATGGGAAAACGAAGATGAATGCATAAAAATCTACACCTGTTAAAAATATTTTATAGATGCCCGAGAGCTCAAATGAGTTCATCAGTTTATCATGGCCTTAATTAGTATTTTATAGTTTATTTTATATTATATAATGTTATTATGGCTTAAATTGTTTAATTCCTTGTTGTCTTATAACATTGCTTCAATGTTCAGTTGTTTGTCACGATTACATGCAAAGAGAGTCATTTTAAGGGCAGCACATAATGTTGAGTTGTTAAACATTTGATTTTCACTGTTCCCTTTGTATTTATAACAAAAGTGTAGTATAACCATTCCTGTAAGAGTTTATCTTGATTAAAGTGAAGTGATGTAACAATAGTTTGTATAGTCATTAAGAATAAGTCACATGAATGTCCTTTGACCTCACACTGTCCGTGTGCTAATGCAGTTTAGTAGTTGCTTGTTTTGTTACTTTACCCATTGGGGAAGAACCTCTCTAATTTCTTGCAGTAGCAGCCCCCACAACGATTGCTTATACAGCCAGTGGAAGATAATGTTTCAGAGCTGTTTATGCTGGCCATTTGATAGCTGTGTTTACACTGCTATTAATGCTTAATTTAATATTTTAAACTATTTGCAGATTTAATAATTGCACAAATGTTTTTTGTATTATTTAAAAGTTACATCCTCCAAAGCAGTTAACTTTATAAATATAGACATTGTAATAACATTTCATAGAATATATTAAATGTGAATATTTGAAAGCCTTGTATCAATATCCATTAATACGAGAGCTGTCCAGAAAGTAGCAGAATTTTTTAAATAAACAATTGACAAATTGAAAAACTCAAAGTTTATATACATTTGAAAGGTACACATAATTGCTATTCAAATTGAGACATTTATCATACCGTGGCACCAGTTTTTCAATACCCTCTCTGTAGAAATATGCCACCTGCGATCTCAACCACTGGTTTACACCGGCATGCAATTCGGCGTCAGTATCGAAGCATTGTTTACCAAGTCATTTTTTCATCTCTGGGAAGAGGTGGTAATTGCTTGGTGCCAAATTCAGGCTGTATGGTGAAACACCTCCCATCCAGAACCATCCAAGAATGCCCGGCTACTATTGGCCATTTGTGGACGTGCAAAAACAACATATTGTTGCTAAGTTTTCTCTGACGCTTATTTTGTATGTCATGCCATAACTTTCTTAGTGTTTCACAATAACTTTCCAAATTTATTGTAGTTCCACATTCCAGAAAATCAATGAGAAGCACTCCCTTGGAGTCCCAAAACACAGTAGCCATGACCTTTCTTGCTGACAGTGTTTGCAAACACTTTCGTGGTTTCTCGGGAGAATATGTGTGCCTCCATTCCATTGACTGCTGTTTTTCACAGTCGACATGCTTCACCCAAGTCTCGTCCCCAGTTACAATACGTTCAAGAGGTCCCGAGTTCGAATCTCGGTCAGGGTGAGTTACCTGGATAAGGTTTTCCCAGGGTTTTTCCCTTATTCTTAAAGACGAATGTCGAGTAACACTAAGCTCTGTGGACCCTGAGCTCATTTGAGCATCATTTGACCCATTCCACCCATCATCTGGTATGACTTAACAGTGGAGAATGCAAATTACAAAAAAAAAAAAAAAAAATCTGTGTTTCTTATGGTCTTACCTTAGGATTATCCACCGATCACAAAATTTGTGGTAACCAAGCTTCTCCACTACAATTTGATGCACCAAACTCTGTAGAATTTGGGGAAAATGTTCCGACAGTTCTATAATCGTGAAATGACGGTTGTCACGAATTTTGTCATTGATTTGCATTGCCAGGTCATCAGTCAAAGGCTAGGCCTACCACTGCTGTCCTTGTTGTGAACACTGAACATTTTTTAAAATCAATGCACCATTGCCTCACTTGGCTTTCACTCATTATCCCCTGCCCGTAAACATCACAAAGCTGACAAATTTCAAAAACCGAATCACAGACTGCACTTCACAAGTGGCAGGATTTTCTATTGTAGGGCACATTTTGATGACTCAGAGAGCAAAGTAAGGAACGCACAGCTATAACAGCTACATAACAGCTGGATGCATACTGACACCAAGATGGTGGCTCTAGCCCCACCCATCACCACGATAGGCCATAACGTCTGTTACTTTCTGGACAGCCCTTGTACTTCAAGCCAAGTGTTTTGTTCTTACACTTTCAAATATAAATGTAAGTGCAGAAATTCATTTTGAAAAGTACAAATAAAATAAGAATGATATGACTTATTTCAAATTTTATCAAACCTTACTTATACCTTGCATATAAGCATCAAAATATGCCACAGATAGGAGGAAAATATGTTAGATTTGAGCTCTTGGCTTAGTGCAGTTCTATATTTTAATTTATGCAAATAAAATAGGACAGTAAAGAAAGTATTCATTGAAACTGTATTGGTATTTCAAAATTTAGATTTTGTTTTCTGCAACACGTGTCAGAAAATTGTGATGATTTTCTAGGCATAAATAAAAGGTAATACTCCTCACTTCTAGGGCACTCTTAACAGATGGCTAAACACTTGTAACAATGCTTGCTTTACTCACACTTCACTCGCCTTTAATCATATTGACAGCATCTAATGTAATTTAGAAGTATAGTGTGCTTTCCTGTTTAACTGCACTCTTTTAGGTATACATTTTTGTCAGAATGCATTGTAAGGGACAGAAATACATATCTGGACTAAATAGAGGAGATAGCTGTAACTCTCAATCTTCACTGCTATGTATTTCTTTCCATTCACCATAGTTAAAATTAATAAGTAAATGGAAATAAAGTTTTCAGTGTATGCTCTGCAGAATATGTATCTTTGGTCAGGAACACAGAGCTAAGATCTTTCACACCAACCATATGTAGGACGATGTATGGAAAGGTAGAGTCAGACTGAAACCCTGTCTGCTCTTAACCACTGAGCTACTATGGCCAATGTGCCAGCGTGACATTAAATTCTCCAACTGGCTTGTGTTTTTCCTGGTAAACCACTAGGAATTCTTATAAACACATGAGACAACTACCTTAATGGCAACTTACTATGCTGTAAGGACTTTAAGGCCCGGGCTTTATAGCTCAGACCACTCTTAGGTCAATTAATGGAAATTAATTGTTCTTTCACATTGGCCGTGTCCCCATCCGAGAACACGAGTCAGTTGGAGAATTTAATGTCATGCTGCCACATTGGCCATGGTAGCTCAATGGTTAAGAGCAGCCAAATGGAGACTGGAAGATCCGTGGTTTAAATCCCAGCTATGGCATTGAATTTTTCAGTCTGATTACTTTTTCATACAGAGCTAAGACTATATATGGGAGTTTGAAGAAAAATAACATTTCTGTAGCCAGTCCAAGGTTGAAAACTTTGTTAGCCAGTGCAATTTGCGCATTATTATTGACAAACTGGCAGGAGAAAATACAATATTTTTTTAAATTTTAATAATTGTTATAAGCAAATTGCAACCATAGTGAAATCCAGGACAGTGGCTGAAGTCTGTTAAATTTCTTATAAGCTTCTGTTTGAAATAAGTACTATGTTGTATAACAATTTTTGTTTTTGCTAATGCCCGATTTCACCAACAGAGTTAAAATCGATGTTAACAAATGTAATGTAACAATTGTCACAGTGCTAACACTACTGTTAAATTTCTTGCAATTCACCAACCTGTTTTCGTTAACAAATACGTGTTAACGCCAAGAGACTTGTAAATATTACAGTTCTCACAGCTGAAAAAAATGGGGGTGAACAAAATCGTAAACAAAAGCCGTGAGACAAATTTCTCATCGGAGAAAGAATTGTTAATTGAATTGGTGACGAAGTGTAAGGATATTGTGGAAGATAAGAGGACAGATGCGGTCAATGTAAAAGAGAAAGATGTCACGTGGGAAAATATTGGAAATGAATTTAATTCAAATGCCTGTGTCACTACTACAAGCACCAAACAACTTCATCAGTATTACGTTAATTTAAAACGAGGAGCAAAGAAGGACAAGTGACTTGAACGTTTCAAGACGGGATTTGAACAATGCATTATCCACATAATTCAGTGAATTATAATATCGCAAAGTTATTAATACATGAAGCAAAGGCAAGATCGGCATATTCCTTTCGATGCATGTTCTAACTCAGTATTACGTAAATCTAAAACGAGGAGCGAAGAAGGACAAGTGACGAGTGACGAGTGTGTATTATAATTCATCAAATTATAAAAGAGCAAAGTTATTAATACTTGAAGCAAAGGCAAGATCGGCATATTCCTTTCGATGCATATTCTAACCTCTCTTGTACTTCCGCAGTAACCTTCATAGCAACTTGTTTTGACAGTCTATACCTCTGTAGAAAATTTTCTTCTGATAGCTCCTCAAAATCATTTCTCCTCATAGGTTGTACTCCATTACAAATGCCATTTAGACGGTCTTAAATATAGCAAATCGATATCAACAGCTGCATTCACACCCGCCATCTTGACTATTTACAATTGTTAAGGACTTAACATCAGAAATTTGGCTTGTTAGTTTAACAGGAGATTTAACACGAGTGTTAAGCTAACACTTGTTGGTGAAATGCAATTTTTGTTTTAAATATTGCTAAACTCGTGTTAAGTCTTAACATATGCTTTTGAAATCGGGCATTATTGTGCAAGAGAGTGGGGTTCAGTTTCAAATGGGGTATTTGAAGTCGGAAGTGTGTTAAAGTTATTGTTAATTTTTTGGGGTTCATCTGAAGAACATAATCACAGCTATTCATTTTAAATTGGTTGCCATGAATGACATAGTTTTTAAAATATCTTGGTTCCATTAGGATGTATGTAGAAATGTCAGGTTTATCTGGGCACCCCTTGAAATGCCTTTGTAAATTAAAATAAAAGAAAAGCTGCCATTGAAAGTAAATAAAATGTTGGGAAATGAGAGGCTTCTTTAAAACTAGGTGGTCTGTTTAAGGCAATGGATGTGTTTCAGTGGCTTTGTAAGGACACACCACGGTCATGATAAACCATTAAATTGTATTGCATTATATTGTAATTAAGGTGACTTCTGGTAAATGGATGATGTGCATTTTAAAGTATACTCTCTCATGTAATTTGTTTATCTTGTTGATGTTCTTTGGCTGTGGGATATATGCTTCACAGTTTTGTGGCAGTGTTTGCTTATAGTTGATGTTATGGAAATGTAAAATATGTACTAGAAATATGTGTATAGTCTAGGAAGTGGTGGTGTTTGTGTTAAGTGTCGTGTCAGGAACGAACAGTGCTACCATGTGTTCAAGTCTTTACCTCTACGAGGGTAATCCCAAAAGTAAGATCTTCAATTTTTTTTAAATTTAAGTAAAAGTTTATTTTCAACAAATGGTGCATAGAACTTAAGCTTGAACATTTTTATATTTTTCCACATAATTTCCACTTCGATCGATTCATTTTTGTAAACGCTATGGCAATTTTTATATGCCCATGTTATACCAGTCCACCGCCAAGCTCTTGAAGAAAGTGTTGAGCCCCATCTTTCACCTCGTCACTAAAATGCCACGTCAATGTCAAAAATGTGTGCAAGTGGTGCAGAGAGTTTGCAGATGGTCGCACGGAAATTCACGACAAGGAAAGAAGCAGGAAACCATCAATTCCCGGTGAAACAATCATAAAGGTTGAACAAATCGTGCTCGATGAGCTGTGCATTGTTGTTTCTGAGATTTCTCGAAGCACCATTTACAGGACTTTGACTGAAGGGTTGAAATTTCGGAAAGTGTATGCCAGGTTGGTCCCAAGAATGCTGACAGAAGATCACAAAAGCCAACGCGCTGAAAGTTCTCACCAATTTCTTGAATGCTAGGCTGACGAAAAGGACAACCTTTTGAATTCAGTAGTCACAGGTGATGAAACTTGAGCTCTCCAAGTTGACTACGAGTATCACTTGTTTCCCAAATTGTAATAACACTTGGCTGGAAGGCGTTTTATTGACGAGGAGGTGAAAGATGGGGTTCAACGCTTCTTCAAGAGCTTGGCGGTGGACTGGTATAACATGGGCATACAAAAACAGTCATAGCGTTTACAAAAATGAATAGATCGAAATGGCGATTATGTGGAAAAACAGAAAAATGTTCAAGCTTAAATTCTATGTACCATTTGTTGAAAATAAATGTTTATTTAAATTTTAAAAAAATTGGAGACCTTACTTTTGGGATTACCCTCGTATTTTACATGAAATTTTAATAACACTGTACAGATTCTAAATTTCTTGTCAACACAACATTGCTATGTTTTGCTGAATGAGGGAATATTTTACGTGAAATTGACAAGTATGGATTTACAAAACAGCTCATCATATATCATGACACTCCTTTTATGTAGGTAGCATTACACACTGAAATTATATACCAACAGTTGATATTACAATAATTGAAAGTGCTAAAAAAAGTTAGAGAATAATCTTGGTTGTAATTTTATTTGTAACAGATAGATAAGATTAGGGAGGTAAAATTTTTGAGTATGAAGAATATATCTAGGGCCACCATGAGTCCTTAAAATTCATTTAGATGCTTGCAACTTACTACTAGTAATTTTCCTTTCTATGACATTAAAAAATTATGATGAAAACAAAAATAGTAACATTCACTAACATAACACCAGAACAAGAGACATTTATACTGGTATCCTAAATAACAAATGCATGGAAATTAGTATAGCCACCCATTGGCTAAAATTAAAACAGATAACAAACGGAAAAGCTAAACTTAAGACTGTATCTGTTATGCCGTGGTTAGGTAGAATATGGCATCATTTTATCATTTTTGTAAATATTACTGTATTCATTTAATATACATTCAAATTGACTACTCATGCAAAATGTTTTACAGTTGGAGATAATAGAGTATCAAGTATCAGGAACACACAACGATTTTTTGATTGCATATGTTCAGTATTTCCTAATCACAATAAAACAAATTATCAACAATTGCAATGTGGTACTGAGATTTTATATATAGGAGGTTAAACAAAATTTGCCATACATTTCAAATTTGGTTGAAGTTGCTACAAAATTTGTAGTAATGTACATTCATAATTGAACACTTCCAAATTGAGTTTTCCAAAACAAAGGCTAAGTAAAAGAGATACTACAATCAGATCTATATACACACAATTAGTTCATTTAAACAAGGCATGTGTAAGACGAAAGGTAGAATCAGATAGAAAAATTCAGTGCCATGGCTGGGATTTGAACCACAAATCTTCAGCTGCTATACCAAATGACAACATTGTGACATGTTGGAAGTTGGGAGGCAGAAATAAATCCATACCCTAAATGGAATTAACCCATTTTTAGACTTCTTTGTTAGTCAATATCTTTGTGTACGTGCTGCAAAAGGTGTCAGCACCTAAACAACAATTTTGCAACAAGTTTTCATGGACCATAGACTTCTTGTACGAAGTCTGCACGAATAAATATTTCTATCTTTTGTATACACTTACGTATACCATCTTATCTTCAAGAAAATCACCATATTCCAATTATCATCCTCCATCTCGGGATAACATGCTAGCTTCTGGTTCCAGAGGTTGTGGGTTCAAACCTGGAAGAGGGCATTCTTAGCATGATTTTCTACAGTGGTCCCATGTGGTAGATTTTTGGCATGTAAAAAGAACTTCAAGCTGATGAGCAAAATTAATCTAATACAGAATGGTATGCAGAGAATCACAGCAGTTAAAGAGTGTCCATAAATAAAAACTCAGTTATCATTCTCTTCCCATTCAGAAGAATAAGTCTACATGTTTAGTTTAAAAAAATTGCTAGTCGGTCATGATATGAATGCACTCAGCCTGAAGAGTTACTAAACAGATATGTCACAAGTGGGTGGAGTACTGCAGGTACAGTTCCGATAACGCAAACATCAACAATACCAAGATTAAATTTAAAGGGAGTCGATTAATGACACTAAACAACACTTACTTTTAAATTTTTCCGGAACATGTTTCAGAGATGTGTGTTTGGAGGAATTTAGTAACAGTGACGTCAAAATTAATATAAAAATTATTTGTGGTTGGTTTATTGACACTCGTCACTTACTTTTTCATATATTTTTATATTATGTTTCAGAGACTTTGCCTCTATCCTCAGCCGGCCATCGACTGGTTCTCATTGGTGACGATATTTTGTCATAGGTCTCCTATTTTCAAAAAATAGGAACAAAGTATTCAATTTCGACATCCCCCAGAAAGATTTGTTCAGCAAGTTCCTTGAACCGCCACCAGAGGAGACCTATGACAAAATATCGTCAACTACACCAATGAGAACCAGTTGATGGCCGGCTGAGGATAGAGGCAAAGTCTCTGAAACATGTTCCGGAAAAATTTAAAAGTAAGTGTTGTTTAGTGTCATTAATCGACTCCCTTTAAATTTAATTTATCATAACAACACTGTTTTCAACACTTCCAAGAAAGGAATTGCAATACCGAGATGTTTCCAATGTGCCGTGCAAATGTAGTACAGTTGAACATGGTGTTTCTTCAAACCCTTTCTGTTAAAATTCTAATAGTATAGTGGCAGTGCTTTTGTGATAAAATTGGCGTGTGCTGGTGAAGAGTTTAATTACGGAGGCCCCTACAAAGTTAAAAACAAGAAAGGTATTCCATTCTTAGTACATAAGTGAATCGAGAATATATTGACACATTGCTTCACTCACAGTTTATTCACAGGACATGTTTCAAGAGCTCTTGCTCCTATACTCAGCTGATACTCGATTAGTGTAAGTTATAGTGGTTTCTTCTTTCTCCGTATTGTCAACAGATGGCGTGATGTACTTGTCAAAGATGTCCGGTGGTGGAGTTTCAAAATTCATGACTCTATGACGATTTTTGTTAATGAAGATTTTTTCCCATACGGAAAGGTCTATGGGGTGATTAACGTATTTTATTAGAGATGTATGTTAATCACCCCATAGACCTTTCCGTATGGGAAAAAATCTTCATTAACAAAAATTGTCATAGAGTCATGAATTTTGAAACTCCACCACCGGACATCTTTGACAAGTACATCACGCCATCTGTTGACAATACGGAGAAAGAAGAAACCACTGCAACTTACACTAATCGAGTATCAGCTGAGGATAGGAGCAAGAGCTCTTGAAACATGTCCTGTGAATAAACAGTGTGAGTGAAGCAATGTGTCAATATATTCTCGATTCACTTATGTACTAATTTGTGCTTCACTGTCCCTACGCTTCTTTCAAGTTTATATACTTTGAGTATTCCATTCTGTTGAAAAACATATTATATATTGGGTTATACAGTTCCATAGACAAGAAACGCAGCAGAAAAAGTTACTTGTACCCCTTGAAAAAGCAACACTTAGGACAGCAAAAAGTAGTGGGAAAATCTGGGTGAACCATCATGAAATTGCTTCAACAACTGGGGTTAGGGTTACAACTCTGAGGACAAATTGAAAATTACGCAAAATCATATCTCTTGATGAGCTGATAAGTGCGTTGTGCGTACAAAAATTTTTGGAGTACTATTAACAGAAAAAGGAAATTCCTACTTTGATTAAACTTCTGAACTTGGCTAAAGAAGAAATAAGCTTTCACGGTGGCAAAGAAACATTTAGAAAAATATTAAGAAAATGGGATTTCATTGTAAGAAATGCAAAAACAAACGATCTGTGCTAATGGAGAAACCACAAATTGTTGCAAAACGTGGAGAGTACTTAAGGGCTATTAGTGAAAATGAAAAAGGGCCATGTAAACCAGTGGTTTATACAGACGACACTTGGGTCCCTACTCAATTGTACATGCAGGGGATCCATGGGATTTATTGAGCTAGCTGAACGGTTTACGATTCAAAATCCAAATCAGCAGATTACCATGATGAAATGAACAGTCAAAATTATAAAAAGTGGGTAGAAGGGAAATTAATATCAAATACTTATTCCACCTGAAAACTTTGTGGCTGTTGATAATGCACCCTACCATACCGTACAGAAAAATAAATCCTCTAACACATCTCAAAAGGAACAGGTTATCTATTGGCTAAAAGAAAAGAAAATTAAACATGATCCACAGGTGACAAAAAATGAGCTTCTAGATATAGTGAAAATTAATAAAGAAAAGCCTGTTTATTGACTTGATAGAGTAATGGAACAAAGGGGCTTTACAGTCTTACGCCTTCCTCCATACCACTGTGATCTTAACCCTATAGAGCTTATCTGCAATTTAATTAAACAAAAAATTGCAGCAAAAGAAGATTGATTATTTTGAGCATCTGAAAGCAATGACAACAAGCTGCACAGCTCAAATTACACAAACTGATTGGATAGCAGCATGCAAACACGTGAAAAGAATTGAAGATTTTAAGCGTCGAGATGGGTTAATGGAGGAAGCAATTGAAGATCTAATTATAAACGTGGGTCTAGAGAGTAGCAATGATGACGATTAAGATTGCAATCATTATGAATGTTATTTCGGAAACATGTATATTGAAGCAAAAGGACGCAGTGACACTGATACAGCTGATAAAGGGAACAGTGCCGTGCTGTTTCCGAGAACTAACATGGAAACATCAGCAGGCATGTACTGTTGTAATTGTGCGACTGTACATTCCCAGTATCACCTTTCGCCTCGCAACCCCTCGCGGTTCCCTGAGCTTCATGAAGTAAACAAAACTGTGGCACCCTCCTTCAAATGCATTCATATTGTGACTTTGTGGGTTCGTGAAATAATAAAACGAGGTTACAAAACACAAAAACTACACTTTATTTTCCTAGCAAATACATTCGTCACCATTACAGTTTGCTAGCTAACCTCAAACTGTTTATTTTCTCTCTACATTCAACTGTCTCACTTCCGGTAACGATCGGCCATTATTTTTCATCGGCTTCGCGAGCCTACCACCAGGGTGACACTGCTCCCTCCTCAAGGCTGGTCGTCCCAAATAGCGCCTTCGTAGCGGGCCAGACGATCCAGGTGTACCACCAACATCTTTCCTCGGGGCACCTTCTGGTTGACGGAGTATAACCTCTTCTCCGTTGAGCCTCGGGACCTTCCTGCCGACGTCGACCGTCGCCTCGTGGCTCCTGAGGGCATCCAGTCCCAGAATCACCTCCTCAGCCACCTTCGCGACGAACAGCCACAGACGCACGGCACTCCGTCCCAAGTTCAGCTCCAGCAGCGCCTCCTTCTGCACAGGCATGGTGTCGCCCAATGCCGTCACATGCTCGTATGGTCGGCTCGGTTTCCTCGTCGGCAAACCCTTCGCCACGTCAGGTCTGATGATGGTCACGGCCGCCCCGGTGTCCACCAGCACGCGGCACGGCTTTCCTCTTACCCAGCCGTCCGTGATGAGGTTGTCATCCATCCGCCGGCTGACGGCGCGGATTGTCACTCGAGGTGATGGTGGTAATGGCGCCGACGTACCCCTCTCCACGCCGGGCCTTACTCGTTTTCCGGCTGCTCTTCCTGGTGTGGGCAGTCTCTCCCAACACAGGCCACTAAGTGTTCGCCGGCGTCCCACAGCTGGTCTTCTGTCTCCGGCGTAGCGGACACTCCTCGTTCTCGACGTCGGGATAGATGTTACTTTGGCTGCCTCCATCCTTAATGCCGCTGTCAGCGCCTCGTGTATGGTTTTATAATCGCCGAGCATTAGGCGCTGACGAATCTCCGTGTCCCGTACCCCGTCGACAAAGTTGTAGGCGGCTTCCCGGGATACGAACTCCAGTGGCAGGTCAACTAAGGCCTTGCTAGCTAGCTGCTCGATCGCTATGGCTAACTCCTGCAGCGTCTCCCCCGGCTGCTGTGACCTTGCTTTTAGTTGGCTGCGGTATGCTGCGGCTAAGCGGTGGTTCCCGAAGCGATTCTCCAGGGCCTCCCAGATGTCCTTGGGCGCCGCCGTTGTCTGCACCGCGTTTAGGATTTCCGCGGCCCGTCCCTGGAGGCTGGCTATTAACTGTGTGGCCTCCTCCTCCGGTGACCATCTGTTGTGCTTGGCCACTGTGTCGAACTGGCGGCGGAAGACTTCAAACGTTGACGCGCCGTCATACTTGGGAGGTTTGACGTGCGCAGATGTTGTGTCGCGTCCCGGCGCGTCGGCCTTCAAGTCCTTCAGCTTCCTCTCGACGACGTCCTCCACCATGGCGTTCAGGGACTTGACGCTGCTGTCGGCCTTTCCCTCCAGGTTGTTTACGCGGTTCGCGAGGTCTTCGACGTCTTCAACCATGGCGTTCAGGGACTTGGCATTATTGTCGGCCTTTTCCTCTAGATCATTGAAGCGGTTCGCCAGGTCCTCGACGCCAGGTCCTCGTTCACTTGGCCCATCCGCTTGCCCAGCTCCGTCACGTTATCCCTCACGCCGGCCAACTGTTCCTCAAATTTGGCGGCGAGGACCTCGTTCGCCTCTTTCATTTCCGTGGTCAGACTGTCGTTCGCTGCCTTCATTTCTGTGGTCAATTGGGTCTTTATTTGTTTCAACTCTGCGGCCAGGTTGTTATTTTCCGCTTCTGTTTTTGTTGTTAACTCGTTCATCTTCGCGGCCAAGTTGTTATTTGCCGCTTCCGACTTCGCTGTTAATTCGTTCATCTTCTGCAAAAGCATTTCCAATGCCGATTCCATGGCCATAATGTTCGGTGATGTAGTTATCCCGCTTCCTGACACCAGTTGTGACTTTGTGGGTTCGTGAAATAATAAAACGAGGTTACAAAACACAAAAACTACACTTTATTTTCCTAGCAAATACATTCGTCACCATTACAGTTTGCTAGCTAACCTCAAACTGTTTATTTTCTCTCTACATTCAACTGTCTCACTTCCGGTAACGATCGGCCATTATTTTTCATCGGCTTCGCGAGCCTACCACCAGGGTGACAATATCATGGCCGACTGTATTTATTTGTTTTAGTAGCAGAAAAAATGTCATATGGCACAACAAATAAAAGTATTTTTGAGTTTGATTTATGAGTCACTATGTTTACACTCAAACTTCACTTACTTGTTGTATAAATGTAACGTTTTCAAGATCATTCGATCTCATCCTCAGCTGTTTGGTGACTAAATGAACATTCTTCTTCCTCCACTACTACGGTGCTCCGATCCCTCTGCCAGCGGGTGTTAGGGGCACTAAGTTTTAATACTTCATTTAATGCCGGGATTTCAAAATTTATAACTTTATCACGGTTTTTGGTTATGAATATTTTTTCCCAAATATCTAATTCTATGGGTGTACTTAGAGATTTTAACAGTTTTGTGCTATGGCCAACGTTGTGGTTTTCTGTCCAAAAATGGTGCGACACTGCAGATTTTTCTGTTTGTTTCAACTTTATGTTCCTCTGGTGTTCTTTTTGCCTGGTTAACAAATTTCTCTTAGATAAAAGTATATTTAAAAATTTTACAAAAATTGTTATTTTAATCTCTTATAGCATAAATTCCTATTATTGTACCTTATTTTATTCTCATAGGCTTAAATATATTTTAAATCATTTACTATATGACTGAAGAAAATTACTAGGTTTTTACTTTAAATTTATGATGTTACAAGGTGCATTCAATTTATAACACCTATTTTTTTTTTTTTTTTTTTTTTCAGGACTGGGACCAGATAGGAACTTCTGTTTTTTTTTAAAGATACATGTGGACTCATTGTGAATGCGTGACAGAGATGGCAGCACTGTACAGTGTATAGAACTCTAGTGGTAACGACAAGAATTAGGACTGTTTTTGATACTTAAAATGGGGACGTTTTCATTGCAAGAACAGCGTGTTATCATTCCTCTTCTCCATTTTCGTGGCGTGACACCTATTGAAATTCGTCAGTTGAGTGAGGCATGTGGTGATGGTACCATGGATGTGTCTAATGTGCATTCCTGGGTGCTACAGTTCAATGAAGGCAGAACATCATGTGACAACAAAACAAGGCAGTCACAGCCTCGCACCAGCCAGTCTGATGACATGACCCACCAAGTGGAGAACGTTGTTTTGGAGGATTGCCGATTGAGCGTAGCAGACATCGCCTCCAAAATTGGCCCTGTACACACAATCCTGCATGAAGATTTGAAAATGTAAAAAGTGTCTGTGTCTTCCAGGTGGGTGCCACGAATGTTGACGAATGATCACAAGGCTGCACGTGTAGCAAATTGTCAGGCGATGTTGACGCGTGATGATGGCATGAATGGAACATTGATTACACGCTATTCTTGCAATGAAAACATCACTATTTTAAGTATCAAAAACAGTCCTAACTCTCTTTGCTGCCACTAGAGTTCTATGCACCTTACAGTGATGCCATCTCTGTCACGCATTCACAAAGAGCCGAACTGTATTTAAAAAACAAAAAAAAAAAGAAAGAAAACCAGAAGTTCCTATCTGGTCCCAGTCCTGAAAAAAAAAAAAAAAAAATAGGTGTTATAAGTTGAACGTGCCTCATAAATGAACACTTTTTAGAAAAAGCCTCCCTGGTTGAAATCTCAGTTTTGCCTGGTCACTCCATAAGATATGTTCACAAATTGAAACAATGCAAAGTTTTGAATAAAATGTTGGGGAATGTAGAAGATAAACTTCCACTGTTGTAGGTAGACTTGTAGACTGACATGTGTAGTTATGTTGGTATTGTTTAAATGAGCTAAATAAAGAATATTAAATTTACTGAGTGTGACTAGAGTGCATTGTGAAGTGTAGTGCTGGTTCAGGATAAGAGCAGGAATGATAACAATGTGGAAGGCTGAATGTGCACATTTGTTTGTAACACTGTGGAGCTCTGAGCTGACCTTCCATTTGGTGCAGCGGTACCTTAGGATTTTTGTACTTATTTATTAATTTCATTAGTATTTCTGATTTTTTTAGTTATATAAAAATTCATTCCATTATTAATAATATACATTAAAGTTCTTAATTGCACTTAATTTATACTTTTTTATGATCTTGTAATATTGTTTTGCCAGTAGCCATTTTTGAGTTGCATATATATATATATATATAAACTATGAGTGATCATTTCACTAGGAAAATCAACATTGAATGAATCTCAAGAGAGTCAAAATGCACATTTTCTGGAATTTCTTCCACTTTCATTTTTACCATCATGCAGTTAGCAGCTCTTTCATGTTGCTACCACCTGAAATAATTTCTACGGTGGAAGGTTCAGTACACAATATGGATCTATTATGTGTTTCAAATGGGATGATGTTTGTCCTTGAGCGCTACTAGATGAGCAACCAATCAGAGTCCGGTGGTGTTGTCATATTGCATTCTCCCTATGTGGTGTGTGACGAGCGCCAAACTAATCAATCTCAAATAAATACTATTCGTGCTATGACAAAAATTCAGATTTTGCCAAAACTGATCCATGTGGAAGCAGAGAGTAATGTATTTAACATAACCGTAAAAAACTCTTATTTTTAGCACAAATAGTTTTCCTAATATAAATAAATAAAGTAGATAGCATTATGTTTATAGCAATATATTGCGACGTAAGTATTGTAATGAACATCATTATTGGTTGGCATGTAAGCATGAACATATATTTGAAATTACTCAGAACTGAAACGTAAACATTTGACATGATGTGATAAAAGAAATATGTACTTTGAATAAGCCAAGGTGTTTGTTAAATTCGATGAGAGGAAACAATACACTTCTTGCTGGTGTGGTAGAACGTGTCTGGTCACATTATCTTTCTTGATGAATGGTTCGTAATCTCTATTTACTCTAGACAGCTCAAAGCAGCATTATTCAGTTACTCTTCCATTAAAAAGTGTTATCAGCTGGATCAATGAGATACAATCCACCTTCCCCCTTACTGCTACCAGAACAATCCAGTTGAGTTAATGTGGGCTCAAATTATGTTGCAAACAGAAATAATATTTTTAAACTGACTGACGTTGAACAACTTATTCACGAAGAAATTAACAAGTAACTAAACAATACTGGAAAAAACTGTGTGAGACATCAGATAAACTACAAAAAGATGACTTTTGGAAAGAAATAGCACGTAATGAAATTTTGGAACCTATCATCATAAATTTGCAGTACTCAGATGAAGACAATGACAATGACGATTTATCTCTTAACGTAACATTCACAGCTATATGGGTGCACCTCTGGTATTTTCATTGGATTAGAAAAATAAGTAATTCATAAACTATAATTAACTTAAAACTAAATATTTAAACCATAATATAATATATGAATATCCACGTTGCAATTGTAATTTCAACAACTGCATTATTATAAAACTTTTGGAAAATTCATTTTGCTTTAGTGCCAAGAACACTCGCAAGTGTGCAAGAGAGAGGGAAATATAAAAGCAGTGGGGATAATGAGGCAGCAATGGTGAAGGCTCTAACGCATCTGATTTGCTACAAGCGAGAACTCTTCCCATTTGAAACACATAATAATGTGCCATTCCACAAAGAAAATGACAAAGTTAAAATTTGACAGGATAACCTTTTGTTAATTGTGAAGTTCACAATCATGACTGTTGTCATGATTTCTGTTCTTGGTTATAATGATCCAGCCTTTACTTCTAATGCTTGGGAATCTTAGGAAAGATTAAAAGTCCACAAAGCTTGTTCTGAGCTGGACACAGTGTTGATACTCACTGGGACAGAGTTTGCTTTGTTGCACGATAACGTCAGGATAGAATGTAGCCTAGTGTATTTCATGTTGCTTCATGTTTAAATGTTTAGGGAGACCTCCTCTTCTTATTGAATCTTTGTAGTGTGAAAAATAAAGTAATAACTCTTAAGTAGCATGATGTTTAATGTAACCCAAGGGTGGTGAGTGAGTGTTATGGTGTGATGGTGTAGGTATTGGCCGCACGCACTTGCTGATGTCTAGAGTAGATGGCGTCAAGCGTCAACCTTGCGCCAATCAGAACAATGTCTTTCGTCACCTTCTCCTTCACCGACCAAGGTAGTGTCTCACTATGGCATGCTTCACTTTCTTGTTTTTCTGTCAGTAGTCGCACACAATTGTTTGTTTTGTGAGCATGAGTCATGTAGTGTCAACAATTTGTTCCTAAATTGAATCAAAACTTGCATATTTCAGTCATATCAACAAGACAACCACCTATGAAGATCCTCGCAAGGATTGGACAGAGGAACCTCCACAGCCGAGACTGGTGGAGCTCACACGACACCCCGAGTTGGGATTTGGGTTTGTGGCAGGAAGTGAGAAGCCCGTTATTGTCAGGTATGTACAGCATTGTACCCAGAAATTGGTACATGTTTGAGGCCCCTGACTCGATGTTTGTGAACGGCATAACTTAAAAACTAAAAGTTAATAAGTACCAGACTTTGTATTAAAGTTCAGGATCTTCCTAATACTGATCTTCAATAAAATCGCAAAGCAATGGCTAAGATATACATGTAAGATATAACTAATAAAATGTATATTTTGAATTTACTTTGGAAAGTGTGAAATTCTCCTGATGTATAACTAGTATGTGTTAACCCTTTGAGTCACAGTGTCTATTATAATGAAAATAAGCATTTTTTACCTGTTTGTCATGATTTTAATGGTTTTCTCTGCTTTAATCTTTTTATAGTGTCCTTAACCAATTAAACTATATATTTGAGATGTTCTGAGCTGTACAACATTATTTTTTTACAATTTATATTTTTTTATAAAAAGAAAAGCAAAATCCATGCAGCCGCAGTCAAATGATAACCCATTATCATCCACACTTGCCATCACACCATTAGTTTACGTAGGCTCTCCCATATCTTTACCACAGGCATTTGACTGCAGTTGCCGAGACTGGAACTCATGTCCTCCAACTTTGAGTGAATGGCCAGTCCACTTTTTGTTACCATAACGATCAGAGCTATTCAAGTCAGTTGCCTGAAGGTGTCCCAGATGGCCTAATCAAACCAGTTTCAAATTAGAAGAAGAGCAGCATAAGTAACAAAATAATTCCTGATTGAAAGGGTTAAGAGAAAAAGAAATATCTGCTGCACAAAAATTCTTTATGATATTAAATTTATTTTAAACAAGTTGTTTTGCGGCATCAGATATTTCCAAGATGTTCTTTACTATTACTTTGAATTCTTTTTTACTGTGATAAAAGCACAAAAGTTCTCTTAAAACCGCTTTATTTGTCACTAAATGATTAGCCCAGTTTTACGAGGTGCATCCAAGTTATAACACCTCCTATTTTTTTTTTCATGACTGGGACCAGATAGGAACTTCTGTTTTTTTTTTTTTAAATACACATGGACTCTTTGTGAATGCATGACAGAGCTGGCAGCACTGTACAGTGCATAGAACTCTAGTAGCAGTGACAAGAGCTAAGACTATTTTTGATACTTAAAATGGCGACGTTTTCATTGCAAGAACAGAGTGTAATCATTCGTTTTCTCCATTTTTGTGGTGTGACACCTATTGAAATTCATCGCCAGTTGAGTAAGGCATGTGGTGATGGTGCCATGGATGTGTCTAATGTGCTGGGTGCCACAGTTCAATGAAGACAGAACATTATGTAACAACAAACCAAGACAGTTGCAAACATCGTCTTCAAAATTGATATTTCCGTGGGATCTGTGCACACAATCCTGCATGAAGATCTGAAAATGCTCAATCGGTGATCCTCCAAAACAATGTTCTCCACTTGCTGGATCATGTCGTCAGACCGGCTGCTGCGAGGCTGGGACTGTCTTTGTTTGTTGTCACATGACGTTCTGCCTTCATTGAACTGTCGCACCCAGGAATGCACATTAGACACATCCATGGTACCATCACCACATGCCTCACTCAACTGGCAATGAATTTCAATAGGTGACATACCACGAAAATGGAGAAAACGAATGATCACATGCTGTTCTTGCAATGAAAAACGTCACCATTTTAAGTGTAAAAAACAGTGTTAACTCTCGTCGCTGCCACTAGAGTTCTATGCACTGTACAATACTGCCATCTCTGTCATTCATGCACAAAGAGTCCATGTGTATTTTTTTTTCTTTTTTAAACAGAAGTTCCTATCTGGTTCAAGTCCTGGAAAAAAAAAAAAAAAAAAAAAAAAACAATTGAAGGTGTTATTACTTGAATGCACCTTGTAATGTACAAGCAGCCAATGCACCAATACTTTGCTATTATCATTCAGCTGTTTCTTCTGATGTCAAATCCAGTATATAGTAGCCAATTTTTGAACAGCTCTGGTTGGTCCAGTTTCCTCCATCACCCCTGTTTTTGTAATTAAATATGGAATGGAGTGAACCATTTCGGAGATATTTCCTGCTATTTGTTTGAATTTTTCAATTTGAAGGGCATCATATAGCAATCTGTTCTTAAGAGGTTTGACTTTTCCATAAACCTATTTACAGTATTCCTCTATTCCCATTGCCTTTATAAAAAAATATATAATTAAACAATTTCTACAAATGTTTATATCAAACAATATTGAGTAGAATAAATGTTTTTAAAAATTGTGTGTACAAGAAAGAGAAGATAGTCAGGTGAGACTCATCATTACACAGCCATTTGCAGTGGCAGTGAGTGATAGACAATTTCAATTTCAATTTATTCATCCCCTATATTTCATACAGAGGATACGTCATTTTACATTATAAGAAAAACATAAAAATACACTCAAAAGTCTACTGTATGCACTGCTTAGAAACTAAAATGTACATTATTTTCCATTTTTTGTTTTGTACTCTTCCACACTATAAAAGCTTGTTTTGACAAATACCTTTTTATATTAATATTACACAGTTTAGCATTCTTTATTTTACCTGGCAATCTATACATGTCTTTTCCGATACTTTCTAATGATCTGTTGTTTAGTGTTCCCCTTAGTGTGGTCCTAAAATAGTCAGCTTTATTCCTTATATTATATAGGTGTACAGTACAGTTCTTTTTACATGTATTCCTTTCTATTACATATTTAATGCTTTCATATATGTATATGCATGGAACAGTTAAAATATTATGCTTCTTAAATATCTGCCTACAGCTAGATCTTCTCTCAACATTTTCAATTATTCGGATAGCTTTCTTTTGTAATCTGAAAATTTTTAACAGCTCTTTTGCATTAATATTACCCCATAATGATATCCCATATTTTATATGTGAATAGATAAATGCATAATACACTTGTTTTAAGGTTTTATTATCCATAGTTCGTCTAACTTGTTTCATTACATATATACCTTTATTTAGTTTTTTTATTATATGTTCTATATGTTGCTTCCACCTTAGGTGTTTATCAATTACTACCCCCAAAAATTCTGTTTGGCATGTTTCTGGAATACTTTCACCATCAATAGTAATTTTTATATTTGTTGAACACTTCTTGAGATCGAACTTTATCCAGCATGTCTTATTTAAATTTATCATTAGGTCTAAGTTTAAGAAATACTGTTTTACTATTTTTAGGATTTCCTTTGCTTTATCTTCCACTTCTCTTTCTGTAGATTCATTTATTATTATGGTTATATCATCTGCATATCCTATTACAGTACCACCATGCTTCCTTATCAACTCAAAAAGGTCATTTATATAAAGTAAAAATAAAAATGGTCCCAATTTTGAACCTTGAGGTACCTGATGTTACATATCCCCAGTCTGACTTAATATTTTCAATTTCTCCCTTTGTGTTCTTAGAATTTACATCCACCCATTGCATTTGCTTTTTTAGATAAGATTCAACCCAATCTTGTGCAATTCCTCGTACCCCATATCTGTTTAGTTTTTCTATTAGTAGTTCTAAGTTAACGCAATCAAAAGCTTTACTTAGATCTATGAACACTGCAATAACTATTTCTCTTTTATTTAAGGCATTTATTGTGCTATTCACTTTATCTATTGCTTGTATTGTGGATTTGTGTTTTTGAAATCCATATTGTTCCTCCGCTATAATGTTCAGTTTTTTAATGTAAGACTGTAATTGTTCTAAAAATACCCCTTCTATGATCTTCGAGTAACTACCACATAGTGTAATCGGTCTATAATTTTCCTTTTCTAACTTTCCACCTTTCTGTTTGTATATTGGTCTTACAATAACTTTTTTTAGTGTATCTGGAAAAATTCCCTGTGTCAGAGAGGCATTTATAATATGGCTCAATACCTCTGCCGTTTCCAGCTTTATAGCTTTGACAATTTCGTTTGAGATTTCATCCAAACCGCTAGATTTTTTAAATTTTAACTTAACAACAAACTTTCCATTGATGTGTTGTGACTTATCACCTCTTTATGTCTCAAAACATGTGTTGTTAATGCCATGCAGGTTTGTGACTGAGGGAGGTCCCAGTGAGAACAAGTTGCAGCCTGGCGATCAGATACTTAACATCAATGGTGAAGATGTGAAGAAGGCACCTCGGGATCACGTCATTCATCTAGTGAGGTCGTGTAAAGAAACTGTCAAACTTACAGTATGTCAGCCACCTCTTGACAATGTAAGGCATTTCCTTATGTATTGCATTCATTTGACATTTGTTCCAGCTATTAATGATAATACACATGTAAGAAATTGTAGTTTGCAATAAACCTTTAGTTTATTTTTCTCTTTGATTAGTGCTTTTCTCTATTGCATGTTCATAGTATTGCACACAAATCATATTCTTGCTTGCATGTAAGAAACAAGATTTGTAGTCGAGATTTAACTGTATTGGAACACCACAGTGAAGCGAATAATTATTCATTTTTAGATGAGTTGTATTTATTACACATCTGCTTCACTTTCGAAAGTGAAGCAGATGTGTAATAAATACGACTCATCTAAAAATGAATAAGATTTGTAGTGTTCATATTTATTTCTAGCATTTTAAATTCTTATTTGTTAAAATATTTCTTTGTCCATATAATTGGCAGTTGTTAAATGTGTGCTAGGTTCTTATTAAGTGATACTATGGTGAAATGTTTGTCAATGAGATAAAAATTAAAGCATGTCAGATTATTGATGATGCAGTAGAATGCATCCAAAGATATTTTCTTTCATATCCAATCTATTCCCTCAGACATGGAATTTGAAATCTAGCTGCTCGGTTTTTTATAAAACTGTGAGAATTCTCTGTTTGAGAGAGGGATCACTTCAGTTCTATAAGTTAACAGAAGAGTCGTATCTTTGACAGGAAACAATTGTCCCCATTTTTGGAGTATCTGCCACCTGTGGTGGAAAAACTGAATTTGTGGGTTTTAAGAAAAGGAGTGCAGAAATTTGGATGCTCATGATTATAAAATTCCTTAGAGGTTTCAAATAAAATTTTCATTGTGATTCAGGATGCATCAAGTAAAACTTGACAAAACATCTAAATATGAATAGTATTTTCTCTCACAGATGATATCTAAATGAGTCTAGGATCTGTAGAGACAGTTTTTCTTCTCAGGTAAAGGAAATGCCACAGAATTCTCTCCAAACCAAGATCTGAACATAGAATGCCTGTCTTAAGTTAAAGTAACAGATTGGAGTAGAATATATTGAAGATAATGTAAATAAGGAGATAACCTGATTACAATTAAAAGAGTGGGTTTGATATATGAATGTCATTATTTACTGAAATAGTTATGCATAAATGTTTGTTTTGCTCTAATCTCTAACATATATCTGACATTCATTGCTATGGAATAACTCTTTGTTTTATGTTACAGTCCACACGCAAGTCTGCATTGCTGAGTGCAGCAAAGAAAGCAAAGCTCAAATCTAACCCATCTCGAGTTCGTTTTGCTGAAGGTGTTGTTGTCAATGGCTCTCCACTTTTTCCTGTAAGTACTTCTGAATATGATATTGTTATATGCATTAAGTGTTCAGTTTTAATGAGAATGGAAACCATCACAGAAATTACCTGTATTCACTACTTTTATAAATTATGGTATTTAAAAAAAGGCAACAAGTTAAGAAAAGAGGAGAAATGGTACTGGCAAGGAAGAGAAATTGAGGTGGCCAATACATTTAATTATCTAGGAGTATGATTAAGTAGTAAGGGGGGCTGGAAAGAGCAGAAGAGAATGGCGATGACTAAAGGTAAAATTGCAGTAAAAGCTATTAACGCATGCCTAGTTAAATTACCAGGAATGCAAATAAAACAGCTGGAGAGAATTTACACAGCCGTAGTAGAAGCAATAATGCTGTATGGGGTAGACATATGGGGTTTAGAAGAGTGGGGGGTGCAAATATGAATGTGATACATAGAAAATTTTGCAAACAATTTTTGGGCTTACCACGAGCTTCACCAAATGGAGTGGCACAAGCAGAATTGGGAAGACTGGGAACTAGAGGGATAGTGGTGGAAAGGGTGTTAAAATATTGGGTGAGACTAAAATTAGGCAAGTGAGTCAACCTTGTATATACTTTTCTCCACTTACAAGTTTTTTATGAAGACTAGTTTCTGGGGACTTCTCCCCTATCGTCAGTTCTGTGGTTGACTGATGATGCATCCGGTGTCTGCATCTGGCTTGGTGTTGTGCTGCCATCTAACGTCCTGGTAAGTTTGATGACGTCATCTACCACTATATTCTATATATTGGGTGAGAATTAGGAGTTTAGATGAGCAGAATATTCTGCATCAATGCTTGATAGTACAGGAAATACCAAATCAGAAAGATTCATGGCTAAATAAGATAAAGGAAATGATTAAATTTTAGATGAGTCGCATTTTTTAACACATCTGCTTCACTTTCGTACCTATTTTGAGGACATGTTTCGCAAATCTTCGCTTGCATCTACGGCTCTTGTGCGACTCGCACAAGAGCCGTAGATGCAAGCGAAGATTTGCGAAACATGTCCTCAAAATAGGTACGAAAGTGAAGCAGATGTGTTAAAAAATGCGACTCATCTAAAATTTAATAATTTTTCGCTTCACTGTGGTGTTCCAATACAGTTGAATCTCGATATAAAAGGAAATGATGTTAAAAATAGGGTTGGGTGTCTTGTGGGAAAACCGGGAATTATTGCAAAGTGGATTTTGGAAAGAGCTTAGTTTAAGAATGGAAGATATTGAAAGGCAAGAAATGTTAGGAAGCTTCAACTCGAAAAGCTCACTGGAATTGATAGAGGCGACATGAAAAATTCAATGCCACAGCCGGGATTTGAACCACGGATCTACTGGTTTCCATCCAGTCGCTCTTACCCATTGAGCTACCATGGCCAATTTGCCGTCATAACATTAAATTCTCCAATTGACTCATATATTTCCCTGGTAAACCACTAGGGATTCTCGCATCCAAGATACACCATTTGTGGCGACTTACTATTGTAAGTACTTGAGTCCCTGGCTTCATCATTTAACTCTTATTATTTAAGTTAATTGATGGAAATTATTCATTTCTTCACACTGATTGTATACAGGCTAAGGTATTGGATTGACAGAGTCGACATAAAAATTCAATGCCATGGCCGGGATTTGAACCATGGATCTCCTGCTTTCCGTCCAGTCGCTCTTATCCATTGAGCTACCATGGCCAACTTTTTGTCATGACATTAAATTCTTCAATTGACTCATATTTTCCTGGTAAACCACTAGGGACTCTTGCATCCAAGATATGCCATTTGTGGCGACTTACTATTGTAAATACTTGAGTCCCAGGCTTCAGCATTTAACTTTTATTATTTAAGTTACTTGATGGAAATTATTCATTTCTTCACACTAGCCATATATAGGCTAAGATATTGGATTGATTGATTTAATATCACATGTTCAAATCCTGGCCATGGCATTGAATTTTTCATGTTGACTCTATCAAAGACCTTAGCCTATATACAGCTAGTGTGGAGAAATGATTAATTTCCATCAATTACTTAAATGATACTTCCCTTAAGCCTGTTCTATAGAAGTTCAGAAATGTGAATAAGAAATTTTAACTCAAAAGTCAGGATTCCACAAAGGTATTGAATGACTTAATCCTTCTTATCAATTCTTTCTTTACTAAATGTATGGTTTCTTGATTACAGTTGGATGTTTTGAATTGCAAAGTTGATGATCACTTGCACCTACATCTCTATTTTGGATTTCAATATGACACATTTTCTGTTGATGAAGTTACATAAAAAAATTTGTTCAATTTTATCCTGGTCTTATAAAACAATTACGGCAATGCCTGTGCTCTCTTATTATTTAGGCAGTCTACGATTAACAGTAAGAAATTAAAATCATAAATTGGAGTCACTTCATAGATTATAGAAAAAATGTTGCAATTGTAATAATACATTATATTATGATTAATTAATATAAACTGTGAATATTAACTACCAATAGTGTACATTCTTATGACAGTCACAGTACTACGTGTACTACTTGCCGTAGTAGCACATGTGCAGTTTGTATAGTTTCTGTGATGATACAGTCTATAATTTAAGACCTGAAGCTTTCCTGGCAACAAATATAATTTCTAATCATCTTTTCACGTGGCTTGTTTCCCGAGAAGATCTCAAACAGTATATAATTTCAATTCCTTTCTTGGAAAGTAAGTGTTGTTTAGTGTCTTTAATCGACTCTCTTTAAAGTTAATTTAATTAATAAGTATATAATTTGTTTGAGCAGCTATCAACATTCTGTATGGAAACCCTTCTTTTATTTCTTATATCTAGCAAGAAAGCATGTAAACTATGATAGTGCAACATGTAATTTCTGTTTGTGCAGCCATCAGCGTTCTCCATGGGAGATTCTTCTGTTCCGTTCATGCCAAATGTTCTGAAGGTATTCTTGGAAAATGGACAAACCAAGTCATTCAAGTATGACTCGACTACATTGGTACGAGACGTTATGGAGTCACTGCAACAAAAACTTTGCATTAAAGCCATGGAGCACTTCTCGCTGGTTGTAGAGCACGTGAAGAGTCTGCGGAGGAACAAACTCACTCTTCTAGACCCACAGGAATCTCTTACAAGGGTGAGTTACTCTCCACCCCTACTGTTTGTCTCTATTGAGTGTCAAGGTGATCACTAATGGAGTACCTGTATTGTTGGACAGATAGCTGCACGACCTGGGTCCCATAATCTGCGCTGTCTTTTCAGAGT
The DNA here is from genome assembly GCA_030765055.1 of Mantis religiosa. Lineage (NCBI taxonomy): Eukaryota > Metazoa > Arthropoda > Insecta > Mantodea > Mantidae > Mantis > Mantis religiosa. Next base: position 1,440,174 of record CM060954.1, on the reverse strand, counting down.
TGCCTTTGTGCCTAAGGATGCATGTGAGTTGGCACAGAGGGATCTGGTAGCATTTGAGTACCTGTACATGCAGGTGAGGAAGATTGACTGATACCATCACAGTTTTCTTGTTAACTTGCACCATAGTGATACTTATTTGTCCTATTACAGTGTTGTAATGATGTGGTTCAGGAGAGATATGCCCCTGAACTGAAGTATGACATAGCACTGAGGTTGGCAGCCCTGCACATACACCAGCATGCCATCTCCAACAACATGCAGGGCAAAGTTACTGTCAAAGCAATTGAGTAAGTAAATGTTTATAGGTCCCCTTATTTATTCAGCAATCTACTTCATATTGAGATATGTCTTACTGCATAAGGCAGTAAGTGCTGGTTATGTGATGAATTTGAAATTTCACTCTTTTTTTTGCATGGCCAAAAGATAAAATTCTGATGTTACATTTACATGACTTTCTGCACCCATTTTTCAATAAACTATTGTAAAAAAGCGTATCCTCATAACTACCGAGGTTGATCAAGGAAAATATTTGCAGAAATGATTTTATTACACGTTGTCTTTTAGATACAAGGGAATATGAGAATTTAGTAGACTTTAAGTGATAGTCAAATGTTTTGAAGAGCTGATCACTATGTGATGGCTTTGAAATTCCATTCTCTTCGTATGGCCAAGATATAAATAAATAAAGTTGACATAAATTGTGTATTTTAACAAACTTAAACAACAGTGTGACTTTGTGGGTTCGTGAAATTAAAAGTCCAATTGCACCACTCAAAAATGTTCTGTATTTCCACCGACTTATAGTTAAACACTTGCCAATTACACAGAATTTCGTAATGCACACAATTACGATTCACCAGTTCGTGCGTTACAATTCCACTTTGCTCTCCCCCCAGGGGCCTACTACGGTAGGTACGGGCATTGGCGATCCCGGGGTCCCGAGCCAATCATCCCCATCGTCACCCTCTCACCCCATTTTGGTTGTGCCACGTTGGTCACCCTTAGTTTTAAGCTTCTTCCTCTTCTAGGTTTATTGTTCTATTTTAGCTTTAGCTGTTTAGGTTTATAAACTCCTGCCTCACCACCAGGGATCTTTCTTCTGTCTCCGTGGTTCCTGTCCCACGGTTCCAGCGCGGCTTCCGACTTGCGTGCTCTCCGGAGGTCTCAGGCGTGAAGGTTGTAGTGGACTCCCTACTGACCCTGTGTGTGACCTTAGGTGCGGAGCCCGTCCACACCGTCATGTACACTCACGTAGTCTCAATGAGGCCCGGCTGGTTTTAATGGTCCGAAGGCCGTGAGTCATTGGGCCAGTATTACCAGCCGGACGTGTTACCGCTGACGGGAGCCCCGGTGTAATCAACCACAAGCCCCCTGAATCCGTGCATGCGTCTGTTGACTGCTGCACGGCCTAAAGTGGGGGGCCACAGGCGGTTATTCCTGTGGTAGGGGCCTAAAGCCGGGGTGTCACGTGGTGAACGGTTCTCACATTTGGGCAACAGTAGTTGGACGGTAGCTCTTCTGAAGTACAATCGAGATCAGTCGTGGGAGGGGTCTCCCATGACGGCGCAGACCGTGAAGGTTTGGTGTCTTTTTCTTTCACCCCCGGATGGCAGGCTGACGCCGACGGTTCCGGAAGGGGGTCCTCTAACCATGGCTCCTCCGCGCAAACCTCCCCCATTTGATTCCTTTTTGGTCGTGACCCTGACTTGTGAAAACAAGACAATGCGAGACATTAGTCCTTTCTATATCCAACGCGAGCTTGATCGGATATGTGGCGTTCTAAAAACTGCAACTCGATTAAGAGACGGTACCCTTTTGGTAGAAACAAAGAACCAGGATCAGTCCAGTAAGCTCCTTAAGGCTTGCTTGTTGGGTTCCTACCCCATTCGGGTAGCCCCACATAAGACTTTGAATAGCTGTAGAGGGGTCGTGACAACCTCCAGTTTGGACGGCCTCTCTAACGAGGAAATAGCATCTAATTTGACTGACCAGAATGTGTGCGAGGCGTACCGTCTCCTTGGTAAACGTGATGGACAGTCTGTTCCGTTGCGGACAGTCTTCCTCACTTTCAAAGGAACCACATTACCGGACGCTATCTATTGTGGGTACGAACGTGCTGCAGTGCGACCGTATGTCCCAAACCCTAGGCGCTGTTTTAGGTGTCAGCGGTTTGGGCATACTCAGGCCCGTTGTACTTTTGATGCTGTATGTGACCGTTGCAGTTTACCTCCCCATGGCGACGCTATATGTACCCGCGACCCGGTCTGCGTCAATTGCGGTGGTACGCATCCCTCCAGCTCCCGGCAATGCCCGCAGTTTCTTGATGAGAAGGCCATTCAGGAACTGCGCGTCAAAGAACGTCTGTCCTTTCTAGAGGCAAAAAGACGGTTTGAGCAACTGAAACCCGCTGCCAGCTTAGGATACGCAACAGCAGTTCGCCGCTCTCCTGTGCATGCGACGCAGTCTGTTGCCACACGGACCCTCAATGTTTCGGATGCTTCAACCCAATGCGACTTCCTGGAGACTGCCACACCTTTTAAGGCGTTGGCACCAGCAGCCTCGTCTAGCTCCTCTACTGCCCCAGCTGCAGTTTCACGTTCTGTGTTGGTCAGCACTACTCCCGGTATTTCTACGGGTTGCCGCTCCCGTAGTCGCATTCGAGGAATCGGAAGGACTTCTGTTCAGTCGGTTTCCCGATCCCCTTCTCGAAGGGACTCTTCCGACTCCCGCACATCTGAGGAGTCGCCCATGGAGCGACCGTTTGTCGGTCCCAAGTCCGCCAAAGTGCGGAAAAAAGAGAAACGACGTCCGACTACCTGAACCCGCATTCCTCGCGCCCTGCAATATTTAATTTTCTCCCTAACACCGCCGCTCCTCCCTAGCTCTTTTCCATGGCTCTCTTAACGTGGAACATTCGTGGTGTGCGCTCACATAGGACAGAGCTCCAGCTCTTGTTGAGGACCTACAACCCCATAGCGGTTTGTTTACAAGAGACCAAACTTCGCCCTCAGGATGCTTTTGATTTGCATCATTATATTCCGGTACGCTTCGACCTTGTGCCGGAAGTGGGCTCTCCTGCTCATGGTGGTGTCATGATTCTCACACGTGTTGATGTTTTTGGTCAACCTCTGCCCCTTAACACTACTTTGCAAGCTGTTGCTCTTCGGCTCAGTCTTCCCGGTTTATCGTTTACCTTATGCACAGTTTACCTCCCCCCTTCAGACTCCGTCCTTCTTGCCGACCTCTCTCAACTCGCGTCGCAGCTCCCCACACCCTTTCTTCTTTTGGGGGATTTTAATGCCCATCATCCGTGTTGGGGCTCTCCTAGGGCGTGTGCAAGGGGAACCCTACTTGCTGACTTCTTTGACCAGTTTCCTCTCCCTGTTTTAAACACTGGTGAACCCACCTTTTTTTCCGATTCCACCGGTACTCCCTCCCACCTCGATCTTTCTCTCTGCTCCACACAGCTTGCTCATTGTTTCCAATGGCATGTAGTATCTGACACTCATTCCAGTGATCACTGCCCATGTGTGCTAACGTTACTCTCCCACAACGTTCCCCGCTCGCGTGCATCCTTATGGCAACTCTCCAAAGGTAACTGGGCGCTCTTTTCCGAAGCTGCCACATTCAAGGATTCACAGTTTACTTCTATTGACCTTCTGGTCGACCATTTCACTTCAGTTGTTGTCTCCGCTGCCGAGCAATCTATTCTGAAATCCTCCACGGAGCCTCGGTGTTTGCCTGTCCCGTGGTGGACTCTTGAGTGCCGCGATGCCCTTTGCGCATGCCAGAAAGCTCTTAGGGTATTTAAACATCACCCCACCGTCGAGAACTTGGTAGCTTATAAACAGCTGCGCGCACAAGCCCGACGTGTTTTTAGGGCTAGCAAAAGAGCGTCCTGGACTTCCTTTGTTGCCTCTTTCTCGCACACCACCCCTTCTTCTGTGGTTTGGGAGAAACTCCGTCGTGTTGCGGGTAAACGGCCACCCTCATTCATTCCTGGACTTCAGGATGGACCTCTCACTGTTGTAGATGCGGTTGATGTTGCTAACTGCCTGGGTAGCACTTTTGCTGCAGCCTCCAGCTCTGCCAACTATGTTTCGACGTTTCGGGTCCTCAAGTCTCAGATTGAGGCCCAGGAATTATCTTTCCGCTCAGCTAACCTGGAGTGCTACAACGCAGAATTTAGCTTCCGGTAGCTGGACTCGGCGTTATGCTCCTCTCCCTTATCCGCTCCTGGGCCTGATGGTGTTCACGTGGCTATGCTTCAACACCTCTCCTTTGCTGGTAAAGACTTTCTGCTACGCATGTACAACCGCATCTGGCGTGACGGAGTTTTCCCTACAGCTTGGCGCGAGGCAACTATCATTCTGGTCCCAAAACCGGGTAAGGACTGCCGTTTGCCCTCCAGTTACCGCCCCATCTCCCTCACCAGTACAGTGTGTAAGGTGATGGAGCGCATGATTAATGGGCGCTTACGATGGCTTGAGTCGGAGAACCTTCTGTACAACATCCAATGCGGATTTCGCCGTTACCGTTCCAGCACTGATCACCTGATTTCCCTCTCGACTCATATCATGAACGCCTACCTGTGCCGCTGCCAAACTGTGGCCGTCTTTTTTGACCTTACGAAAGCCTATGACACCTGTTGGCGGACTGGCATACTACGCACCATACATCAGTGGGGTCTTCGTGGTCGACTTCCCATTTTCCTCCGGGAATTCATGATGGAGCGGTCCTTTCGTGTTAGGGTGGGGTGTAATTTATCCCGCGTTTTCCATCAGGAAAACGGGGTACCCCAGGGTTCGGTCCTCAGCGTTACCCTCTTTGCCATCGTCATCAATCCTATCACTGAGTGTATTCCCGCTGGAATATCCTCTTCGTTATTTGTTGATGACTTCGCCGTATATTGTAGCTCTCGGCGGACGAGTATCTTGGAGCGTCGGCTCCAGGTCTGTTTAGATCGCCTTTACACTTGGAGCCTCTACAACGGCTTCCATTTTTCCACCGAGAAGACCGTGTGCGTGAACTTTTGGCGCCGTAAGGCGTTTGATTCACCCTCACTCCACCTCGGTCCCCATACGCTTCCTTTTGCAGAGGAAGCTAAATTTTTAGGATTGGTGTTCGATAGGAAGCTTAGCTGGGATTCTCATATCGCTTCCCTGAAAGGTCGCTGTGCCCGTTCCCTCAATATCTTACGTGTCTTATCAGGTACATCCTGGGGAGCTGATCGGACCGTGCTCTTACAGCTCTATCGGTCCCTGGTACGATCAAAGCTTGACTATGGGAGTGTGGTATATTCGTCGGCACGGCCTTCCATTTTGAGCCGTTTGGTTCCTGTGCACAATCGGGGTATACGTCTAGCTACTGGTGCTTTTCCAACCAGCCCCAACCCCAGTCGGTACGCTGAAGCAGCTGAACCTTTCCTGTGCTATAGGCGAGATATTCTTTTAGGCACCTATGCATGCCGTCTATCCTCTCTAACCACGCACCCAACGTACAAGCCTTTCTTTGACTCGTCTCTTGATTGCCAGTACGCTGTCAGCTCCCTTGCATTACTTCCGCCCGGTGTTCGCTTTCGCCTGCTTCTTCGGGCCTTGGATGTCACACTACCGCCAGTATTACCTCGGAGGGAATCTATTTTTCCTCCTTGGTCGCGGTATGACACCCTATTCCACCTTGGGTTAACGTCGATGCCCAAGTCTGCGTTTCCGACCACTGGCATCCAATCCGCATTTTTAGAACTTCAGCAGCATTTTAAGAACTACAGTTTTATTTTTACGGACGGCTCTAAAACCGACCGAGGTGTTGGCTGTGCCTTCGTAGCTGCTGCAGAGAGTTTTACGTTTCGTCTTTCCGGACAGTGTTCGATTTTTACCGCTGAACTTTTTAGTATCTATCAAGCCCTACTTTTTATCAGCCAGCAGCACTCTAACCACTTTGCCATATGTAGCGATTCTCTGAGTGCTCTACAGAGCATTCGTTCGCTGTACCCCAGCCATCCCCTAGTACAGCGAATACACGATCGGCTGCATTCGCTCGCTGATTCAGGGTTCCACGTGTCGTTTGTTTGGGTTCCCGGACACGTAGGCATTCCGGGCAACGAGGCTGCTGATGCCGCCGCGAAGTCTGCTATTTTATCCCCCACTGTGTTTAGCAATTCCGTTCCTTTCGAGGATCTTAGTGCTTCCCTTCGCCGAGCCATCAACACTCGCTGGCATGATGACTGGTCCGCGCTCGTTGGGAACAAACTCTGGGAGGTTAAACCTCTTCCGCTTCCCTGGGCCACATCTTCACGTTCTTCTCGCAGGGAAGAGGTTATTTTAGCTAGACTTCGCATCGGGCACTGCCGTTTTAGCCATCAACATTTGTTACGCCAGGACTCAGCACCTCATTGTTCTCACTGCGGTGAGCCTTTGACGGTGCAGCACTTTTTAGTGGAGTGCCGATTTTACTCAACGTTGCACTCCTCCTTGTGTTTGGCATCCAACCTCAGCGCAATGTTGAGGGATGATATTGCTGCTGTGGAGGGCCTCTTCGACTTTTTACAGCGCAGCGGAATGCTTCGTTCCATATGATTTCAACATCCCTCGCCGTGCCTCATTTTAGATTCATCTCGGCACTCCTATTTTAGCTATTTTAACAGTTTGAGCATCTTTTATGTTTTTTTTTGTGTTTTTGGACCTCTTAGTGGATTTTATTGTTTTTAGCGTTTACATTTCAGTTGGGCTTTACCTAGTCTGAGCTCGGGCGCTAATGACCTCAGCTGTTGTGCGCCCCTAAGCCCCACTACTACTACTACTACTACTACTACTACTTTGCTCTCGCAATTACGTACAATCCTCCGATGCACTCACACAGTCTTCTCGTCCGTACACTAGCACTGCACTCTTACGCCAAGAACTGACTGACTTTCCTCCAGCCCGACGTGTTGCTTATATAGGGTCAGCTGGCCAATCTAGAATGTTCTGGATTAGATGAAATATCCCATAAGTTCGAGAACTCAGGTGGAACAGAAAGAGACGGCGCAGTGATGTTTTTTTTTTCCAGCCACCCCTCGTTTCCGCTATAACACAAACGAGTGGGCGTGGCGAATGCCGACCGTCTCCTGCTGCTGCTGCCGGTTCTATAGGAAGTTCCGACGTTTGGGTGACACTGCTCCCTCCTCAAAGCTGGTCATCCCGAACAGCATCCTCGTAGCGTGCCAGGCGATCCAGGTGTACCACCAACATCTTCTCTCGGGGAACCTTCTGGATGCGATAGACCACGTCGCTAATCCTCTTCAACACCTGGTATGGTCCTTGCCATGGCTGCTGGAGCTTCGGGCAGCGTCCCTTGGTCCGGGTAGGACGGTTCAACCAGACCTGGTCTCCTTGCTGGAACCCTTGGCTGTTGGCTTGCCTGTCATACCTGGTCTTCATGTGATCGCTCGCCTTCTGGATGTTTTGGCGAGCCATCTCGGGCATGTCGTGGAGATGGTCCACCAAGTTCTCCACATACTCGGTCGCTGGCTGTTTCGCTTCCGGAGGGCTTCCAAAAGCCAGGTCACAAGGGAGGCATAACTCTCGGCCGAACATTAAGCTGGCTGGCGTCATCCCAGTTGTGTCGTGTGTAGACGAGCGGTAGGCCAGCAAGAACAGTGGCACCTTGACGTCCCAGTCACGCTGATGGCTGGCCACGACCTTCCTCAGGTGTTCCTCTAAGGTCTTGATGTATCCTTCGACCATGCCATCCGACTGGGGATGTAGAGGCTTCGTGCGGGTCTTGTTCACCCCAAGCCTTTGTAGTGCCTCCTTCATTAGGTTGGACTCAAAGTTGGTACCCTGGTCACTGTGTAGCTCCAACGGCACCCCAAATCGACAGAACACTTCCTCCATGATGCAGTCTGTGATTGTCTTTGCCTCTTGGTTTGGGATGGTATACACCTCCGGCCACTTGGTGAAGTAGTCCACGACCACCATTGAGTCCCATTGGGTCCAGTACGATTTGTAGGTCGCGCTCCTCGGTGTGATGTCCTCCCAGGTTGGTCTCGTCCCTGCCTCCACTTCCCTCAAGAAGTGACCCCAAGTCTGCATCCGCCAGCTGCTTCCTCCTCAGGCCTGCGCTATCCCAGCCATCCGCAGGCACTGCCGTGACTACTCGGACTGCTGCGGCACGCTCCTTCTTCTCCACTCTTGTGCACTGGCCGCACTCTTCTGGACAGGGTGTTCGGGACATGGCGTCAGCATTACCGTGGCTCTTCCCTCTACGATGTTCCGAGGTGAAGTCGTACTCCTGCAGCCTCTGGACCCAACCTGCTGTCTGGCCTGCTGGTCACGCCGTCACCATCACCTCGCTCCTCGCGGGGACAACCACGTCTTCGTTCAAGACGACCCTGCAGATTCCAAGGCGCTCTTCGGGTTGACGGAGTATAACCTCTTCTCCGTTGAGCCGCAAGACCTTCCTGCCGACGTCGACCGTCGCCTCGTGGCTCCTGAGGGCATTCAGTCCCAGAATCACCTCCTCAGCCACCTTCGCGACGGACACCCACTGACGCACGGCACTCCGCCCCAAGGTCAGCTCCAGCAGGGCCTCCTTCTCCACAGGCAAGGTGTCGCTCGATGCCGTGACAAGCTTGTATGGTCGGCTCGGCTTCCTCATCGGCAAACCCTCCGCCACATCAGGTCTGATGATGGTCATGGCTGCCCCAGTGTCCACCAGCACGTGGCACGGCTTCCCTCTCACCCAACCGTCCGCGATGAGGCTGTCATCCATATACCGGCTGACGGCGCGCAGTGTCACTCGAGGGGATGGTGGTAAATGCGCCGACGTGCCCTTCTCCAAGCCGGGACTTACTCGTTCTTCCAGCTGCCCTTCCTGGTGTGGGCAGTCTCTCTGCAGGTGTCCGGGCTGTCATCAAGAAGCAATGATGACTGATAGGTTAGGCAACTGCAAAGTTAAGCAGTTAATTAGATATAATTTGTCTACAAAATTATTAACAAAGTTAAATTAAATGTAAAGATAAAAACAAAATTTTAGAATGTTAATTTAGGTTCCGATATAGATTCAAGTAATCGGAACATAAGAATGTAGAATTTATTTATTTATTTATTTGTCCACACCCCCAACACAGGCCACTAGGTGTTCGCCGGCGTCCCTCGGCTGGTCTGTCTCCGTTGTAGTGGACACTTCTCGTTCTCAGCGTTGGGATAGCTGTTACTTTGGCCGCCTCCATCCTTAATGCTGCTGTCAGCGCCTCATGGATGGTTTTATAATCGCCGAGCATTAGGCGTTGACGAATCTCTGTGTCTCGTACCCCGTCCATGAATGTGTAGGCAGCTTCCCGGGATACGAACTCTGGTGGCAGGTCGACTAGGGCCTTGCTAGCCAGTTGTTCACTGCCAGGGCGAACTCCTGCAGCGTCTCCCCTGGCTGCTGTGACCTTGCCTTCAGCTGGCTGCGGTATGCTGCGGCTAAGCGGTGGTTCCCAAAACGATACTCTAGGGCCTCCCAGATGTTCTTGGGTGCCGCCGTTGACTGAACCGCGTTTAGGACTTCCGCGGCCCGTCCCTGGAGGCTGGCTATTAACTGTGTGGCCTCCTCCTCTGGCGACCATTTGTTGTGCCTGGCCACTGTGTCGAACTGGAGGCGGAAGACTTCAAACGTTGATGCGCCGTCATACTTGGGAGGTTTGATGCGCGCAGATGTTGTGTCGCGTCCCTGCGCGTCGGCCTTCAAATCCTTCAGTCTCCTGCCGACGACGTCCTCCACCATGGCGTTCAGGGACTTGACGCTGCTGTCGGCCTTTCCTTCCAGGTTGTTTACGCGGTTCGCGAGATCTTCGACGTCTTCAACCATGCCGTTCAGGGACTTGGCGAATTGTCGGCCTTTTCCTCTAGGTCATTGAAGCGGTTCGCCAGGTCCTCGACGCGCTCGTCCACTTGGCCCAATCGCTTGCCCAGCTCCGTCACGTTATCCCTCATGCCGGCCAACTGTTCTTCAAATTTGGCGGCGAGAGCCTTGTTCGCCACCTTCATTTCCGTGGTCATTTCGGCCATCTTTGCGGTCATTGTCGTGGCCAAGTTGTTGTTTGCCGTCTTCATTTGTTTCAACTCTGGGCCAGGTTGTTATTTGCCGCTTCTGTTTTGCAGCGAAGTTGTCATTCGCCGTCTTTATTTCTGTCAGTTCCGCCTTCATTTCCATCATCTTCTCCAAAATCTCTTCCAATGCCGCGTCCATGGTTGTAATGTTCGGTGGTGTTGTCGTCCCGCTTCCTGACACCAGTGTGACTTTGTGGGTTCGTGAAATTAAAAGTCCAATTGCACCACTCAAAAATGTTCTTTATTTCCACCGACTTACAGTTAAACACTTGCTAATTACACAGAATTTCGTAATGCACACAATTACGATTCACCAGTTTGTGCGTTGCAATTCCACTTTGCTCTTGCAATTACGTACAATCCTCCGATGCACTCACACAGTCTTCTCGTCCGTACACTAGCACTGCACTCTTACGCAAAGAAGTGACTGACTTTCCTCCAGCCCGACATGTTGCTTATATAGGGTCAGCTGGCCAATCTAGAATATTCTGGATTAAATGAAATATCCCGTAAGTTCGAGAACTCAGGTGGAACAGAAAGAGACGGCGCAGTGATACTTTTTTTTCCAGCCAGCCCTCGTTTCCGCTATAAGACAAATGAGGGGTGTGGCGAATGCCGACCATCTCCTGCTGCTGCTGCTGGTTCTATAGGGAGTTCCGACGTTCGGGTGACAATACTAAGTGGGATGGGTCAGGTGGTTTTGTCTGTGGCCCGCATTCCTGAGACCTGGGTTCAATTAAAATGGCCAACCTACCTAACCCATGGTTTTTCCAGGGTTTTCCTAAGGTGCCAGATGAATGCTGGGTAGGTTAATTACATCCCACGAATTTCTGGTCCCTCCATTTTATCTCCATTATCATTTCACATCTCTCATCTGGTGATCTCTTTCAGGGTAGAAGTGTCGTTGGGAGTCTCGGTGCTGTCGTGACTCCTTAGGTCGGCTGCCCTCTGTCTTCTCTTGCCTTATCCTTCCTCCCAGGGATGCCTCACTTGGGGCTTAGGTACAATAAACCACAGGTTTCGGAGCTGAATCCCCTCCATAGTAATCCTAATCCTAACTTGGACAATGAAACAAAGTACCTCCTATGAAACCGTTAAAAGATTAATTGAAAACATATTCATAACCTCTGATGACAAATGTCTTATTTCCTCTGAAAAACTTATTTGGAAGGATCTCCAATATAAACTAAAAACAATTATAGATCTACCTAGATAATGATCTGTTGTAATGGTCAGATTAATCACAGGAATAAACACATTGTCTAAATGGACATTCGTTCAAGATTGTGTTAATGACTTTGCCACTGCTTGTTATGTAGTAGAGTTGGCTTAATAAACATTAATACCTAACTCTATGTAAAATTATTAAAAATCGTCTGATTTCTAAATACTGGGAAGCAAGAAGAAAGATTTTATCAAATTCTGACATTACACACACATACACACACACATTTTTTTGTGTGGTAACATATCCATTTCTTAAACAGAAGCTGCATAATGAAGACAACTTCTGAAGTCATTCCTAGAAAATTCAGGATACACCTTTGATTTGTACTAAAAATGTCTTAAATATAAAGCAACGTTTTTAGTTAATTGATGGAAATTAATCATTTCTTCATACTAGTCGTATATAGGCTAAGGTTTTTCATAGATAGTCAACTTGAAAAATTCAATGCCATGGCTGGGATTTGAACTATGGATCTCCTGGTTTCCTTCCAGCCGCTCTTACCCATTGAGCTACCATGGCCAACTTGCCGTCTGACACTAAATTCTCCATTTGACTCTTATATTTCCCCGGTAAACCACTAGGGGCTCTCGTATTTGAGATACACCGTTTTTGGCGATTTACTATTGTAAGTACTCGAGTCCCAGGCTTCATCATTTAACTCTTATTATTTTAGTTGTTGTTGACTAATGTCACCGGGGATTAGTTGATTTGCATCATTTTCCCCCTAGCTTCCCAATATAAAGCCTCTAGGTTCCCACTTTTGAGACCATTACATTTGTCCAAATGGTGTTTGTTCATGATGACATCCTCTTTTATCCTTTTATTATTGTAGTTAATTGATGGAAATTGATAATTTCTACACACTAGCCATATATAGGCTAAGGTCTTGGATAGATAGTCAACTTGAAAAATTCAATGCCATGACTGAGATTTGAACCACGGATCTCTTGGTTTCTGTCCAGTTGCTCTTACTCATTGAGCTACCATGGTCAACGTGCCATCTGACACTAAATTCTCCATTTGACTTGTGTATTTCCCCAGTAAACCACTAGGGGCTCTCGTATTCAAGATACACCGCTTGTGGCGACTTACTAGTGACTTAGTGTGAAGAAATGATTAATTTCTATCAATTAACTTAAATAATAAGAGTTTAATGATGAAGGCTGGGACTCAAGTACTTACAGAAAATTCCTTACCCCAGACTGCTTTTTGTATATAGAACTTTTTTAAAAATGTTGAATTTCTCAAAAATGGCTGTAACAATTTTGATTTAAAATATCACATGTTTAAGATACTTTCATGGCAGATGAAATGTGTATCTATTATTTTCTAAGTATATTTGAGAGGTCTTCATTCTGAATGATGTTCACGCAGTTATAAGTGGTAAGGAGCACATATAAATATGCTATGCAGAAAACTAAGTGTGGAATGCTACATATTGAATACACTGAAAAGAAAAGGTGACTAGTACGCAAGTGGTTAGAAGTGCACACTTTGCATACATCCATAGTCACAAGATATGGAATAAAGTTCTGGCTTTAAGAATAATGACTGGGGAATCGAGTGGAGCATCATCCAGGGAATTATGGGTCATGACTGTAGCAAGTATGTACATATTAGAAGTTATCAGCCATATCAGAGCAATAAGGCATCAGCTACCAAACAGCAAAGAGATTCATTATCATAGTACAAAGCAGGAAGAAAATTTACATGTACATTATTGCAGAACAGACCTAGCTAAAACCAGTGCTTATCACAATGGAATTAAATTGTTCAACAGACTACCCCTAATATAAAAAACATAGAAAATGTGAATGTATTTAAGAAAAAGCTCAAAGCTTATTTAATAGAAAATTCATTTTATTCAAATATGGAGTATGTAAATGGATAGTTCTGTAAAGACTGGCTAATTAAGACTCTGTGTGTGCATGTGCATTTTTCTTAATTGTATTGTTTTATTGTAAAATGTGTTTCTGTTGTTACATGTTGACGATTCCATGTCATGTAAACATGATCTTAAGGATGAAGTAAATGAATATGCATAAGCTGTAAGAATTGAGCAAACCTTACTATGAGACCATCTCTACAAATATTTACCTTAATTAAATCAGTAGTTAGAATATTTTGTATAAGAGTTATAGAGGAACATTGCATGAATATAACCATAAAACATGTTTTATTTTCCATTCAAGCTTCCAGAACAAAAGAGTGAATAATTATGTGCATTTTCATTTTATTGTATCTAATTTGTTGTATGGTAAGGATTTCTATTTCTTAAAATTTCTTTTTTTTTTTAAGGCTTTAATATCTTTATTTTTATAAAGAAGCAAGAGAATTTAAAATCATAAGAACTTGCATACAATGAAGCAAATAATTAAAATATAGAAAATGAATTGATTTGAAGAAATCGTTTTGCTAAACTTACCAATTATTATTGGCAGAACTTATCATTTCCAGCTGCTCATCATTGTTTGTCAGTATATATGTAAAATCCAAAGACAATTGTCATCATTACCAACACTTTCGACCATAGACTTCACAAACGGGAAGCAATACAAACACTGCTGAATATAATGAACTAGTCCACATTAAAACTAAGAAGTTCAAGAAGTAGAAACAGCTTAAACAAATAACTACAGTAATTCATGTAAAGTATAAACCTAAATTTAAGAAGTTCATATACCATTCACCAATTCCAAGGTATTCTTAAAGATTCCTTTCTTGAAAGTGTTGAAAACAGTGTTGCTATGATAAATTAACTTTTAAGAGAGTCGATTAAAGACACTAGACAGCACTTTTAAATTTACCGGAAAAATTTAAAAGTAAGTGTTGTCTAGTGTCTTTAATCGACTCTCTTAAAAGTTAATATTCTTAAAGAGTTCAGCATATTTCTAGCACCAAGTAATGCATTCCCTATTACTAGAAAATAAGAGACTATGATCAAATCACAAGGGATAGAATCAATGGCCTAGCCAGGATTTGAACTACATGCAGCTGCTATAATCACTAAGCTGTCATGTGGCAAGATACTGGCACAGCAGAAAATTACCAAACTGATTTACATTTTCCTGTTAGGCTACAAGGGAATCTCAAATACTGGTTCAAATCCCAACTATGGCACTGTATTTTGCCCTGGCTTCACACAGTTTAGTGTTCATTAATTAATTGATATTATAAAGGTCATCAAATTACAAATGTTGAAATTTCAGCAGATGTTTAGTCACTAAATCTATACAGATACTCAGGGAACAAAAAGAGTAGCTAGACAGACAGGTTATTCCAGTAAAGTCATACAAAGAACTCTATGAGTGCTCTATGTCAATACATTTTAAGCAAGAGAATATTCAGTTATATCATAATACTGTTTCCTCCAGGTTAAAAATAAAATTCAATTCTGAGGTCTCATTTCTGAAACTAGTGCAATCTGACATTACCTGATTGTTATTAAAGAGTTAATTTAAATATTAAGTGAAAAAAGTTTTTAATAAAAAGGTAACAATGAAATGATGTTGTGAACAGGAGAGAATTTGGTTTGGAGCGATTTGTGCCAGTGTCACTGATGAACACAATGAAGCGTAAGGAGTTAAGAAAGCTTATTGGCCACTTCTTGAAGTTGAATCACAACTTATCACCAACTGGTCAAAAGAGTCTCACCAGCTTACAAGCCAAGTTGTATTACTTGAACATCATCAGTGAGTTGCCGTCGTATGGAGCTAAGTGCTTCTCAACAAACATCAGAGACAGCAATGTGGAGAGAGTGATTCTGGTCAGTCCCAAGTTTGGTATCAGCCAGATAGAGGGCCTCAGAAACAGTGTGCCTGTACCTCTTGCTGACATCGAACGTTTGAATCTAGTCACTGTAAAGCGCGAGGATGAACTCTCTCGGTGTGTACGAGTCAGCATTACAGACGACAAGGTAAGTCTACATATTTTGTTTTTTCTCAACATTTTGGATTGGTTTTAAAAATTTAAATGATTTTATTCTCTCTCACAATATTCCCCTTTAATATCCTTGCATTTTTGAAAACAGGCCTTAAAGCAACGATGACACCTGAAACCAGGCTTTTTTAATGTTACACTGCCTTATTTGGTGAGAAAAATGATTCCATCCATTTTATTTTGAATTTTCAGAAGGAAAAATATGCTGAAGGTGCTAGGTACTCAGTTGTTAGTTTTACTGTGTGCATTGTGTTTTTATGATGTAAAATCATTTACCCATTTCTATGTCTTTCACAAATTTTTAAAAAATTGTTGCAGTAAACAGACATTTGCATACCAATCTGCAGTAATAGTATGTCTACCTTGTAACACTATAACTGGACAAATGTGGCAACTATGTTCTTACCAGCATTGTTAGTTTATGTGGAATCTATTTACAACAAACTTTAACATAAGAGATTTCTTCCGGGCTTTGGAGCCGTGGTCTGATGGAGTTAAGCTGTCCATACGTTTCGTCCATCCCTGACATCATCAGTGGCGTGGTCTTAATCTTCTAGGTGAAGGTTCAGGCACAATTGAGACGCCTTTTTTTTTTTTTTTTTTTTTTTGGGGCGGCCCCACACCTGCCGCCCCCGGTTACGATCGTCTGCCTGGAGGCTACATCGTCTCCCCATGCACATGCAGTTAGTAATCTAACATGCAGCTACGGAGAGGTGCGTGGTTAATATTAATCGTGTAATTGCATAGTAGAAGAGTAACGAGTTAGTCGGGTTCCGCGATCGCACCCCGGTTAGTATAGGTTAGTTCTACTCTTGCTAGCTCACATGCTTGCTAGCGGGTTAGGAATGTTAACCGGCGTCAGCCATGGCAAGCCCGGACTGGCACCCGGTGGTTAGTACGTGCGCCAGTCAAGCTACGGCTTGACTACAAAATGAAGTAAGGGTTAATTAATCATGCATTAAAAGAAGTAAGTGGTGTGGCGGGACTTTACCGGAAGTAGGTGTAGTTGTTTTGTCCTTTCTCGCTTAGTCTTTGATGTGGAGTGGAGGGTTTCTCATCTTATTTACATACGGCATCTGTGTGGTTGGGTTGAACCTGAAACTCTAGACAACCATTTGAGGATAATGCAGTGGTTATTATACTAGTTGTTGGAGGTATTGGAGAACCTTGTCTGCGGAAGTCTCGTTAGTAATGTCTCGGTCAAATAGGGAGAGAGGGCGTTTGTGTTTATTGGTTGAGGTATCATAGGAACCGATGGATCTAATCAGTGGGTTTCTGTTTTTGGTGCAGTTTGTATATAGTTCATGTGCAAGTTTCTTGATGAACTGTTCTATTGTATGCATTCAGAGTTCACGGTGTAGGAGTTTCGCTGGTGCTACGGGCGGTACTTTGGCTACGATATGGAGTATTTTATTTTGTAGTGTTTGTAACTTATTTATGTGGGTTTTTGCTGCATACCCCCAAACAGGGGCAGCGTAAGTGAAAATGGGGCGAAGCAGTGTCTTATACAGTGTGAGTCCAGTATGCAGCTGTAATTCATTTCTGTAGTTGATGAGAGGGTATAACTTGCGCAATTGCACCTTGGTTTTGGCACTTATCTTTAGCACGTGTTGGTTCCAGGTCAGACCCTGGTCCATAACTACGCCCAGGTAAGTTGCTGTGTCTGACCAGGGTATTGGTTGGCCAAATAATTGGAGTGGTGGTAGGTGGCGTGCACGTTGCCTGTGTTTGACCCTCTTGGTGAAAAACATGGCCTGGGATTTAGTAGGGTTTACTTTAATGCGCCATTTGGTCAGCCAGTTGGTATGGTCATTAAGTGCATTTTGAAGATGCGTGGAGATGAATTTCGGGTCTCCTGATTGCGCCATCAAAGCAGTGTCGTCTGCATAAAGTGAGAGGGTGGTGTTGTGGGTCTTTGGGATGTCGTTCATGTATATTATGAAAAGTACTGGGCCAAGGACACTCCCTTGAGGGACCCCGGCCAGAATTGGACGGACGGTGGAGGAGGAGGAATTAACAGATGATGTAAATTTGCGGTTATGTAAGTAGTTGGCTATCAGCTTAATCGCGGTGTCTTGGAAATTGTACTGGCTGAGTTTGCGCAGTAAACCCTCATGCCATACCCTGTCAAAGGCACGTTCCATATCTAGAAATACCGCACCTGTGCTTTTTCGGATATTAAAACCAGAGGTGATGTGTTCCGTGGTTCGGAGGAGTTGTAAGGTGGTAGAGTGCTTCGAGCGAAAGCCGAATTGCTCGGGTATTAGTATGTCATGCTTATGGAGGTGCTTATTTAGACGTTTAAGAATTACTTTCTCTAATAGCTTACTTAAGGTATTGAGGAGACTAACGGGCCTGTAGTTCTGCAGATTAGTGTGGTCCTTGTTGGGTTTCGGGAAGTGTAGTATGCGGGCCGTTTTCCAGCATTCTGGGAAGTGTCCAGTACGGAGGGTGAAGTTAAATATATTCGCCAGGGCCTGCAAGGCCTGTGGAGGTAGATTTTTGAGGGCTATATTGGGGATGCAGTCTGGTCCTGGAGCTTTTTTGTTTTTTAAGTGCTTTATGAGCCAGGCAATTTCAGAGGGGCATGTCTGTCTGAGGTAGTTATATACCGGCTGTGTTCGGTAGTTGGCTGTCAGGATCATTGTTTCAGTAACGAAGTCTGGGTCTATAGGTTGGGGGTTTGGGACTAGGGTTTCTTGAAGTGCGTCTGCAAGGGCTTCGGCTTTAGCTACGTCCGTGGAGGCGATCTGCTGATTGTGATGTAGTGGGGGTATAGTTATAGGCTGTCATGTAAGGTGCTTTGCAATCCGCCAAACCGTTTGGTTTTCGAGGTCCAGATTTGCAAGCGTCGCATTCCATTGTTCTGAGATGTACTGTGAGGTTTTTTCGTGGATGGTATGGTTTAAGTAGCGAAGTAAGTCGAGGTCTGCAGGGTGTCTAGTTTGCTGCCAATTCCGTCTGGCTCTGTTACGTTGGGCCGTCAGTTGTTGAACGTCCGGTGGAGGGGCAGGGCCACGTTCACCAGGGAGCACTATTAGTGCCGCCCTGGTGAGAGCGTAGCCTATGGTCGTTTCCAGGTGCTTTACAGCCTGGTCTAGCTCAGCTTCAGATGTAATGGGTTCATGTCTCAGTTCATCAATTATGGTTGTAGAGAAAACATTCCAGGCGGCTTTATTATAGTTGTGTCTAGGAAGTCTGGGCATTTGCTCCAATGTGCCATTAATTGTTAGTAAAACTGGCAGGTGGTCCGATGAGAGGTCGTTGATGGTATGAATGTCAATATTAAATGTAATATTACCGGCTAGTGCAATGTCCAGGATATCAGGTAGATCTCTTTGATGGCGTGGTATGAATGTTGGTTCTGTGGGTGCAATTTTCATAGCGTAGGAGTTTGTTACCAGGTACGTTAGAGGTGCGGCTATTCCATAGAGGATGTTTGCAGTTCAGATCACCCGCTAGTAACACTTGCGGGTGCTGGTGGAGAAGAATGTCCAGGTCGTCAATTTCTACATCACCTGGGGGATTATATACTGATATTAGCAATACACGGATGTCATTGACCGAGACATGTACTGCTATTGCCTCTGTTCGGATAAGGGGAAGAAGAGGGGCTTGGCTGTGGTTAAACCCTGCTTTGAAGGCAATAGCCGTGCCGCCGCCGCATCGGTTACGGTCCGTGCGGTAAAGTGTGTAGCCAGGGAAGTTTAGTTTGTCTGTGCTATTTAGATGAGTTTCAGTTAGCAGGGCAATGTCTATATTCAGTTTGTTCATAAAGGTTAGGCATTCTGTTTTTTGTCGGCGTATCCCGTTCGCATTCCAGGTCATGATCCTAAAGCATTGCGGAGTCGTCATCATTGGGAAACATGTTTGTTAGTGGGTCGGTTGTTACTCTGGCATGATGTGTGGGTTATTCGCTGAACATTTTAAAGAAGTCTGCGTTCCTGAGGATTGTGAATTTAAAATCTTCAGGAACTCGAGCAAGCTCCTCGAGAACTGCCATTGCGCGATCCCAGACCTGCTACCAGTCAGGATTTCCCTCGTTTATGGACTTAAGCAGGCTCGCGGCGCCGGCCAGGAAGCTCTTAGTTTCTCGGTGTGAAGCCCGCGACCGCGCAGCATACCTAGCGTGGTAGTGTTCTCCGGAGGCTTGCGACTGTTGGAGTTCTCTAAGAGGTTGACTTGGTTGGTGGGCTGGTTGCAATGGACAAGCAGTAGGGTTAGCTGAAAAGGTAAATACCTCTGGGATAGAGGGTGGTACTCGGGGATCCCTGGGCGCCGGCCGCGTGCTAGCAGCAGCTGGCACTGGAGTGTTGGGTGCTGCTTGGGGGTTGTAGGGAGGAGCGTGGGCATTGAGGCAGGAGCTCTTCTGCCTCAGTCGAAAGCAGAACACAAGCGCAACTGCCGTCTGGGACAATGGGACAAGTCTGCGGTCGCAGAACATGCCGTTTGGGCCGATTGTGAACATATTCTCCAGTATGAGGAGACTAAGGTGCTTTCTTCTACACCATACTACCACGCCAGACTACAACGCGAAGCTATTGAAATCTACAAACACCCCAATAATTTCAACAGAA
This sequence comes from Mantis religiosa, assembly GCA_030765055.1. NCBI lineage: Eukaryota > Metazoa > Arthropoda > Insecta > Mantodea > Mantidae > Mantis > Mantis religiosa. The sequence continues at coordinate 1,420,351 of CM060954.1, read as the reverse complement.
AGGGAGAGGCTCTTAAACTGAACAACATCTGGCATCCAGCAGACCAGCAGAAGAGACGAGTTGTCCAGGTTTACCTGGACAGAGTGTTTGCTGCCCAGCACCTAGCCGCTTATTGCATCTTTATCTGGGCAATATAGAAGAGTCATTATTGTCTCAGGCGATTGTTTTTGGCAGTGGACATATCTAGCCTTTGTGTGCACAGTCGCCCCGTGCAGGGGGGATGCGCCAATGCTGGTTGCACTCTTCCGCCTGCCTGGGAGGCATCTGAGCACAGTCCGCTTAACAGGCTAGAGGGAAAGGAACAGTGTTAAGGTATTGAGTTTACCAAGCCCATTTCTGGGCTTAGGAGGTTGGAGTCAGGGGGTGGTAGCCCTGTTTGGTACTAGCTACCCAAGGCATCTTTGGGTAACCGGTAGCTCGGTCGTCGGCGAGGAACCCTGTGGTCCTCGGGACTGCTGGTATGAATGAAGACCTTGCGAGGCTTCCTCTTGGCCTCGAAGGGGTGCTTTAGCGTGGCCGCCAGCTTTCGCATAACACCCACGTGATTCTTGAAGCTATCCGCTACGATAGGCGGAAGCTTGGACCCCCTTTTGGTTGGGGGTTGGGGCACCTGTGCAGGTTGGCCCTCTGGCTTAAGACCAGAATTACTCCGCTGTCGCCCTTGGACGACGGTGAAACCCTCCTGGTCGGCGGTGTCATCCTCTGACTCTTGAGTCAGGCATAGGGGGATATTCGGTCACAGGAGCTGGTGCCTCTCGGACCGAAGCAAGGCCCTGAGGAGGTGCCGAAGCTTTCCTCTTCGTGGACCTTGTCTTCGTGGCTGCAGGTGCCACGGGATCGGGTGCAGTTGAGGTGGAGGGTTGCTGCTCATCGTCCGACGTGAGTTGTGTCGCTGCAGTTGCCCTCCGGCAGTCCGCAGAGGACCGGACCCCCCCATAGGGAGGCGATTGAACGAGTCATGGACTCAGGGTTTTGGACCATTGGTCCAAAAACCCTTGACTACGGTCTTGCGGACCCTGCTGTCACGTGGTTGTCTAGTCTTTTGTCGAGAAAAATAGAAAACAGTAGAAGAGGAGTATGAAAATTTCGCTCTACTGCTGGTTGCTGGCTGCTGCCTGTATGGCGGCTCGTATTTTGGCTGTCGGTATGAGGGCCTACGCCTTCTGCTGCTTCGCCGGTAAGACCAGTGTCTACAGTTGCTTGAAGATTTCGATGCGTGCACTAGCGGAAGCTTGAGTATTTTGGACACTGCCTTCCGCTAGTGAGCCGCTAGTGAGTCAGGCATAGGGGGATATTCGGTCACAGGAGCTGGTGCCTCTCGGACCGGAGCAAGGCCCTGAGGAGGTGCCGAAGCTTTCCTCTTCGTGGACCTTGTCTTCGTGGCTGCAGGTGCCACGGGATCGGGTGCAGTTGAGGTGGAGGGTTGCTGCTCATCGTCCGACGTGAGTCGTGTCGCCGCAGTTGCCCTCCGGCAGTCCGCAGAGGACCGGACCCCCCCTTAGGGAGGCGCCTGAATGAGTCATGGACTCAGGGTTTTGGACCATTGGTCCGAAAACCCTTGGCTACGGTCTTGCGGACCCTGTGTCACGTGGTCTGTCTAGTCTTTTGTCAAGAAAAATAGAAAACAGTAGAAGAGGAGTATGAAAATTTCGCTCTACTGCTGGTTGCTGGCTGCTGCCTGTATGGCGGCTCGTATTTTGGCTGTCGGTATGAGGGCCTACGCCTTCTGCTGCTTCGCCGGTAAGACCAGTGGCTACAGTTGTTTGAAGATTTCGATGCGTGCACTAGCGGAAGCTTGAGTATTTTGGACACTGCCTTCCGCTAGTGAGCCGCCAAAAAGAACCGGTGCCCTATTGCTGCTTGGCTGCTGCGTCGCAGGGTAGAAAGAGCTGTCCGTCCATCACCAGTCGAAGTGTGGCACACAGATTGAATGCAGAATGGGGTCTGGCATCCGATACTGGAACGGCTAAAACAAAACCTAAGGCAGAAAAATCACGCGAACCAATTAACTATCAGTACAGGGAAACCCCACCCACCGAGGACACACCCCCTGCTCCAGCCGAACCAATCCAGTACGTCCAACCAGGATATAAATACGACACCTCTAGCAAGAGTCTCAGTTGTGCCTGAACCTTCACCTAGAAGATTAAGACCACGCCACTGATGATGTCCACCGCAGGGATGGACGAAACGTATGGACAGCTTAACTCCATCAGACCACGGCTTCAAAGCCCAGAAGAAATCTCTTATGTTAATTCTGACTCCGGCCATGAAAGCTTCCGAACACTTACAACAAACTTGTTTCCACCTCACTTTTGTTGTGAAAGATTTTCAATTTACCTAATACGTGTCTGCCTCATGTTCAAGAGGTCCCAAGTTCGAATCTCGGTCAGGGCGAGTTACCTGGATAAGGTTTTTTTAGGGTTTTCCCTTATCATGAAAGATGAATGTCGGGTAACTCTAAGCTCTATGGACCCTGGGCTCATATGAACATCATTTCACTCATTCCACTCATCGTCCGATATGAGTTAATGTTGGAGGATGTAAATTACAAAAAAAAAAAAAAAAAAAAAAAAGGCCGCCCTACTTCTCAGTCTTCAAGCATTGATTGAACAGATGTAACATTTTCATTAGTAACAGCAGTTCTTAGGTGTACCTTATGAATTTTCAGAGAAACTTTCTTTTGTGCAATGCGAGAATATTTTCTAAGCCCATAGGTGCACATATACGCATGCACAAGCAGACAACCTGCAGGTTCTTGTTTTGCAGGCCAACATGAGAAAGATATGTAACACTTGTGGCCAACCTTTGCCAAAATGCCCAAGGCATCTGTCCTACACCGATGCAAAAAGACATGTGGATGCAATTAGCACAGGTCAGTTTTGGAAAATACTGACATATTTCCTCTCAGGTTTTATTGCTTTACAAAAGTAGGCTTGCTGTCCAGCAAGAGTACTGTATTGGACTGGTTCGGCTACTGCCGCGAAGTGTGCATAATGTCAAATGACACCAGGTATACTGTAAGGGGAAAAATTGGGAATTCTGGTGGGTGAATCGTAGAGGGCAACTGGATCCTGGGAATGATTGACGGGGAACTGAATGAGGTGCGGATGACAATATGCCCCAACAGTAGAAGGTATGCAAATATGCTCTACAGTCTAATTGCAGAACACACAGAGTTCACCAGCACCATTCACACCGATGCCTGGCAGGGGTACTATGGGTTGATGGCTGGAGGATTTGCTGTGCACCTCGCAATGAATCACTCAGTGCACTTTGTGGACCCAGTGACAAATGTGCACACAAATAACATAGAATCACACTGGCTAGGACTACAGCATTGTCTAACAAGGAGCGGCATTCATAAAGTCAGTGTGGATGCTCGCATTTCTGAGTATTTGTGGTACAATGACTGCAGCAATTTAGGTACTACTTTGTGTTAGTTTGCTAGATAGTGTAATTTAGGGACAAGTATATCTGTTGGCAGCATTGTGTTCAGTGAAGAAACAAGGATAGTTTGGCTGCACTGACTGCACTGAATTCTTCAATATGGCTACATATGCAGTAAGTAAATAAACAAACAATAACGTTAAGAGAATGACCTCCAGCATGAAATAGTACTAAAAAGCCAATAAATTATTTTAAAAATCATGGTTCTATATAAAAACATAAAAAATTATGAAGGACTTAGGAAAAAATCGCCGTGTTGCATATTAGAAAGAAGAGCCAAACTTTCATCACAAGGAAGAAATTGATCTCTTTTTAATTTGCTGTACTAATTATCATTGTTGACTTATTATTGTTGACAGTTGCATTCATATGCCAATCTTCACACTGTTATGGCAATAATGCCAATTAAAAATTGTAAAAGTTCCTGCCTATAAATATTCATTGTCTAGTCGTATTCATTTTTGGGTAATGAACTAACTGATACATCAATCATACAAACTACATAATACTGAACTCCAAAACATTAGAATGTATATTAACTAGAAATTATAAATAAATTTAATTTGTTTTTAGAAACACGGTATTATAAATATTTTCAGTGCCACTCCTATACTCTTTACAGAAGAAATGGGCTAAGTTTTGGTAGTCAGGGTTAGCAACTTTTACATGTAAATATGTTGTCACATCAGTGTTTGCATGGCCTGCAGAGAGATTATGTCGCATTGCTCTCTGTTTTGGATTGAAAGAGTCAAATTGGCCAACTTAGCCACCATCATGAAAAAGCGTGAGTAGAGGAATTGTCTTGTCGCTACTTCGTTGGCAGGAGAAGAGTGGCACGCTTCAAGGTCAGTCATTAGCTGACAGCATGGTGCCAGGGTAGAGCTATGTTGTTATTCAGAAGACCATTTGAGACAGTGTTTCCATAGGTTTCTAGTTCCAGAAAGATCTACCACGCCTGCGAGGTATATAAAAGTTGATGCAAGGCCGGGAGTCTATTCAGTATAGTAGTACAGTAGGAGCATTGTGGTGCTTTGAACTGAGTGTGGTACATTCCAAATTCGATGATAAGGAGTCAGCAGGCCATGGGACAGTGCAGGAAGCAGTTCAAGAGTCAGTAAGTGTGGCTCCAAATGAGGAGTCTCTTAGCAGTGAAGCAGTTTCTGAATATTGGAGTTGTGTTCAGAATTGATGTGAAGCTCTGTATTAGAGGTGGATCTGTAAGTCAGATAGATTAAAGCACACAGTGTGAGACTTAAAGGAACATTACAGAGACATTTCGAAGTGTTGTATTTGTGTGAAAGGAAGCTGATTGTATGATAGCATCGAGCTAGCGATTTAGTGAAAAATAAAGAAATTTGAAGTGAGTTTTGCATTTTTGTTACAATATTATAGCAGCCACTGAGAATTGTAAATTTGCATTATTTTTACAATTACATTACTATTTTTACATATTTACGTTTACATTAGATGTTTGTACATCTAAACAACAAGAACAATAATAACTGGCAATTTATAACATTCATTTTTACAGTACTTACAATATTGGTGGTATTAGACATGTTTTTTTATCTACTCATCTTACAAACTTATTTTTTGTCAGCTTAGTGACTTCAGATCCACCACATACTGGGATTACAGTCCATTAAACTCACTAGAGAAACAGTTTATTCATAAGAAGGTTTCTACAGAATCACTTGTGAGTGAAAGTTTGTTTAACTGCTTCGCCGATGGCCATTTAAACCCTGCATGGCTGGGAACAGATACCCAATAAACAGAACAGGACATTTAAATTGTTAAATGCTACAAAAATGCTTAATAAATAAATATTCATATCTTCCTTATTTATTAAGTTATTACAGGGAAACAAAAACTGGTTTGAAGCCCATTAAAAGCTGTATACATCTGCGGTATCATTAAAATAGAGACTACATTAATAAAGCGTTGAAACTTCATTAATTTGTATCACTGTAAAGAAAGCCATTCTTTGCGTCGAACGCGCCTAATTCTGAGTACTTTTGTTTTACAAACTATATGTGTATATCAGCTGAATAAACGAAGTGTTGGATTCAAGGTTTATAGGTATTCAGTTTATGCTAACACGTAATAATAACTGCATATATTGCATATACACGCTGGAAAGAAAACTCCGTCAGCATCTCTCTAATTGCACAATGGAAGTTTATGTTAGCTGACGTAACTTTTTTCTTCGCTCAGTTCATATAGTAATTTAGACTGCGTCAGAGTTCCAAGCAATTTCTTTAGCTAAAACACAGCTGAAATATATCGAGATTTAACTGTATTGGAACACCACAGTGAAGCGAAAAATTATGAAATTTTAGATGAGTCGTATTTTTTACACATCTGCTTCACTTTCATACCTATTTTGAGGACATGTTTCGCAAATCATCGTTTGCATCTACGGCTCTTATGCGACTGAAGCTTGATCCATCGGTGTGGGTAATTCTGGGGTTGCTCCTGCCATCTGCAGCAACCCCAGAATTACCCACACCGCTGGATCAAGCTTCAGTCGCATAAGAGCCATAGATGCACTTTAAGTTCATCACTAAATCAACAGATGGCAGCAGCAACCCCAGAATTACCCACACCGCTGGATCAAGCTTCAGTCGCATAAGAGCCGTAGATGCAAACGATGATTTGCGAAACATGTTCTCAAAATAGGTACGAAAGTGAAGCAGATGTGTAAAAAATACGACTCATCTAAAATTTAATAATACAGCTGAAATAGTTTCCTCAGTGCTAATCATGGCTTCAACTAGTAATGTAGCAAATCAATTAGCTAGTGTAGGATGAGTGCGGGCTTCTGATATTACATCAGAAAATGTGGAAGACTTTTTGCTGTTAGACAGTGATTTGGACATTGATGGCGAGTTTTCAGATTTTGAGGGGATGTTGAGGATATAGGTAGCAGTGAGGAGGAAAATGAATCATTTCCGACAGGTGTTCGTGAAGAATCAACATTATGGAGGTGTCAAAATAACTCTAACACAAATAGACATACGTTCACAAGCACAACTTCTGTTGTACAACCGCATACTCAGCTAACTTCTGACAGCCAACCAATTGACATTTTCACAAAATTTTTTACTACTGACTTACTGTCTCTCATTGCTTCGGAAACAAATGTATATGCGAGTAGGGTGAAGGCAGACCTGATTGCTAAAGGCAATTTAGGACCTAATAGTAGATTGCAGAAGTAACAATGAATGAGATTTACAGACTACTTAGTCTAATTATGCTGATGGGTGTTATTCGTAAACCTATGCTAGACATGTACTGGTCTACAGATGACATGCTAGCTACCCCATTTTTTGGGAAATGCATGTCAAATAACAGGTTTACTTCCATTTTGCACTTCCTTCATTTCACCTGCACAGAAAATGTGAATGATAAACTATCCAAAATCAGACCAGTTTTTGATTACATTATTTCAAAATTCAAAGAAAATTATGTGCCTAGTGAAAAGATCACTGTTGATGAAAGCCTGATGCTTTGGAAGGGCCGTTTAAGTTGGAAACAATACATCAAAACAAAGAGGGCCAGATTTGGCATAAAGAGTTTTGATGTATGTGAAAGTAAAACAGGATATCTTTACAATAGCTGCATATACACTGGCCAAGGGACTGATAACACCGGAGACAAAGATTTGGGGTTATCTGGTTCCATAGTAATGCACCTGATGGAATCTGTACTTGATCAGGGTAGGACTGTGTATTTAGATAATTGGTACAGTTCCCCTAAATTATTCATGGTCTTACACAAAAGAAAAACAAATGCAATTGGAACAGTACGCTCAAATCGTGTTGGTTTGCTAAAAAATGTGAATACGAAGGCTCTAAGAAGAGGAGAAATGCAGGTGCATCAGCTCCCACCCTTGACCTATGTTGCTTGGCAAGACAGGAGGGTTGTTACAGCATTATCCAATTGCAGCTCTAAGATTTTGATGATTGACACTGGAAAAATTGATGTTCGTAACAAAATGTCAATTTTCAAGCCCAATATTATCCAGGAATATAATATGCATATGGGTGGAGTGGATCTAGTAGAGCAGGTATTACACGCATATCCCTCTTTGCGAAAAACAATCAAATGGTATAAAAAAGTATTTTTACACCAGCTGGATATAACCATATACAATTGTTTAGTAATTTGGAGAGCGCTAAACCCACGGAAGACAATGACGTACCTCGACTTTCGCATATCAATAGCTCACAGCCTAATTGAACAATATAAAATTCAGAGATATCTGCATACTGGGGGTAAAAAATCCATCACCCCAGCACCCCTCAGACTTGAAGGAAAACATTTTCCTAAAAGGGTACCACCCACAGCAAAAAAGTCGCGTCCCTTTAGAAAATGTTTGGTGTGCCGCAAGAAAGGTGTCCGAAAGGAAACTAGTACGATTTGCCATGAATGTGGAGATGTGCCCTAGTGTGTTTATTCCTGTTTTGAGGTGTACCATTCAAGAAAAAGCTTTTAGAGGTAAGCTTTTACTTCTTATACTGTAAAACATAAGGTTTAAAAGAATTATCATTAAATATGCATTAAATGCATGTATGCACAGGACGTCTATACACATCCATATCGGTTTGGGGCCTTTTAACTTGGACGTTATATGACGTCCATATCGGTGAAAGGGTTAATCATTACTTTCATCATGGTCGCAAAAACTATAAATTCCTTTCCGCGCTTCAAAAAACATCTCAAGCAATTTTTAATTGAAAATTGTTATTACTCAACTGATGAGTTTTTGCGTTACTGAAGTATTCACTTGTATTTAACAATATATAAATTTAATCTACATGTACAATATAATTTTTTTTAATTACTATTACTCTCACAATATTATAATTAAATGTTTAAAATACCGGACGAATCCACAACATGTGTATGTTAAATTGCATGAATAAAAAATTGAATTAAATTGAATGTATTAAATAGCATTCCAGAAGTTTTCTATAAGATGTGTTCACAAGGAATTTCAGTTATAGTTTTCATTTTTCTATATAGTATTGTGTTCACTATTAAAGGGAACAAGGTTTGTTGTGGGTGCTTTAGGGGGATGAAGACAAACCATGAACCTTAGGCTTAGTTGTGTCATTCAGTAATGAAGAAAAGATAGTTTAGTCAGATTCATTTCATTTTGGTGTTGTTGATGGAGATGGAGTCAAAAAAAATTCAATGCCATGGCTGGAATTTGAACCACAGATCCCCCAGTTTCCATATGGTCACTCTTAATCTTTGAGCTACTATGGCCAAAGTGCCGTCATGGCATTAAATTTTCCAATTGACTCATATTCTCACCCAATTATCGGAAGGCACGACCAATGGAGCTGGGTAGGGGACAGGGGGCATTCAGGCCACGCCCACCCATTTATCTTGTAACGCTAACATAGGGAATGGTTAGGAAAGTGTCACTAGGCACTAGCCGTCTCTTTCCCCTCGCCCTGACGTCTGGAACAATCAGGATATTTCATCTAACTCGGAACCTTCTAGATTGGTCAGTTGGTCTTATATAAGCGACGCACCGGGCTGGAGGAGAGATCAGTTCTTGGCAAGCAGCCGTGAAGAGCGCCATACTAGTGAATGGACTGGAAGACTGCGTACGTTTATCAGAGGAGTTGTACGTAATTGTGAGTGTGGAGTGGACCTGTGACAGACGAACTGGTGGATTGTAATTGTGTGCGCTATGTAATTCTATGTAATCGGCAAGTGTTCCAACTGTAATTTGGTGGAAATAAAGAACATTTTGAGTTTGTGCAATTCGACTTTTAATTCTACGAACCCACAAAGTCACAATATGTTTTCCCAGTAAACCACTAGGGGTCCTGTTATTTGAGATACACACCGTTTGCGGCAGCTTACTATTTAAAGTACTTGATTCCTAGGCTTCATCATTAAACCATTATTATTGAGTTAATTGATGGAAATTAATTGTTCCTCCATACTAGCCATGTATAGGCTAAGGTTTTGTATAGATAGAGTGAACCTGAAAAATTCAATGCCATGGCCAGGGTTTGAACCATGGCAAAGAAAACACTGTTATATAACAATGCATCGCAACATAAGTATTGTAATGGATATCATTATTGGTTGGCATATATGCATGTACGTACATTTGTAATTACTTAGAACTGAAACATAAACATTTGACATGATGTGATAAAAGAATTACTTTGAATAAGCGAAGGTGTTTTTTAAATTTGAGTGAGAACAAACAATACTCTTCCTTATATAATTTTGAGTCGAACTAATACTGAATGCTCCACTTATTGCTAGTATTTACCTAGAACACGTTTCATTAAGATCTTCCTAACATCATCAGCTGTTGTCGACTAATAGATGTTGGTTTGGTGAACTCATTGGAGGAGATAGGTGCATCTCTGTCGACATCTTGTTGAACTTAAAGTTTAGATTTTCTTCAAAGGTAGTGTCGACACTTTTTAATAAATGGATTTCTTCTTCTATATCATGATTCTCCTTCCAAAACGGTACTCTACTGCCGATTTATCTATTTCTTTGTTCCTGATGTTCCTAAAATGCTCTTTAAGCCTAATGTTCAAGTTCCTTTTAGTTTTTCTAATGTAAAAGTTGTAACAGCCTTTGCAGTTTTCCAGTACACACCTGATTTTTTTTGTTTGTGGGTATCTCCTTTGTATTACGTGATTTCAAAAGGTGTTGTACACTAAGTTTGTTCTGTGGGGCCAAAGTAATATTGTGCTCTTTGAAGACTTTTTGGAAAAGTCGTCGAGCTCTGGGATGATATGTAAATTTTTTGTATGAAGTTTCATTGCTGCTGATTGGGGAAAGAGCAGTTACTTGTTTGCATCTTTGTTGTCTTTGGAATTTATCAATTTTCTTTTTTACCAATTCAGCACTGAATCCATTGTATTCTGCAATGTGAATGATATTGTACCCTTTGATATATTGCATCTTGTTTAAAGGTACATTAACCAGCCTGTAAGTTAAACTGTTGATAACAGCATGCTTGTGTTGTCTTGGGTTATATCCATCTGATTTTATTTTATCCAAGGAGTTCACTAAACCCACAACTATTAGTCGACAACAGCTGATAATGTTAGGAAGATCCTAACGAAACACGTTCTAGGTAAATACTAGCAATAAGTGGAGCATTGAGTATTAGTTCGACTCAAAATTATATTAATTTTGTGTTCATTGTATCAGTCCTTACACATTGGAAAATACAATTCCTGCTGGCTTGTAGAATAGTGCATTGGCAGAACATGACTTGTCACACTATATGTTTGTTTATGAATTGTACGTAATCTCTATTTACTTTGGAAAGAAATAGCAATGACAAGATTTTGGAGCTTATCATAAACTTGCAACATTTAGACGACGAAGACAGTGACAATGATAAATTGTCTCTTAATGGAAGTGACATTCATAGCTATATGCATGCGCCGCTGGCAGTTTCGTTAGATTAGAAAAATAGGTAATTCATAAACTAAAATAATTTTTTTAACTATATATTTAAAACATGTGCATAATATACGAATATCCATGTTTCAAATTTGATTTGAACAACTTCAGTATTATAAAGCTTTGGGAAATTCAGTTTGCATTCCCTTACCAGTGCCAAGAAGAGTCGCAAGTGTACGAGAGAGAGGGAAATATAAAAAGTGTGGGTAACGAGGTGGCAGTGCTGAAAGCTCTAATGCATCTGATTCGCTACAAGCCAGAACTCTTCCCATTTGAAACACATAGTAGGTGGGCATTTGCACAGTTAGACGTATCTCGGAAGAGCGTACAGACAATCCTAAAAGACCTAAAATTCAAACCTTTTGGCCCAAAATTTCTTGACGCATTAGGTGATGATGACTACAGAAGACCTGAGTTCTGTGAGTTGTTTTTAGTATGCAATGAAGCAGTTCCTAATTTTTGGCAATTAATTTTTGGACAGACTAGGCAAGTTTCAAACTAAATGGACATGTGAATCACCATAATTGTAAATCCTTTCATGGAAGTGTTGAAAACAGTGTTGTTGTATAATTTAAATTAATTGGGAGTCTATTAATGACACTAAACAACACTTACTTTTAAATTTTCCCGGAACTAGTTTCAGAGGCCTTCCCTCTATCTTCAGCCGGACATCGACTGGTTCTCATTGGTGTAGCTGGCAATATTTTGTCATCGGTCTCCTCTGGTGGCGGTTCAAGGAACTTGCTGAACAAATCTTTCTGGGGGATGTCGAAATTGAATACTTTGTTCCTATTTTTTGAAATAAAGATTTGTTCCCATGTGGACAGTTCTTGTTTTCCTGTTGTATGTTTTAGTAATTTTGGTTCTGGATTTATGTTGTGGTTTTTTTCCCAAAAATGCGTGGCAACTGCTGATTTTTCTAATTGTTTGTATTTTATGTTCCTAAAGTGTTCCTTTGCTCTTGTTTCTAAATTTCTTTTGGTTTTTCCAATATAAATTTGAGTACAGTCACAGCATTCAATTTGATATATACCAGATTTTTTGTTAGATGGAATGGCATCTTTGATGTTTGAGCAAATTAGGTTTTTTAAGGAGTAATGGTTCACTGGAGCTAGTTGAATGTTTTGTTTTTTGAAGACTTTTTTGAATTTATCAAAGGCCCATGGATGGTAAGTGAATTTTTTGAAGATCATTTTAGTTTCTGTAGCTGAGAGGGTTGTGGTTTCCTTTAGTAGTTTCTTCTTTTTTGCTAAGTTCACTTTTTTGTCTACTAGTGATTTGGGAAAGTCATTTTTCTGTGCTATTTCAATAATTTTGTTGTATTCTATTTTGTATTCTTCTGCTGTGACAGGGATGTTGAGCAGTCTGTGTGCTAAACTATTAAAGATTGCCTATTTGTGGGATCTTGGATTGTAGCCATTAGCTTTTATGTAGTTGTCTGTCTGTGTTGGTTTTCTGTAAATGCCAAAGTTTATTCTATTTTTATTTCTGATTATTTTTAGATCTAAAAATGGTAAATACTGATCTTTTTCAACTTCTACAGTGAACTTGATGTTTTTTTCTTGAATATTTAAAAGTTTTAGTGCATCACTGATGTGTTTTTTTGGCACTATGGCAAATATGTCATCTACATATCTTTGCCAGAGTTTGAACATCCATGGGAAACCTTTAGTGATCCTTATTTCTAGTGCACTCATGTACAGATCGGCCAGGAAGGGTGATAAGGGGTTGCCCATTGCTAAACCAGAAGTTTGATGGAAATATTTTGTTTGAAACTGGAAGAAATTCTGTTCTGTGCATAATTTGGTTAGTTCGATGTAATCTGAAATTTCAAGTGATGACATTCCAAGTGATTTGAGCCATTTTTCTATCAACGTTGGGAGTTGTTTAACTGGTATGCTGGGAAACAGTGATTTAACGTCAAATGAGACTAGTGTGTCCTCTTCATTTAGTTCAGTATCCTTAATGTGTTCTATAAGTTCATAGGTGTTTTTGATGCTTAGGCTATCGAATTTTGGAAAGGAGTTGAATTTGTTTATTAGCCACTTTGCAAGTTTGTATGTAGGCAAATTTATACTGCTAACTATAGGTCTCATTGTTATGGAAAATTTAAAAGTAAGTGTTGTTTAGTGTCATTAATCGACTCCCAATTAATTTAATTAACACCATAATTGTGTTTATTGGTCCGACACAAACTCCCATGAGATAATAGAGAAAGATCACAATGCTCTAGATGTTATTGTCTGGGGATAATTTCAAGTATTGGGCTTATAGAATCTTACTTTTTTAAGGTACAGTTACTTCTGCAGCTTATTTAGAACTACTGCAGAACTTTGTAATACTTGTGATGGAAAACAATCACATTCTAAATTTCATATGACCACAAGATGAAGCTGCATCCCATTTTTTATTGAATGTTCGACATATTTTAAATAACACATTCAGAGAGTGGTTTGTATGCCATAGAACCTTTGATTGGCCACCATGTTCTTGTAATTTGACAACTTATGATTTTAGTCTGTGGGCGATTCTGAAGTATATAATGTTCTCTGTATCGTCAAGAAATTTAGACAAACTTAGAATGTCAATTCCAAATGTATTTCTACTATCAATGAATATAAACGTTTATTGCCCAGAATTTGTTAATCAGTTGTAAGGAATTGCTTGAAATGTATTGAGCAAGGAGGTGGTTCAGTTTAAACGAAAGTAAATGTCAATTTGAAAAGATAAATTGGAATTAACATTGAAGTAATGTAATAATTAAAATTATACTATGAGTCGACTGAGACACTCTGTACTTCACATACCACAAATTTTCTTTCCTCACGTTTTGCCTCCACTTGAAGGCATTATCAAGAAATTTCTTGTGAAATTTGAAATGCATTGAAAGAAAACTTGGATATGTGAAGTACTGAGTGTCTCAGTCAGCTCATAGTATAATTTTAAAAATAAAATGTGTTTATATGTTGCCAACAATTTAAAATTCTCTCTTTATTATATGTACAAGTAAAAAAGAAAAAAATGTATTCTTGCTATGTCTTAATGTATGGGGAAAATGACTTTTGCACCACCCTGTATAATCATTTGGCACCAAAAGTGGACTTCATTTATAAACTGTACAAGAGTGCATCCCTTCCTGTAAAAATAGTGAGAGAAGAGTTAAAAGTGCTGTTACATTTATTTTGTGATCCAGGATTTGGTGTTAAACATGGAGGACAGAGATGCAGAAGAATTTGTGTTAGTGTTGCGGGGATATTACAGACTCCTTACAGGAGAGAAACTTGCCGTGGACCAAGATCAGAACTTGTCCTGGAATGACGATGCTGGTGAGTTAAAGGTTAAGGCCATGTCACCTATTTCATTGCTCATAAATTGGAGGACCACATTTACAATTACCTTCAACTTAATCCTAGTATTTTTTTCTGTATTGATTTGCTGCAAAAATTTGTTTTATTACAATAAAATATAATAATCTGTTACAAAGTTCACTTAAACTTGGACTGATGCTGCAGATATGTATGTGTGAAACTAGTGTCCTGAAAACTGCAAAGAATGTTGTGGTGTTTCCAACATGAGCCCACGACTTTATTGCATAGATATGCAGGAATCCAGTCCTTTCATACTATCTTGTGGCTAAACAAATCATTTGGTAGATACAAATAAGTTATCTTTTTGTAGCTCTATCTGATTACTGTAATTGCAGAAGTAAATAATTATGGTGTGATGACATAATCACAATCAACATTTTGATCAATTTTATTTTTCATTTATGCAACCATGTACTAAATTTCAGCTTAGCGTAAGGAACTTGCCGTTGAAGTCTGCACACTCAAACCTGTAACACCATGTGTGTGCATGCACATGCATATTTTTATTAATTTTTTATCTGAAAACTAGCACTAATAGTGGGATTTGAAAGCATGAAAGAGGGTAAAATTATACAGCACTGATATGAAACATTGAGGTACTTCACTGACAGAGTATAATAAATGGGGTAGCAACATAATTGGGAGCGTAATCCCAGTTTTTACTTGATATATTTGCATGATAAAATATATTTTGAATTTCTTGGGAAGAGCCTCTGAAGTCCTGTTCATTCTGAATAAGTTTGTATAACTGATAAACTGTAATATATTACCAAAATGTTACTTCACAAAAAATGTAGATCTTCTAAAGCACACAGTTTATCAATTTTTTTCCTTATGTTAATAAACATATGCAAGATATTCTTTATTATTGGTTTGAGTTCGAATTGCTTGCTACTTTTTGCAGATGATAAGGTTGATGTTTTGTTTCCTCATAATTATGGAGGAAAAAAATGAAAAACTTCAGGTGCATCGCACAGTGATCCACATTTAAAATATTGTCTTCTAAAGTATTCTCCTTTTACGTACAACAGAAAACAATTTCTACAAATGTTTAGCTCAGTTAACGTAAAACATCAACAACAATAGTTTGTAGAGAAAACAAAAGCATTGCATCAGATTCTTTTTGCTCTCTTTTAAAGTTTTGAAATGCAACCAGATAAAGAGCACTTTACGAGAAATTTAAGTTTCAGGTACAATTTAACAAACTTCTGAGAGTAGTTTGAATTGCATGAAAAATGTTGTATATAAAGCGCAGTTGTGTATGTTTCCAGCTCCTCCATATCACTCGCAGCATGAGGTTGTCCCAGCCAAGTGGAGCTATGCAGCTGTGGACAGCAACAAGAGATATGTCAGCTTCTCTCTGCCTCCTCCCTACTACCCTGTCTCTAATGTAAGTGTTGCCTCATACAGTGACAATGTCAGCATACTCTTGACATAACAAATGTATATCTTATATCTATCACATGTTACAGACAAAGGCTAATGGACATGTTTGTTCTTCCGTTGGCAAGATGGAGACGCTTGATAGCAATAGGACGACTGTGGATAGCAACATGAATAACATGTGAGTAACTGAGGGACCATTGCAGTCCCTCTCACCTGTCCACCATCAGATGTTTGAACATAGAAGCTTGTTTCATTTAATCTTTCACATTGGCTAGTGTTGACTTACATTTACAGTGTAAACATTCAAGTTTGCAGGATCCAAGCTTTCAAATTGATGTCTATGTCAGGCATAAATTGAATTAATTTTTTAAATACTTAACCAATTCATGAAGCTTTTCGTAGTCATTTTTATCATACCATCACTTACATGCTAATTTTTGAGGGATTAGTTTCAGTAGTTATTGCTTCTATTTTCAACACAATATCCTTATGAAGGTCAAGGTTTGGATAGATAGTCAAACTGAAACATTTTATACCATAACCGAGATGTGAACAACAGATCTTCTCGTCTCTGACCGGTTGCTGTTAATTATTGAGCTACCATGGTCAACATGCCAGCATGACATTAAATTCTCGGCTCTTCTTCCTAATATGCGATACGGAAATTTTTTTCCTAATTCTTTCACACTTTTTGATGTTTTTATATAGACCATGATTTTTAATATAATTTCTTTAATTTTTAGTGCGACTTCGTGTTGGAGGGCATTCTTTTAACATTATTAATTGGTTGTTTATTTACTTACTGTGTAATGTAGCCATATTGAAGAATTCACGGCAGCCAAACTATGCTTGTTTCTCCACTGAACGCAATGCTGCCAACAATCTTACTTATTCCTTTCTTGGAAGTGTTGAAAACAGTGTTGTTATGATAAATTTAAAGGGAGTCGATTAATGACACTAAACAACACTTTTAAATTTTTCCGGAACATGTTTCAGAGACTTTGCCTCTATCCTCAGTCGAAGACCGGCTGAGGATAGAGGCAAAGTCTCTGAAACATGTTTCGGAAAAATTTAAAAGTAAGTGTTGTTTAATGTCATTAATCGACTCCTTTTAAATTTAATCTTACTTATCCCGAAATAACACTATCTAGCAGACTATCGCCCGGTCAAATTTGGTTACTTATGCATTGCTTTTCACATAAACAAACCTATGACACGGCGATAATGGAGTGCTCTGTAGGAAATACATGTATGAGCTCACGGACTCTATTGGACTGGTTCAGATACTGCCGCAAAGTGTGTATGATGTCAAATGACACCAAGTATACTGCAAGGGGGAAAATTGGCGGTCCCGGTCATGTTGTTCAAATCGACGAATGCAAAATAGGACGACGCAAGTTTCATTGTGGGCGCTGCAATTAGACTGTAGAGCGTATTTGCATCCCTCCTGTTGTTTGGGCATATCGTCATCCGCACCTCATTCATTTCCACGTCGATCATTTCCCAAGATACGGTTGCCCTCTATGATGCACCCAAGATGAAACTTGCATCGTCCTATTTTGCATTTGTCAATTTGAAAGACGTGGCCGGGACCACCAATTTCCCCCCTTGCAGTATACTTGGTATCATTTGACATCATGCACACTTCGCGGCAGTAGCCGAACCAGTACGATACAGTCTGTGAGCTCATACATGTATTTCCTATGGAGCACTCCATCATCGTTGTGTTGTAGGATTGTTTATGTACAAAGCAGTGCATGAGTAACAAAATTTGACTGGGCAATAACTTAGCCTGCTCAAACCATGTTCTTTTGCACATGGACTGCGTCACCTATGTCTAGGACATTTTTGCAGAGGTTGGCTACAAGTTTTACATATCTTTCTCATGTTGGCTGCAATGTGAGAACTGGCTTAGTCGTCTGCTTTAGCATGCGTGTACATGCACCTTTTCTCGTATTACACAAAAGTAAGTTTCTACAAATTCTCCAACGGACTGACAGTTTTCCTGGTAAACCCCTAGGAGTTCTCATATGCACTTGATACAACTACCTTAATGGCAACTTGCTGTAAGTACTTTAAGGCCCAGTCTTTATGAGGGTGGTCTGAAACGTTTCCAACCTGAACATGAAGATGGCAGCACTCGTAAATAAAAGCTAGTGAATTTCGTTAATTAATCTGTTGACAGTTACCAAATTTTCAGCTATTTTGGATGCTCAGTTGTTATGTAACAATTGTTTGAGTGAGATGATGTGAGTGTTTTTATGAAAATGAAAAAACTCAACTCTCGAGCTG
Source organism: Mantis religiosa (assembly GCA_030765055.1). Lineage (NCBI taxonomy): Eukaryota > Metazoa > Arthropoda > Insecta > Mantodea > Mantidae > Mantis > Mantis religiosa. The sequence goes on along the minus strand of CM060954.1, from coordinate 1,402,394 downwards.
TCATTAAATATTTGTTTTTGGAAGGCAATATGCCTATGCAAATCAAAGAAGAGTTGGATTCTGTGTATGGGGACTGTACCATCATTTACCACAGTGAAATTTTGGGCAGCTGAATTTAAACATGGCCGTAAGAGCTAGGGAGATGATGAACGTTCAGGACGTCCAAAAACTGCAACTGCCAACAAAAACATTGCCAAAGTTCATCAAATGGTGCTAGACGACCACCGAATTAAAGTGAGGGAGATAGCAGAGGCTATGAATATGTCAAAAGAACGTGTTTGTCACATATTAAATCAACATTTAGACATGAGAAAGCTGTCCGCGCATTGGGTGCTGCGTTTGCTCACGTTAGACCAAACATGTGTTCAATGAACATTTCCAACGCGCAGTTTAGGCGCAATAAATCCGAGTTTTGGCGCGGATTAATTACTGTAGATGAAACTTGGATACACCATTATACGCCCAAAACAAAAATACAGTCCAAACATTGAACTGCAAAGGGGGAACTGGCTTCAAAAAAAGCAAAAACTATTTTTTTGACTGGGAAAGTGATGGCAACTGTTTTTTGGGATAGTCATGGAGTTATTTTAATGGATTATCTTCAAAAAGGAAAAACCATTACAGAAGCGTACTACGCATCATTACTTAATAAGCTAAAGGCAGAAGTTGCGGAAAAATGGCCACATTTGCAGAAAAAGAGAATCCTGTTTCACTAAGACAACACAGCATCTCACACCTCAGCGGTTGCAATGGCAACTCACCAGATCTAGCCCCAAGTGACTTCTTTTTGTTCCCTCATCTGAAAATTCCGCTCGGAGGACAGAGATTTTCATCAAATGAAAAGGCAATCACCTTCATGAACAATTATTTTGTAGAAAAAAATGCTGATTACTATTTGGATGGGTTATAGAGATGGGAGCATCACTGGGAGAAGTTTGTAGAGTTACAAGGAGACTATGTTGAAAAATTAAAATAAATTCTGAAAAAATGACTTGTATCTTTATTAGGTCGAAAACTTTCAGACCACCTATGTATAGTTCAGACCACCCTTAGGTCAAGCAATGGAAATTAATTGTTGTTTCACACTAAAAGTATGTAGAACAGGGCTTGCATATTAGAGTCAGACTGAAAAATTAAATGCGACAGCTTGGATTTGAACTATGTATCTTCTGGTCTTCTAGTGGTCATCATCATCATTATGGTCTTAAAATGTGTATTCCTGGTATAATGTCTTATCAAATCTTGAGTGCACTACAATAACAGAATGTCTGACAATAATGAAAAGGTAATGAAATATTTAAGAAGCAACTAATATAGATCTATTAGTCATAATGGTGATAATATTGTGACTTTGTGGGTTTGTAGAATTAAAAAGACGAGTTGCAGAAATTCCAAATGTTCTTTATTTCCGTACAAATACACTGTTCAATTCTCATGTAACAACATTACGTCACATACACAACACAATCTACCAAGGTCAATGACAATAACAAACAGCGTTCTGATTACATCTGTTTACAACACTCCTGTTACTTCTCTTTTCCTCTTTCTTTTTCTTTTCCTGTTATTTTCCTCATCTGTTATGTGCCTAATATCCACTGACACTTATCCTTTAATGTAAGTTTATCTTTATTACTCAGTAATTCCTGAGTAATAGTAATTCCTTTATATGTGTTTGGAGGAATTTAGTAACAGTGACATCAAAATTTTGAAAGAAAATCATGACATTGATCCAAATCCAAAATTATGAAAAGGAGTGATAAACCAAAATAAATTGACAGCATGGGAGTACATATTTGAGTTTATTAAATTTTAGATGAGTCATATTTTTTACACATCTGCTTCACTTTCGTACCTATTTTGAGGACATGTTTCGCAAATCATCGTTTGCATCTACGGCGAGTCGCATAAGAGCCGTAGATGCAAACGATGATTTGCGAAACATGTCCTCAAAATAGGTACGAAAGTGAAGCAGATGTGTAAAAAATACGACTCATCTAAAATTTAATAATTTTTCGCTTCACTGTGGTGTTCCAATACAGTTAAATCTCGATATATATTTGAGCTTATTAATTTTTAGATGAGTCGTATTTATTACAACATTAAAAACCTACTTCACAGTAATAATACTGATAAAATAAAACCAGAGGAAAAGTCAGGCATTTACAAGATTAAGTGTAAAGACTGTGAAAAAATTTACATAGGGAGGACAAAAAGAAACATAGGCACTAGAAAGAAAGAACACTTCAGGCACTTAAGATACAAAAATATTGATAAGTCCGCAATAGCAGCTCATTTCTGGTCTGAAAATCATGAAATTGAAGTTAACACAGAATTACTAAAATACGTACAAAAACATAGTGAACTCGTCATATGGGAGAGGATATACATAGAAAAACATAAAAACCATCTAATGAACTTTGAAATCCCGCTAGAAGAGAATCCCACATTTAAGTTCATCACTAAATCAACAGATGGCAGCAGCAACCCCAGAATTACCCACACCTCTGGATCAAACTTTAGTCGCATAAGAGCCGTAGATGCAAACGATGATTTGCGAAACATGTCCTCAAAATAGGTACGAAAGTGAAGCAGATGTGTAATAAATACGACTCATCTAAAAATTAATAATTTTTCGCTTCACTGTGGTGTTCCAATACAGTTAAATCTCTGTTGAGTTTGATTTATGAATCACTATGTTTACACTCAGACTTCACTGTTGTATAATTGAAACGTTTTCAAGATCGTTCGATCTCATCCTCAGCTGTTTGGTGACTATCTGGTGGAGATCGAATGATCTTGAAAACGTTTCAATTATACAACAACAAGTAAGTGAAGTTTGAGTGAAACATAGTGACTCATAAATCAAACTCAAATATGAAGAATACTTCACTGTTAATAATGCTTCTGCTTTTAATATTTATGGGAGAACATATTCATATGGAAAAATAAGGATCGCGTAATGAACTTTGAAATCCCACCAGTAGATAATTTGACAAAGAAGTTCATAGTTCCACCACCAGAGAGAGAGAGCAGACAACAGATGCCAGTTGGAAAGAGATTGAAAATGGAGGCGAATGACTTTGAAACTAGTCTCTCATTAATATAAACAAGTAAGTGACGAGTATCAATAAACCAACTACAGAGAGTAATTCCTTTACTATAAGCAAGCTTTTTGATTTGTTGAAATATATTTAGTTGCCTGCTTCTGATACAGAGTGTGGTACAATGTGTAGACAAAAGTGTTAAATATCATGCAATTTGGTCACCATCTTCTTGAAAATTTATTCACAGTTCTCTTTCATAGTGTTACCCAATCGGCAAACTCTACGGTGCCGATCAATAAATGCAGGGGAAGGCTGGTGGAGGGGGGCATGTGGTATTGGTACTGCCTGCAGAGGTGTGACAGAGTGGAGGGAGGGGAAACCACAGGGGTGGCTGAATCTTCGTTTCCCCCTCCTCCTGCCGCCTGAAAGAATGCAAAACCTCGAGAATGTTTTCCCCCTCCATGGTAAAGAATTCTCTAGAAACATTTAGCCACCTATAAATAGAGGGACGAGGCGAATGTGAGTTCAGTTCAGTTCAGTTCAGTTCTTGGCGAGCAGCGTGAGGAGCGCCCAGTGAGGGAACGTAACTGCCTGCAGTGAACCTGTGACAGACGAACTGGTGAATTGTAAATGTGTGCATTACGTAATTCTGTTTAATCGGCAAGTGTTCCGATTGTAATTTGGTGGAAATAAAGAACATTTTTTGAGTAGTGCAATTGGACTTTTCATTTCACGAACCCACAAACTCACAGTATTAATAAGATGTTAGCTAACATTTACTCTAAAAGCTTGAGTTTTAATGTTTTGTTGAACTTCTAACATAATATCGAAATTTAACTGTAATAAATACGATTCATCCATAGTTTAATAATTTTAAGATAATGTTAGCAAACAAATTTTACAGTATTTTTAATACCAGTTGGCAAAGACTTTTCCCATTATGTACTGAAGTTTTAGTTAATTGATGGAAATTAATCATTTCAAAGTTAAAAGATGAAGCCTGGGACTTAGGTGCTTATGATAGTAAGTCGCCGCAAACAGTGTATCTCAGATGCGAGAGCCCCTAGTGGTCTACCGGGGAAATATATGAGTCGAATGGAGAATTTAGTGTCAGGATGGCACGTTGGCCATGGTAGCTCAATGGGTTAGAGCAACTGGATGGAAACCAGCAGATCCGTGGTTCAAATCCTGGCTATGGCATTGAATTTTTCATGTTGACTCTATCTATGTACTGAAGTTGTTATTTTTATAGGTCTCTCAACAGTGAGAAGACTCGAGAGGCTGTTGCACAACGTCTGTTGGAGCTCAGTGCAGTCACAAATAAACTGGGTTTTGATGTTCAGAATGTCATGTCCATGGAGATGTTGGAAAATGATCTGGCATTTGTAGAGGCAAAGAATGAAGAGGTAAGCTAAATATAGTAACATTTTATAACTAGGAATGTCCGGAGCAGATCACTACTTGGCAGGATTTCAAAGTTTAACACATGTAATGTTACTTCACAACCTCCATTGTCTTGCTATGCAGTGGCAGTCTTCATCAAATTGCTATACTGGAATGACAGGTTGCTAAAGATAGAGATAGGAGTGGGACAGGTTGAGATATCTTTACTTCTGTACTTCCTGTACTGGCAAATTCCCATTTTCCACTAACTTATATTGGTTTTGAAATATATTACTTGACTTTTGTCATGGTTAGTTACTTTCCAAATTAAATTTAAAAGGAGTCGATTAATGACACTAAACAACACTTTTAAATTTTCCCGGAACATGTTTCAGAGACTTTGCCTCCATCATCAACCAGACATCGACTGGTTCTCAGTTGTGTAGCTGGCGGTGGTTCGAGGAACTTACTGAACAAATCTTTCTGGAGGATGTTGAAATTGAATACTTTGTTCCTATTTTTTAAAATGAAGATTTGTTCCCATGTGGATAGTTCTTGTTTTCCTGATGTATGTTTTAATAGTTTTGGTTCTGGATTTATGTTGTGGTTTTTCTTTTCTTTTCCCAAAAAAGCCTGGCGACTGCTGATTTTTCTAATTGTTTATATTTTATGTTCTAAAGTGTTCCTTTGCTCTTGTTTCTAAATTTCTTTTGGTTTTTCCAATATAAATTTGACTACAGTCACTGCATTCAATGTGATATATACCAGATTTTTTGTTAGATGGAATGGCATCTTTGATGTTTGAGCAAATTATGTTTTTTAAGGAGTAATGGTTGACTGGTGCTAGTTGAATGTTTTGTTTTTTGAAGACTTTTTTGAATTCATCAAAGGCCCATGGATGGTAAGTGAATTTTTTGAAAATCATATTAGTTTCTGTAGGTGAGAGGGTTGTGGCTTTCTTTATTAGCTTCTTCTTTTATGCTAAGTTCACTTTTTTCTCAAGTAATGGTTTGGGAAAGTCATTTTTTGTGCTATTTCAATAATTTTGTTGTATTCTGTTTTGTATTCTTCTGCTGTGGGAGGGATGTTGACCAGTCTGTATGTTAAACTATTGAAGATTGCCTGTTTGTGGGATCTTGGGTTGTAGCTATAAGCTTTTATGTAGTTGTCTGTCTGTTGGTTTTCTGTAAATGCCAAAGTTTATTCTGTTTTTATTTCTGATTATTTTTAGATCCAAAAATGGTAAATACTCGTCTTTTTCTATTTCTACAGTGAACTTGGAAGCTTTTTTCTTGGATATTTAAAAGTTTTAGTGCATCACTGATGTGTTTTTTTAGTACTATTGCAAAGATGTCATGTACATATCGTTGCCAGAGTTTGAATATCCAAGGGAAACCTTTGTTGATCCTTATTTCTAATGCACTCATGTACAGATCAGCCAGGAAGGGTGATAGCCTTTAGCCCATTGCTAAACCGGAAGTGCATTTGAAACATCTTGTCCGCAGACAAGAGTTTGTGAAATCGATATCAATTAGAAAGAAGAATTAACACCATTTTCTTAAGTTAAGAAAACTTTTGTTACAAATTGTTATATTTGTGCTTCACATGATCTGTGTTTAACCTCTATTTGCAAGAAGTTAAATAATACAGAGTGTTTTACTCGGACTTCACTTGGTTGTAGTTCTGTCTTGAGATCTCACACTATGTTTTGTCTAATTCACATAGTTCTGTTTTTGTGCCCAAGTGATATAACTTCACTCTACAAAGATTTTGCTGGATTGTGTCTATTTCTCTCTGTAATCCACATATATTTTGTCACTGAAAGCATACAAATTCTATATGTGTTTGGAGGAATTTAGTAACAGTTACATCAAAATTAATCTCAGAAACTATTTGTAGTTGGTTTATTAATACTCGTCACTTACTTGTTTATATTTATGAGAGACTAGTTTCAAAGGCATTCGCCTCCATTTTCAATCTCTTTCCAACTGGCATCTGTTGTTGTCTGCTCTCTCTCTGGTGGTGGAACTATGAACTTCTTTGTCAAATGATCTACTGGTGGGATTTCAAAGTTCATTATGCGATCCTTATTTTTCCATATGAATATGTTCTCCCATGTTGTCAATTTATTTTGCTTTATCACTCCTTTTAATAATTTTGGATTTGGATCAATGTCATGGTTTTCATTCCAAAAGTGAAATGCTACTGCTGACTTATCTTCTTGTTTCAATCTGATGTTTCTAAAGTGCTCTTTGACTCTGGTTTTTAGATTTCTTTTAGTTTGACCTATGTAGCATTTTTCACAATTCTTACAACTTATCTGGTATATTCCGGATCTGTTAACTGATGGGATTTCATCTTTTGTTTTTGAATTTAGCAATTTTAAAATTGAGTGTCTATTAGTAGGTGCCAAGGTGATATTTTGTTCCTTGAAGATCTTTTTAAATTTATTAAATGTTTTTGGGTGATATGTGAATGAACTGAATATGCTGTTGCTTTCTTTTTCTTTTGTAAATGTGGTTGCTTCCTTAATGGTTTTCTTTAGTTTAGCTTTTCTAATTTTCTTCAACACCAAACTTTTGTTGTATCCATTTTCTTCTGCTATGTGCAGTATTGTTTTTTGTTCTTTGAAATATTCTTCTTTTTCCATGGGTATATTGTCTAGTCTGTGTGTAAGGCTGTTTATTATTGCATGTTTATGTGTAATTGGGTTGTGGCTATTATTTTTATGTGATTTTCTGAATGTGTTGGTTTCCTGTAAATTCCAAATTTTATTTTTGTGTCATTCCTGATGATATTTAGATCCAAGAAAGAGAGTTGTCCATTGGTTTCCTTTTCTATAGTGAATTTTATAGTCCTTTCTTGCAGATTGAGTAATTTTAATGCATCTTCTAAATGTTTATTCGGTGCATTAAAATTACTCAATCTGCAAGAAAGGACTATAAAATTCACTATAGAAAAGGAAACCAATGGACAACTCTCTTTCTTGGATCTAAATATCATCAGGAATGACACAAAAATAAAATTTGGAATTTACAGGAAACCAACACATTCAGAAAATTACATAAAAAATAATAGTCACAACCCAATTACACATAAACATGCAATAATAAACAGCCTTACACACAGACTAGTCAACATACCCATGGAAAAAGAAGAATATTTCAAAGAACAAAAAACAATACTACACATAGCAGAAGAAAATGGATACAACAAAAGTTTGGTGTTGAAGAAAATTAGAAAAGCTAAACTAAAGAAAACCATTAAGGAAGCAACCACATTTACAAAAGAAAAAGAAAGCAACAGCATATTCAGTTCATTCACATATCACCCAAAAACATTTAATAAATTTAAAAAGATCTTCAAGGAACAAAATATCACCTTGGCACCTACTAATAGACACTCCATTTTAAAATTGCTAAATTCAAAAACAAAAGATGAAATCCCATCAGTTAACAGAATTGTGAAAAATGCTACATAGGTCAAACTAAAAGAAATCTAAAAACCAGAGTCAAAGAGCACTTTAGAAATATCAGATTGAAACAAGAAGATAAGTTAGCAGTAGCATTTCACTTTTGGAATGAAAACCATGACATTGATCCAAATCCAAAATTATTAAAAGGAGTGATAGACCAAAATAAATTGGCAACATGGGAGAACATATTCATATGGAAAAATAAGGATCGCGTAATGAGCTTTGAAATCCCACCAGTAGATAATTTACAAAGAAGTCCATAGTTCCACCACCAGAGAGAGAGAGAGAGAGAGAGCAGACAACAACAGATGCCAGTTGGAAAGAGATTGAAAATGGAGGCGAATGCCTTTGAAACTAGTCTCTCTAAACAAGTAAGTGACGAGTATTAATAAACCAACTACAAATAGTTTCTGAGACATACAAATTCTCTTACACCTATTCAATTTCTTCCTCATCTTTGATTGGCTGAACTTGTTTACTTGCCTTTTTATTGGCTGTTAGTTTTAACTTAAAATTTCAGCTGTAACTTAAAAGATCGTAGAAGAGAAAGTCCTTCCACAACACAAACCAGGCTCTATCTCTAGGAATACAAGAGCATCACATGTATGCTCTAAGAGATACGACAGACTAAGAAAAGCTTTGCTTATACCTTTTAATGGAATCTTGCAAATTTCTCTGCCCAACTGTGCAATAGTGTATTGACAAATATTCATTAGATAAATACAAGGGGCATTTGGAAATGATTTACTGTATAGCCTAATAAAATTATAAAATAGAAGTATTTAGAAACAGTGGAGCTTCATCAATAAAACCTCTTTAAACCACTTGTCAAACTATAAAAACACTAGCCCACTTACATTTAAAATTAGGACATGTTTCAAGGACCCCACATCCTCATCAGCTGATGTTTAACTAGTTCTTCAGGTGACCACCTCCCTCTCCTGGCTCTGTTCAATGAGTTGAATGACATCATCCACTATTGGTATTTCAAAGTTCATAGTTCTCTTTTTATTCTTAAAAATGTATATATTTTCCCAAACTGTTAATTCCCAATACTTTTTTGCCGGTACCAAAAGTTTGATATCTTTGGAAATATTATGATTTTTTGACCAAAAGTGATGGGCTATGGCTGATTTATCTGTTTGTATTTTATATATCTCATGTGTTCTTTCATCCTTGTTGTTTTTCCAATGAAATATACATGGCATTCCTCACATTTTACACTATAAATTCCTGATAATTCGTTGGCTGGACTCGTGTTTTTGAGCGGTTGATTTAGTATGTTTCTCATGTATTTGTTATGAGGCCCTAGTTGTATATGAAAATGACGGAAAATGCTTTTAAATTTATAAATTTATAATTTTGACAAAAAAAATTATAATTTTTTTTAATTTTGAAATACCAATTGATTTACAATTCCTTTCTTGGACGTGTTGAAAACAGTGTTGTTATAATAAATTAAATTTAAAGGGAGTCGATTAATGACACTAAACAACACTTTTAAATTTTTCCGGAACATGTTTCAGACTTTGCCTCTAACCTCAACCGGCCATCGACTGGTTCTCATTGGTGTAGTTGACGATATTGTGACTTTGTGGGTTCGTGAAATGAAAAGTTCAATTACACAAACTCAATGTTCTTTATTTCCACCGACTTACAGTTTGATACTTGCCAATTACACAGAATTACGTAATGCACACAATTACGATTCACCAGTTCGTCCGTTACAATTTCACTTGCACTAGTAATTACGGACAATACTCCGATGCACGTACACAATTACGTAAATTCTTCCGTCGCACAGTCTTCTCTTCCACTAACACGGCGCTACTTCACTAGCACGTCAAGCACTGACTGACTGTCTGTCTGCAACCCCCTTTTTATAGGAATATCGCCGTCTCTTCCCGACTTCTCTAGTTTCCACCCGAAAGTTCCAGATGGCCGTGGGAAAGGGGGAAGGGGCCGCCCGCGCAAGTGACATTTCCTCTAATCTTCCCCCTCAGTTAGTGACAGAGACTAATGGGAGGCGTGGCTCGGCCGCCCCCGGCCTCCTCACAGCTGCCGCCGTCACACCCTCCGCCAATTTGGTGACAATATTTTGTTGTAGGTCTCCGCTGGTGGTGGTTCAAGGAACTTGCTGAACAAATCTTTCCGGGGGATGTTGAAATTGAATACTTTGTTCCTATTTTTTGAAATGAAGATTTGTTCCCATGTGGATAGTTCTTGTTTTCCTGATGTATGTTTTAGTAGTTTTTCGGCTCCCTTTAAATTTAACCAATTGATTTGTCAATAAATGTGTTTACTTCTAATAGTTGCCTGATAATAAGAAGCTTTCCATCTCCTAGTGGTAGTAACTTTAACAAGCAAAAAGCAGTCAACAGGTTGAAGTTGTAAAACTAGTTTATTTAATATATATATATAAGACTAGATAATTGGTTTTGTTTTGGTCAGGTGTTGCGAAGAGTTGCAGAGATGCAGGAGCTTGTACAGAACTCTGAACAGTATCTCACTCAGCAGGAGAAGGAGGAGGATGCCCCGCCGAGTGGACAGCTCAAACACAGCGACTCTCTACTGCTCCTTACTCAGGTACATAGAATAGAGTACATTACACTTACATAGTTGGTGACCTGTCAAGATGTAAGTTAAAACATTAAAATTAAACTATAAACTGAAACTACAATATTTAAAGTAAAGTAAAGCAAAGAAATATCAAGTATGTACAATATATAGATTTTCTAAAATCGTACACTAAGATATATTGAGATCACAGTTCATCATTCATGTATTCCTCAATTGAATAGTACGCCTTACTGGCCAGTAAACTTTTAATGGACTTTTTGAAGAGATTTTGGTTTTGGATTTCCCTAAATGTTTATGGCAATTTATTATATATTTTAATTCCTATATAATAACCACTTTTTTTGAGCAGCATTAACATATGAGCTGGATAAATACATAAATTATGAAGCTGTTGACAGTGAAGCAACAAATTATACAAATATAATAATTTGTAACATAAAACTTTACTTATCTTATAAGAAATGATGAAAGTTTTCTTATTAATCGATGAAGATCGCGATTTCGTGAATAATTCTTCACATCATCAGCTCAAACAACTCGTCAAGGTCGTGCTCACTAGATACTGGCAAAAACATAGTGACCTCTAGTGAGCATGGCCTTGACAACGAGGCTGTTTGAACTGATGATGTGAAGAATTATTTCACGAAATTGCGATCCTCATCAATTAATAAGAAAACTTTCATCATTTCTTAGAACATAAGTGAAGTTTTATGTTACAAATTGTTTTATTTGTATATATCTATGAGCTGGATGTTTAATATTTAAGTTAATTGATAGAAATTAATTGTTCCCCCACACTAGCTGTGTATAGGCTAATGTTTCGGATATTTAATGTCTGTTTTTCTTCTTGTGTTCATATTGATGCTGCTGTTTAAGAAAACTCATAATTATTATGTACATATAAAAAGTTTGTAAACATAGAGTCAAAGCTGTGTCAAGATTTTTTTGTTTTAAGCATTGGTCTGCAAGAAGCTCTATAGCTTGAATTTGTCGTTATTCATATGATTTTGTTTTGAATTTGGAAGATTCTATCATAACCTGTTTCATTTCTTCATATGGTTATTCCATATGAACGTAATTGTAATATACAATTTTCCTTGTTTCTAAATTTGTTATTTGAGCCAGGCAGGACATATTGAAACATGCAACATTTAATTTCTTTTCTATATAATTCAGTTAGCTAGTCCATTTCAGGCATTCATCTACAAATATACTTAAGAATTTTGCTTCTTTTGTAGTGGCTGAAGTTAGCAAATTTCGGTTTTGAATTGCAAGATTTCTGTTTTAGTTGTATTTAATTTCAATCCATTGCATGTAGACCATGCTTCAATATTTTTACAGCCTGGTTAATGTTTTTTTCTATATTTTTAGTGTATAACCCACTTAAAATATACTTTTACCAGCTGCTCCATTTCCATTCAGGGTATTTAATTTGTAATATTTGGACTTAGTCTTTAGTTCTTGAAGATTTTACAAAGATCACAGCATTCTGTTTGGTTAATCAGATGTGATAAATTTTCTTTTGAAATAGCTATGTGTGGATTTTCTTTTAGCTGCATAAATCTCTTTGGTTCTTAGTGTTCATTTAAACTCCTAATGTTTGCCCAGTTTATGAAATATTGAAATGCTTAAAAATTTTTGATAGGTTAACTTATTCTTCAAATTTATTGGCATATTAGATGTTGCAGTGACTTTAACTGCACTTTGAGCTTTCTCTATAAGGTGTATGGTATCAGAAGACATATGAAGTGGAGCTAGGGAGGGTTCGCTTAAAGCAACTGTCCTATTATAGGCATGCAGTATTGCTAAGTTTCGAATGCACAGCCCAAGCGTGAGCAACACAGATTTCTCTTTTTCATGCATCCAAAATTATTGCTAGAAATTTGACATTGGAGCAGGTATACCTTGGTATATGTTGTAAGAGACATCTATACAAAGGCCATTTTCCTACATCGTATGGTTCTTGAGTTATCGCTTTTAGAATAAACACTGCTTATGGTATGCTTCAACTTCCATTCTTGCCTGTGTTTTTATTCCTTTTCATTACGCAGTGCTGAGTAAGAAATTACTAAATGTCATTAGGAACTGCATATATTTAGTTAATTAAATGACCACTGATCATTGCAGTTCAGAAGGGTGTGCGTGTATTCAAGATCAGTGCGTAACACAAATTGAGTGTAAAGTGCTTTGTGTAACTGTAAAATAAGCAGAAAATTCACATGTTTACATTGTTTTATGAACTGCTAACAATGTCACTTTCAGTCTGGTATCAGTGGTGCAGGTACTAAAGGTACTTTGTGGGTTCGTGAAATAACAAGACGAGGTTAGAAAACACAAAAACTACACTTTATTTTCGTAGCAAATACATTCTTCACATTACAATTTGCTAGCAACCTCAAAAACTGTTTATTTTTCCAACTCTACACTCAACTGTCTCGCTTCCGGTAACGATCGCTCCCGAAGTTTCCCGAATCTCCACCGGCCATCAGTTTTCATCGGCTTGGCGAGTCTACCGCCAGGGTGGCACTGCTCCCTCCTCAAGGCTGGTCGTCCCGAACAGCGCCTTCGTAGTGGGCCAGGTGATCCAGGTGTACCACCAACATCTTTCCTTGGGGCACCTTCTGGATGCGGTAGACCACATCGTTAATCCTCTTCACCACACGGCACGGTCCTTGCCATGACTGCTGAAGCTTCGGGCAGCGTCCCTTGGTCCGGGTCGGGCGGTACAACCAGACCAGGTCACCTTGCTGGAACCCTTGGCTGTTGGCTTGCCTGTCGTATCGGGTTTTCATGCGGTCGCTCGCCTTCTGGATGTTCTGGTGAGCCATCTCGTGCATGTCGTGGAGGTGGTCCACCAGGTTCTCCACATCCCTCAAGAGTGGCCCCAAGTCTGCGTCCGTCAGCTGCTCCCTCCTCAGGCCTGCGCTATCCCAGCCATCCGCAGGCACTGCCGTGACTACTCGAACTGCTGCAGCACGCTCCTTCTCCTCCACTCTTGTGCATGTCGTGGAGGTGGTCCACCAGGTTCTCCACATCCCTCAAGAGTGGCCCCAAGTCTGCGTCCGTCAGTTGCTCCCTCCTCAGGCCTGCGCTATCCCAGCCATCCGCAGGCACTGCCGTGACTACTCGAACTGCTGCGGCACGCTCCTTCTACTTCACTCTTGTGCATGTCGTGGAGGTGGTCCACCAGGTTCTCCACATCCCTCAAGAGTGGCCCCAAGTCTGCGTCCGTCAGCTGCTCCCTCCTCAGGCCTGCGCTATCCCAGCCATCCGCAGGCACTGCCATGACTACTCGAACTGCTGCGGCACGCTCCTTCTCCTCCACTCTTGTGCATTGGCCGCACTCTTCTGGACAGGGTCTTCGGGACATAGCGTCCGCGTTACCGTGACTCTTCCCTCTGCGATGTTCCGAGGTGAAGTCGTACTCCTGCTGCCTCTGGACCCAACGTGCTGTCTGGCCTTCCGGTCGCGCCGTCACCATTTCCTCGCTCCTCTCGGGGACAACCACGTCTTCGTTCAAGATGACCCTGCAAATTCCAAGGCGCTTTTCTGGTTGACGGAGTATAACCTCTTCTCCGTTGAGCCTCAGGACCTTCCGGCCGACGTCGACCGTCGCCTCGTGGCTCCTGAGGGCATCCAGTCCCAGAATCACCTCCTCAGCCACCTTCGCGACGAAGACCCACAGACGCACGGCACTTCGTCCCAAGGTCAACTCCAGCAGGGCCTCCTTCTCCACAGGCATGGTGTCGCCCGATGCCGTCACAAGCTCGTATGGTCGGCTCGGCTTCCTCGTTGGCAAACCCTTCGCCACGTCAGGTCTGATGATGGTCACGGCCGCCCCGGTGTCCACCAGCACGCGGCACGGCTTTCCTCTTACCCAGCCGTACGCGATGAGGTTGTCATCCATCCGCCGGCTGACGGCGCGGATTGTCACTCGAGGGGATGGTAATGGCGCCGACGTACCCCTCTCCACGCCGGGCCTTACTCGTTCTTCCGGCCGCTCTTCCTGATGTGGGCAGTCTCTCTGCAGGTGCCCGGGCTGTCCACACCCCCAACACAGGCCACTAGGTGTTCGCCGGCGTCCCTCAGCTGGTCTCCTGTCTCCGGCGTAGCGGACATTCCTCGTTCTCGACGTCTGGATAGATGCTACCTTGGCCGCCTCCATCCTTAATGCCGCTGTCAGCGCCTCGTGGATGGTTTTATAATCGCCGAGCATTAGGCGCTGACGAATCTCCGTGTCCCGTACCCCGTCGACAAAGTTGTAGGCGGCTTCCCGGGATACGAACTCCAGTGGCAGGTCAACCAGGGCCTTGCCAGCTAGCTGCTCAATCGCTATGGCGAACTCCTGCAGCGTCTCCCCCGGCTGCTGTGACCTTGCCTTTAGTTGGCTGCGGTACGCTGCGGCTAAGCGGTGGCTCCCGAAACGATTCTGCAGGGCCTCCCAGATGTCCTTGGGCGCCGCCGTTGTCTGCACCGCGTTTAGGACTTCCGCGGCCCGTCCCTGGAGGCTGGCTATTAGCTGTGTGGCCTCCTCCTCCGGTGACCATCTGTTGTGCTAGGCCACTGTGTCGAACTGGCGGCGGAAAACCTCAAATGTTGACGCGCCGTCATATTTCGGAGGTTTGACGTGCGCAGATGTTGTGTCGCGTCCCGGCGCGTCGGCCTTCAAATCCTTCAGTTTCCTGCCGACGACGTCCTCTACTATGGCGTTCAGGGACTTGACGCTGGTGTCGGCCTTTCCCTCCAGTTCGTCAACGCGGTTCGCCAGGTCCTCGACGCGCTCGTCCACTTGGCCCATCCGCTTGCCCAGCTCCGTCACGTTATCCCTCACGCCGGCCAACTGTTCTTCAAACTTCACGGCAAGGGCCTCGTTTGCCGCTTTCATCTCCGTGGCCAGGCTGTCGTTCGCTGCCCTCATTTCTGTGGTCAGTTCGGCCATCTTTGCGGTCATTGTCGTGGCCAAGTTGATATTTGCCGCTTCCGTCTTCGCTGTTATTTCCGCGGCCAAGTTGTTATTTGCCGCTTCCGTCTTTGCTGTTATTTCCGCGGCCAGGTTGTTATTTGCCGCTTCCGTCTTCGCTGTTATTTCGGCCTTCAGTTCTTGCATCTTTTCGGCGATGTTGTCGTTGGCCGTCTTCATTTCTTCCATTTTCTCTAAAATCTTTGCCAATGCAGCTTCCATTGTCGTATATCCCACTTCTGACACCAGTTGTGACTTTGTGGGTTCGTGAAATAACAAGACGAGGTTAGAAAACACAAAAACTACACTTTATTTTCGTAGCAAATACATTCTTCACATTTCAATTTGCTAGCAACCTCAAAAACTGTTTATTTTTCCAACTCTACACTCAGCTGTCTCGCTTCCGGTAACGATCGGTCCCGAAGTTTCCTGAATCTCCACCGGCCATCATTTTTCATCGGCTTGGCGAGTCTACCGCCAGGGTGGCAGTATTCCACTCCCAGGATAGAAACATTTTTAAAGTATACTGTTTCTAAAAGGAATTGTCAATTTTTCACAAGGCCAGGAACTCATAACCAGAGTGTGCAGCGTGAGTGTGCAAACTGTGTTGCTTATTGCGAAACAGGGCAAAACTTCTAGCACAGAAATTGGTGAACTTTTATTTATTAGACATTTTCAGAAATCCAGGTACGTTATTTTCAGTAAATAAGCATGTTAATATTGAATGTTATAGTTTATTTTGTCTTAATTATCCTTTGCTGCATAAGTTTATGTCCAGATAATTTATAAGAGAACAAATGTCCTCTCCGTAATGTCTGCTCTCTGGCGTATCAGTTGGCAACAGGGTAATCATAGAGTGCACATATTGGTTCAACTCACATGCCTTCTAAAACCATATGCCATATAGTTGTTTTTTACACGACTCATTCACAATGAGAACCCATGTTATTTAACCCTTACACCGATATGGACGTCATGTGACGTCCAAGTTAAAGCCCCCAAAACGATATGGACGTGTATAGACGTCCTGTGCATACATGCACTTAATGCGTATTTAATGATAATTCTTCTTAAACCTTATGTTTTACAGCTTACCTTTAAAAGTTTTTTCTTGAATAGTACTCCTCAAAACAGGGATAAACACACAAGGGCACATTTCCACATTCACTGCAAATCGTACTAGTTTCCTTTCGGACACCTTTCTTGCGGCACACCAGACATTTTCTAAAGGGACGCGACTTTTTTGCTATGGGTGGTACCCTTTTAGGAAAATGTTTTCCTTCAAGTCTGAGGGGTGCTGGGGTGGTAGATTTTTTACCCCCAGTATGGAGAGGTCTCTGAATTTTATACTGCTCAATTAGACTGCCAGCTATTGATATGCGAAAGTCCAGGTACATCATTGTCTTCCGTGGGTTTAGAGCTCTCCAAATTACTAAACAATTGTGTATGGTTATATCCAGCTGGTGTAAAAATACTTTTTTGTACCATTTGATTGTTTTTCTCAAAGAGGGATATGCGTGTAATACCTGATCTACTAGATCCACTCCACCCATATGCATATTGTGACTTTGTGGGTTCGTGAAATGAAAAGTCCAATTTCACCACTCAAAAATGTTCTTTATTTCCACCAACTTACAGTTAAACACTTGCCAATTACATAAAATTACGTAATGCACACAATTACGATTCACCAGTTCGTCCGTTACAATTGCACTCATAATTACGTACGGTCTTCTCACTAGCACTGCGTCCTTACACCAAGAACTGACTGACTGTCTCTCTGAAACCCTTTTTATAGGAATGTCACTGTTCTTCTAGAAGTATCTGGTTTCCCGCAAATCACCCGAACGTTCCAGACCACAGAAGAAGGGGAGAGAAACGTCGAGAGACAGGTGACACTTCCCTAACCACCCCTCAGTTAGTGACAGAGACTAATGGGAGGCGTGGCACGGCGGCCTTTGGTTTCCTCACAGCTGTGGGCCTCATGCCTACCGCTAATTGGGTGACACTGCTCCCTCCTCAAAGCTGGTCGTCCCGAACAGCACCATCGTAGCGGGCTAGTCGATCCAGGTGTACCACCAACATCTTTCCTCGGGGAACCTTCTGGATGCGGTAGACCACGTCGTTAATCCTCTTCACCATCTGGTACGGTCCTTGCCATGGCTGCTGGAGCTTTGGGCAGCGTCCCTTGGTCCGGGTAGGACAGTACAACCAGACCAGGTCACCTTGCTGGAACCCTTGGCTGTTGGCTTGCCTGTCATACCTGGTCTTCATGCGGTCGCTCGCCTTCTGGATGTTCTGGCGAGCCATCTCGTGCATGTCGTGGAGATGGTCCAACAAGTTCTCCACATACTCGGTCGCTGGCTGTTTCGCTTCCGGAGGGCTTCCAAAAGCCAGGTCACAAGGGAGGCGTAACTCTCGGACGAACATTAAGCTGGCTGGCGTCATCCCAGTTGTGTCGTGTGTAGACGAGCGATAGGCCAGCAAGAACAGTGGCACCTTGACGTCCCAGTCTCGCTGATGGCTGGCAACGACTTTCCTCAGGTGTTCCTCTAAGGTCTTGATGTACCTTTCGACCATGCCATCCGATTGGGGATGTAGAGGCGTAGTGCGAGTCTTGTTCACCCCAAGCCTTTGTAGTGCCTCCTTCATTAGGTTGGACTCAAAGTTGGTACCCTGGTCACTGTGTAGCTCTAACGGCACCCCAAATCGACAGAACACTTGCTCCACGAGGCAGTCTGTGATTGTCTTTGCCTCTTGGTTTGGGATGGCATACACCTCCGGCCACTTGGTGAAGTAGTCCACGACCACCATCAGGTACTTGTTGCCTCGGTCGGAAACTGGGAACGGTCCAGCAATGTCAACGGAGATCCGTTCGAATGGCGCTCCGACGTTGTACTGCTGCATGCGACCCCGGCTCCTAGTCTGGGGGCCACGACTCGCCGCGCACACGTGACACTGACGGCACAATCTCTCAGCATCTGCTCGGAGTCTCAGCCAGTAGTAGCGCTGCCGTAGTTTGTCAATCGTTCGGTTCGCTCCCAGGTGTCCTCCCGAAGTACCGCTGTGCACTTCCTCCAGGACTTCCGGGACCTTACTCCGGGGAAGTACCAACTGCTCTCTCTGCGTCTTCCCATCGGGTGATTCCCATACCCGGAACAGCATGCCCTCTCTGGTCTTCAACGAGTCCCATTGGGCCCAGTACGACTTGTAGGTGGCGCTCCTCGGTGCGATGTCCTCCCAGGTTGGTCTCATCCCTGCCTCCACTTCCCTCAAGAGTGGTCCCAAGTCTGCGTCCGCCAGCTGCTCCCTCCTCAGGCCTGCGCTATCCCAGCCTTCAGCAGGCACTGCCACAACTACTCGGACTGCTGCGGCACGCTCCTTCTCTTCCACTCTTGTGCACTGGCCGCACTCTTCTGGACAGGGTCTTCGGGACATGGCGTCTGCGTTACCGTGGCTCTTCCCTCTACGATGTTCCGAGGTGAAGTCGTACTCCTGCAGCCTCTGGACCCAACGTGCTGTCTGGCCTTCCAGGATCTTAAAGCTCAATAGCCAGGTTAGGGCGGAATGGTCAGTCCTCAGGTGGAATGGCTGACCGTACAGGTACTTGTGGAAGTGCTCCAATGTCTTTACTACCGCCAGTAACTCCCGTCGGGTGACGCAGTAGTTCTTCTCTGCCTTGGATAGCGTCTTGCTGTAATAGGCTATCACCCGCTCATGGCCGTCCTGGATCTGCGATAGGACACCTCCAATGCAATGGTCGCTGGCGTCGGTGTCCACAATGAAGGCGCCACCCGGTTGTGGGAAACCCAAAATTGGAGCACGGCACAGGGTCTCCTTTAGGTGCTGGAAAGCGTTTTCGGCGTCCTCTGTCCACCCATAAGGCCGGTGTTCCTCCGTCAGGCGGGTGAGGGGTTTTGCGATGTTGGAGAACCCCTTTATGAAGCGGCGGTAATAACTGCACAGCCCCAGGAAACTGCGCAACTCTTTCCTATCCTTTGGGCGAGGCCAATCTCTCACAGCCTGTGTCTTCTCCGGGTCTGTGGCCACTCCGGTTGCCGAGACTATGTGGCCCAAGTAGTTAACTTCCTTGCGGAAGAGCTGGCACTTCTTCGCGTTCAGCTTCAAGTTGGTCGCTTGCAGTCTCTGTAGCACCTTACTCAGGTTCTCGAGGTGATCTTCAAAAGTCTTCCCGACGATGATGATGTCGTCCAGGTATAGCAGGCAGGCATCGTAAGTCAGCCCTCTCATCACTGACTCCATAAGGCGCTGGAAGGTAGCTGGTGCGTTGCAGAGGCCAAAGGTCATAACCGTGAA
Organism: Mantis religiosa; assembly: GCA_030765055.1. Taxonomy (NCBI): domain Eukaryota; kingdom Metazoa; phylum Arthropoda; class Insecta; order Mantodea; family Mantidae; genus Mantis; species Mantis religiosa. The sequence goes on along the minus strand of CM060954.1, from coordinate 1,382,632 downwards.
CTGCCAGAGCCCTTGGCCCGTCGAGAATGCAGTCTTCTCCTTGTCTCTCGGGTCTAGAGCTACCTGCCAGTAGCCCGACTTCAGGTCCTGGGTCGAGAACCACTGTGCACCAGCTAGCGTGTCCAGGGTGTTGTCAATCCGGGGTAAGGGAAAACAGTCTTTCCGGGTGATGGCGTTCAACTTTCTGTAGTCTACGCAGAAGCGCAGCTCGCCGTTCTTCTTTGTCACCAAGACTACAGGGGAACACCAAGGGCTGTCAGACTCTTCAATCACTCCCCTGGATCTCATGTCCTCCAGCATGTCTCGTACCGCCCCTTGCTTCGCCAGCGGAACGCGTCTATGTAGTTGCCGAATAGGCCGGGCGTCCCCGGTGTCGATGCGGTGAAGCACTTTGTCCGTGCGGCCGTAGTCACTATCACCTTGGCTGAAGACGCGCTGATACCGCCTTAGCAGTTGTCGAACCTTCTCCAGCTGTTCTGTGGTCAGGTGGTCGGCCGCCCTCTCCACCAAGCCTTCTAGCCGGGGTCCCAGGTGTTGCTTCGGCGCCGGCTCCTGTGTCTCGTCGATAGCTGTTACGCTCACCACGGGCTCGCACATTCCCAACTCCGTCCCGGCCTGGACGTCGTGATCGGCGTCCGTAGGATTTAGCAGTCTCACGGGTACCTCCTCTCGGCACGGCAGCAATGCCCTGGCTACACACAGTCCGTTTACAGGCGTCTTCTGGTCCAGCATCATGTTCCTGGTTCTCTGGCCCTCCCGTCGCGTCGTCACCACCACCTCGCTCCTCGCGGGGACAACCACGTCTTCGTCCAAGACGACCCTGCAAATTCCAAGGCGCTCTTCGGGTTGACGGAGTATAACCTCTTCTCCGTTAAGCCGCAGGACCTTCTTGCCGACGTCGACCGTCGCCTCGTGCCTCCTGAGGGCATCCAGTCCCAGAATCACCTCCTCAGCCACCTTCGCGACGAACACCCACAGACGCACGGCACTCCGTCCCAAGTTCAGCTCCAGCAGGGCCTCCCTCTCCACAGGCAAGGTGTCGCCCGATGCCGTGACAAGCTGGTATGGCCGGCTTGGCTTCCTTGTCGGCAAACCCTTGGCCACGTCAGGTCTGATGATGGTCACGGCTGCCCCGGTGTCCACCAGCACGCGGCACAGCTTTCCTCTTATCCAACCGTCCGCGATGAGGCTGTCATCCATACGTCGGCTGACGGCGCGCAGTGTCACTCGAGGGGATGGTGGTGATGGCGCCGACGTGCCCCTCTCCACGACGGCCCTTACTCATTTTCCGGCTGCTCTTCCTGGTGTGGGCAGTCTCTCTGCAGGTGTCCGGGCTGTCCACACCCCCAACACAGGCCACTAGGTGTTCGTCGGCGTTCCTCAGCTGGTCTTCTGTCTCCGGCGTAGCGGACACTCCTCGTTCTCGACGTCGGGATGGATGTTATTTTGGCCACCTCCATCCTTAATGCCGCTGTCAGCGCCTCGTGGATGGTTTTATATTCCCCGAGCATTAGGCGCTGACGAATCTCTGTGTCCCGTACCCCGTCGACAAAATTGTAGGCGGCTTCCCGGGATACGAACTCCAGTGGCAGGTCAACCAAGGCCTTGCTAGCCAGCTGCTCGATCGCAATGGCGAACTCCTGCAGCGTCTCCCCCGGCTGCTGTGACCTCTGTGACCTTGCCTTTAGCTGGCTGCGGTATGCTGCGGCTAAGCGGTGGTTCCCGTAGCGATCCTCCAGGGCTTCCCAGATGTCCTTGGGCGCCGCCGTCGTCTGCACCGCGTTTAGGACTTCCGCGGCTCTTCCCTGGAGGCTGGCTATTAACTGTGTGGCCTCCTCCTCCAGTCCTGTCGACACAAATAATGAACGGCTTCCTGAAGCACTGTCAAACCGTCGGGATATTTTTCGACCTGGAGAAAGCATACGATACATGTTGGCGTGCAGGCTTACTACGCACCCTTCACTCCTGGAACATTCGTGGCCGCCTACCGCTTTTCATTCAGGAGTTCATGAAAGACCGCTTCTTCCGAGTAAGGGTCGGCTCGGTTTTCTCGCATCCCTTTGTTCAGGAGAACGGCGTACCTCAAGGTTCGGTATTAAGTGTCACATTGTTTGCCATTGCCATTAATCCTATATCAGAATGTGTTCCACCCGGAGTCTCTTCCTGCTTATTCGTCGACGACTTTGCCGTCTACTGTACTTCTCAGCGTACTCCCTTTCTACAGCGCCGCCTACAGCAGTGCTTAAACAACCTTTACGATTGGAGCTCTAGAAATGGCTTCCGCTTCTCGGCTGAGAAAACAGTTTGCGTCAACTTCTGGCGACGTCGGAGGCGGTTTCCACCTTCCCTCCGATTGGGTACACATCTCCTCCCTTTTGCAGATGAGGCGCGATTCCTTGGTGTCATATTCGATAGGAAACTTAGCTGGTCCTCACATACAACACAGTTGAAAGCACGATGTGACCGTTCTCTGAATCTTCTGCGAGTGCTAAGTGGCAAATCTTGGGGAGCGGATCGCACAGTGTTGCTGCGACTCTATCGCACACTGATTCGTTCCAGACTAGACTATGGTAGTGTCGTTTATGCCTCGGCACGTCCATCTGTACTGCAAAAATTAAACACTGTCCACAATTGTGGCTTACGGGTTGCCATTGGGGCTTTCCCAACCAGCCCCGTTATCAGCCTTTACGCCGAATCTGCCGAACCCCCTCTGCAGTGCCGGCGTGATATTTTATTGGCGAATTATGGCTGTGAACTCCTTTGCATGTCTACGCATCCCACGTTTGTGCCATTCACTAATACATCATTGGACGCGTGTTATAGGAACACCCCAGATACTCCCAAGCCCTCTGGTTACCGCTTCCGGGAGCTTCTTGGTAGGCATGGCATTAGAACCCCTAAACTGTTTTCTAAGGGCGAGAGGATGTTCCCTCCATGGCTGCGTGGGACGCCACAAGTGGACCTGGGCATGACAAAATACGCGAAGTCCACAATGGCTCCCTGCACTATCCGTCTATGTTTTTTGGAATTTTTAAACTTTTACAATGACCGTATTTTTATTTATACCGACGGCTCAAAAAACTCAGACGGTGTTGGATGTGCATTTGTATACGGAACCGAACCGTATACATTCAGTCTCCGTAGCAGCACCTCCATTTTTAACGCCGAGCTTTACGCAATATATCGGGCAATTTTATTTGTACGTCGTCGACGGCTGGGAGACTGCCTAATTCTCAGCGACTCCCTTAGTGCCCTCCAGAGTCTTCGCCATTTATACAGCTCCCATCCAATTGTGAAAGATATCCAGGATACCCTCCACGCACTGTACGCCTCGGGCGTCAGCGTTGTATTCGCATGGGTTCCTGGTCACACGGGCCTTACGGGCAACGAATTGGCGGATTCGGCAGCTAAGGCGGCGACCAGAGAGTCCAGGGTTGACATTCCTTTTTGTATTTCGGAAGATTTTAGGTCCATCGTGCGGAGAGCAGTACTGTCGTGCTGGCACGATGACTGGTATGCTCTCCGAAGAAACAAACTGAGGATGGTGAAGGAGCTTCCGATACCCTGGGCCACTTCCTCTCGTGTATCCCGGAGAGAGGAAGTAATACTTGCTCGGCTACGGATTGGCCACTGTGTTTTTAGTCATAGCCACCTTTTAAACAGGCGTCCTGCTCCGGTCTGCCCGCTTTGTGGTGGCGACCTGTCAGTACGCCACATCCTTTTAGACTGTTTTAACTTGACACGTCTGCGCCAGTCTCTCCAGCTGCGGGCCAGCTTGGCAGAGGTTCTGGCGGACGACCAGACTGAGGTGGCTAAGATTTTTAAGTTCATAGCCAATCTTACTTTTAGCATTTAATTAGCATTTTATGCCTTTTTACGGCTTTTAAGGTTTTAGCTTTTCACAGACTTGCGTGTGTGTGATTGGGCAGTGTTTTAGTCGCGATGACTGTGTTTTAGAGAGCTTTTAGCGTTACTTTTAGCTTTATCATCTTTTATGGGCGCTAATGACCATGCAGTTGTGCGCCCTTAAACACCACATCATCACATCACATCCTCCTCCAGTGACCATCCGTTGTGCCTGGCCACTGTGTCGAACTGGCGGCGAAAGACCTCAAACATTGACGCGCCGTCATACTTGGGAGGTTTGACGTGCGCAGATGTTGTGTCGCGTCCCGGCGAGTCGGCCTTCAAATCCTTCAGCTTCCTGCCGACGACGTCCTCCACCATGGCGTTCAGGGACTTCACGCTGCTGTCGGCTTTCCCTTCCAGGTCGTTAACACGGCTAGCCAGGTCCTCGACGCGCTCGTCCACTTGGCCCATCCGCTTGCCCAGCTCCGTCACGTCATCCCTCACGCCGGCCAACTGTTCTTCAAATTTGGCGGCGAGAGCCTCGTTTGCCACCTTCATTTCCGTGGTCAGTTCGGCCATCTTTGAGGTCATTGTCGTGGCCAAGTTGCTGTTAGCCGTTTCCGTCTTCGCTGTTAATTCGGCCTTCATTTCTTCCATCTTCCCGGTGATGTTGTCGTTTGCCGCTTCTGTTTTTGCAGCGAGGTTTTCATTTGCCGTCTTCATTTCTGTCAGTTCCGCCTTCATTTCCATCATCTTCTCCAAAATTTTCTCCAATGCCGCGTCCATGGTTGTAATGTTCGGTGATGTTATCTTCCCGCTTCCTGACACCAGTTGTGACTTGGTGGGTTCGTGAAATGAAAAGTCCAATTTCACCACTCAAAAATGTTCTTTATTTCCACCGACTTACAGTTAAACACTTGCCAATTACATAAAATTACGTAATGCACACAATTACGATTCACCAGTTCGTCCGTTACAATTGCACTCGTAATTACGTATGGTCTTCTCACTAGCACTGCGTCCTTACACCAAGAACTGACTGACTGTCTCTCTGAAACCCTTTTTATAGGAATGTCACTGTTCTTCTAGAAGTATCTGGTTTCCCGCAAATCACCCGAACGTTCCAGACCACAGAAGAAGGGGAGAGAAACGTCGAGGGACAGGTGACACTTCCCTAACCACCCCTCAGTTAGTGACAGAGACTAATGGGAGGCGTGGCTCGGCGGCCTTTGGTTTCCTCACAGCTGTGGGCCTCATGCCTACCGCTAATTGGGTAACAATATTATATTCCTGGATAATATCGGGCTTGAAAATTGACATTTTGTTACGAGCATCAATTTTTCCAGTGTCAATCATCAAAATCTTAGAGCTGCAATTGGATAATGCTGTAACAACCCTCCTGTCTTGCCTAGCAACATAGGTCAAGGGTGGGAGCTGATGCACCTGCATTTCTCCTCTTCTTAGAGCCTTCGTATTCACATCTTTTGGCAAACCAATACGATTTGAGCGTACTGTTCCAATTGCATTTGTTTTTCTTTTGTGTAAGACCATGAATAATTTAGGGGAACTGTACCAATTATCTAAATATACAGTCCTACCCTGATCAAGTACAGATTCCATCAGGTGCATTACTATGGAACCAGATAACCCCAAATCTTTGTCTCCGGTGTTATCAGTCCCTTGGCCAGTGTATATGCAGCTATTGTAAAGATATCCTGTTTTACTTTCACATACATCAAAACTCTTTATGCCAAATCTGGCCCTCTTTGTTTTGATGTATTGTTTCCAACCTAAACGGCCCTACCAAAGCATCAGGCTTTCATCAACAGTGATCTTTTCACTAGGCACATAATTTTCTTTGAATTTTGAAATAATGTAATCAAAAACTGGTGTGATTTTGGATAGTTTATCATTCACATTTTCTGTGCAGGTGAAATGAAGGAAGCGCAAAATGGAAGTAAACCTGTTGTTTGACATGCATTTCCCAAAAAATGGGGTAGCTAGCATGTCATCGGTAGTCCAGTACATGTCTAGCATAGGTTTACGAATAACACTCATGAGCATAATTAGACCAAGTAGTCTGTAAATCTCATTCATTGTTACTTCTGCAATCTACTATTAGGTCCTAAATTGCCTTTAGCAATCAGGTCTGCCTTTACCCTACTCGCATATATATTTGTTTCCAAAACAATGAGAGACAGTAAGTCAGTAGTAAAAAATTTTGTGAAAATGTCAATTGGTTGGCTGTCAGAAGTTAGCTGAGTATGCAGTTGTACACCAGAAGTTGTGCTCGTGAACGTATGTCTATTTGTGTTAGAGTTATTTTGACACCTCCATAATGTTGATTCTTCATGAACACCTGTCGGAAATGATTCATTTTCCTCCTCACTGCTACCTATATTCTCAACACCCCCTTCAAAATCTGAAAACTCGCCATCAATGTTCAAATCACTGTCTAACAGCAAAAAGTCTTCCACATTTTCTGATGTAATATCAGAAGCCCGCACTCGTCCTGCACTAGCTAATTGATTTGCTACATTACTAGTTGAAGCCATGATTAGCACTGAGGAAACTATTTCAACTGTGTTTTAGCTAAAGAAATTGCTTGGAACTCTGACGCAGTCGAAATTACTATATGAACTGAGCGAAGAAAAAAGTTACGTCAGCTAACATAAACTTCCGTTGAGCAATTGGAGAGATGCTGACAAAGTTTTCTTTCCAGCGTGTGTACGCAATATATGCAGTTATTATTACGTGTTAGCATAAACTGAATACCTATAAACCTTGAATCCAACACTTCGTTTATTCAGCTGATATACTCATATAGTTTGTAAAACAAAAGTACTCAGAATTAGGCGCGTTCGACGCAAAGAATGGCTTTCTTTACAGTGATACAAATTAATGAAATTTCAACGCTTTATTAATATAGTCTCTATTTTAATGATACCGCAGATGTATACTGCTTTTAATGGGCTTTAAACCAGTTTTTGTTTCGCTGAAATAACTTAATAAATATGGAAGATACGAATATTTATTTTTGAAGCATTTTTGCAGCATTTAACAATTTAAATGTCTTGTTCTGTTTATTGGGTATCTGTTCCCGGCCATGCAGGGTTTAAATGTCCATCGGCGAAGTGGTTAATGGAAATATATAGTCATGTAAAGAATTAACACAAGAAATTAGAAACTTTGCTTACATTACACGACTAGAGCTGTGCCATGCTGATCTAACTTGTACTTGATGTGTGAAATTTCATATAGGTTATAGTAGATTATACCATTCAGTGTAAAACTTACATATGCAGTTTACAGATTAAAAGATTTGTATTATGTTTACAGATATTATATTGTGAACCTCTTTGTTTTGAATGTTACATAGGGACAGAAGTTACTAACAGAAGCTGTGAACGATGCAGTAAGGAGCATAGACATGGGGGACACAGAACCTTCAGAAAGTGACACAGACTCAATGAGTACTCCAACAAACAGCCCCTCACATCGTCCTTCTCCATCAGGTATTATTGCAATTAAATAGTGGTGTAACATCTTTGTTTATAGGGTTCTTTTTAGAAACCACTTAATCGACTACTAACACTCCATCACAAAAAAATAAAGATGTAACTGACAGGTGTTGAAAAGTGATTACAAATACATTTTTAAATTAATTTGGATGCCACTGTTATTAAATTCCTCCAGTTACACATACCCAATCAACTGTGTTAAAACCATTGTAAAGCACTGTTCTTCCTAACATACTTTAGCTATAATACATCTTTCAACCGGTTAAAAAGTAAAAAGGTATTTACAAGGCCTGGATATTAAAATATAGATATATTAGAGTTATAAACCAGAATGAAAGGTTTGACATTCTATTAAGAGTTGAAAATAGTTATTACAAGGTGCGTTCAGGTTATAACACTTCCTATCTTTTTTCTAAGAAAGTAATCGCCAGAGAAATGTGAAACTAGTGTCACTTCTCAATGTAATCTCTCTCTAGCCGTACACATTTTTCACAATGTCGATGCCGTGATTCCATGGCTGCTGCAAATGCTCTTTTAGGAGTGCATTTTGACCATTGGTAAATTGCTGAGGCAATAGCGACACGACTAGTGAATTTGCGACCACGGAGAGTGTCTTTCATTATGGGAAACAGCCAAAAGTTGCTGGGAGCCAGGTCAGGTGAGAGGGTGCATGAGCAATCACTTCAAAGTTGTTGTCACCAAGAAACTCCTGCATTGCATTTGCCTGATGCGCTGGTGCATTGTCTTGATGAAAGAGCACACGTCCAACCCTTTCTGCCCATTTTTTACGCAATGCTGGGAAGAGTTTATTCTCAAAACATTTTGGTAGGATGCAGCTGCCACCGTAGTGCCCTTTGGAATGCAATGAGCAAGGATTACACCACTGCTGTCCCAGAAGATGGCCACCATAATTTTGTCTGCACTGGTCCTCACCCGAAATTTTTTGGTGGTGGTGAGTCTGTGTGCTTCCATTGAGCTGACTGGCGCTTTGTTTCAGGGTTGAAAAAGGGCATCCACGTCTCATCCATTGTTACAGTTGTTTGAAAGACTGTTCCATTCATGCCATCATCATGTGTCAACATTTCCTGACAATTTGCCATGTGCGCAGCCTTCTGATCATCCGTCAGTATTTGTGGCACCCACCTGGAAGACACTTTTCACATTTTCAGATCTTCATGTCGGATTGTATGCATAGATCCTACAGAGGAGGCGATGTCTGCAACGTTCAATCGGCGATCTTCTAAAACAACATTCTCTACTCGCTGGATCATGTCGTCAGACTGGCTGGTGCGAGGCTGTGACTCTCTTGGTTTGTTGTCACACGAAGTTCTGCCTTCATTGAACTGTCACACCCAGGAACACACATTACACATCCATGGTGCCATCACCATATGCGTCACTCAACTGGCGATGAATTTCAATAGGTGACACGAAAATGGAGAAAACGAATGATGACACACTGTTCTTGCAATGAAAACATCGCCATTTTAAGTATCAAAAACAGTCCTGACTTGCATTGCTGCCACTAGAGTTCTATGCACTGCTGCTATCTCTGTCACGCATTCATAAATAGTCCATGTGCATTTTAAAAAAGCCAGAAGTTCCTATCTGGTCCCCGTTCTGAAAAACAAAATAGGAAGTTAATGTCTTTAATCAACTCCCTTTAAATTTAATTTACTACAACACTGTTTTCAACACTTCCATGAAAGGGGGCGGGGAAATGGAGGTGTTATAAGTTGAACGCACCTCGTACTCCAGAGTAAGAAAAAAGCTGCAGAAAAGCAGCATAGATAAATGATCATGATTTAGCAACAGAGAAAACATAAGATAGTCAAATCTGCTTATGAAGATATGCGTTATATACTTGTAATCAAATTCATTACCAGTGTTAGTTGAAATAATTATGTAAAGAGAGTCCAGAGTTATTCAACTGAGGTGGTTTTTAGGTTGCCATTTCTATATAGAAGGGAGAGAGAAACCATAGTGCTCATTTAATTGTTTTAATAATTGAGATTCAGGGTTTATTTCATAATTTGCCAGGACTGATTTATCGGTTTGTATTAAATTCTATCTAACTGCCCAGCTAGCCTTTTAAACTGAACAGTTTGCATTCCATTTCTTATGAAATTGTTAAAGAGTGATCTAGAATAATGTTTATGATGCATTTTCCCCTTTAGTTTCATAATTGTAATTTTGTAGAGACACAGCCATTCTTGATGATAAAGTTCTAGTGATACTACATAGTCTATAAGTACACTTTGGCGGTGTGAAGTGCTATTGCATTAAAAAAGTTAAACTAAAGAAAATCATTAAGAAAGCAACCACATTTACTAAAGAAAATTAAAGCAACAGCATACCTATTCAATGGATTCATGTACCACCCAAAAACTTTTAATAAATATAGAAAGATCTTTAAAGAACAAAATATCATCTTGGCACCTACAAATAGACACTCAATATTACCATTGTTAACTTCAAAAAGAAAACATGAAATCCCACCAATCAGTAGATTCAGAATATACCAAATAAGTTGTAAGGATAGTACAAAATGTTACATATATCCAACTAAAAGAAACCTAAAACCAGAGACAAAGAGCATTTTAGAAACATGAAATTGAATTAGGAAGATAAATATGCAGTAGCATTTCATTTTTGGAACAAAAACGACATTGACCCAAATCCATAATTACTAAAAGAGGTGATAAACCAAAACAAACTGACAATGTGGGAGAACATACCAATATAGAAAAATAAGGACAGAGCAATGAACTTTCAAATCTCACTGTCGATAATTTGATAAAGAAGTTCATAATTCCACTGCCAGAGAGAAGACAGCAGACAACTGCTGATAATAGATTTTCGAGGTTGAAAATGGAACCTCAAAAAATATAAATGTGACAAATGGACACCAGCCGTGAAAGCCTAAGTACATACATAAGTTCCTTTCTTGGAAGTGTTGAAAACAGTGTTGTTATGATAAATTAACTTTAAAGAGAGTCGATTAATGACACTAAACAACACTTTTAGTTGAAGTAATGAGTTGGTATTCAAACACAACATCACTTAAAATATCCTTACTTGAACAATTGTTTCGGAGACCGGCTCGTCCCCATCATCAGCAACTATCCAACAACTATCCAATTGAGTTGTTGGATAGTTGCTGATGATGGGGACGAGCCGGTCTCCGAAACAATTGTTCAAGTAAGGATATTTTAAGTGATGTTGTGTTTGAATACCAACTCATTACTTCAATTGTTATATACATCACTGTTTCTAACCTTTTGCTTCAAATAACACTTTTAGTGTTTAGTGTCATTAATCGACTCTCTTTAAAGTTAACATACATAAGTGTTAAACATTGACCACAAATAGCTTTTACAACTATTTCTGGTTCTAAATGTTAACACCTATTTCTGTTTACACAATTATTCAGCATGTTCTGCTAATGAACATAAATACAATGAAAATAAAGAGGGCTATCGATACTGGCATGCATATCATAACAGCATTATAATCAAAGCTGAAATTATTACAATGATTACAATGGTTAAAAAATTTGCACATAGACGTGAAATCCCTTAATATAAATACCCAGAAAATATCAAGTCCTAATGTTAACTACTTTCCATGTTTTGAAAGAATAAAGAAAGAACAGGAATAACATTTATCTGAAAATAAACTTTTCTTGGGATATGCTGTTATTATTCTAAGCACCTCAATTATAACTGTAGCCTCATCTGTTAAATGCTTTCTCTTAATCCAATTTTTTTGTCTCTTTGCAGATTTTTTTTATGTACCTTGGGAATCGCAACTTATTTCACCCACTAACTGTTTCACCAACTCAATTTTTCCCTTACCTCACTGCAGTATATTGTCACCCGATCGTTGGAACACCCTATAGAACCAGCTGGGAGCGGGCGAGCAGGGGAGGTCCGTGTTAGCCACGCCCCCCTCGTTTGTCTTATAGTGGTGACAAGGGGCGGCTAGGAAAAAACACATCACTGCGCCGTCTCTTTCTGTTCCACCTGTGTTCTCGAACTTACGGGATATTTCCTCTAATCTAGAACCTTCCAGATCGACCCGCTGGCCCTATATAAGCAGCACGTCGGGCAAGAGGAGTGAGTCAGTCAGAGTTCTTGGCAATCAGCGTAAGAGTGCAGTATCGGAGTTTACGTAATCGCGAGTGCAAGTGTAACTTTAACGGACGAACTGGTGAATTGTAATTGTGTGCAGTACGTAATTCTGTGTAATTGGCAAGTGTTAAACTGTAAGTCGGTGGAAATAAAGAACATTGTTGAGTTTGTGTAATTGGTCTTTTCATTTCACGAACCCACAAAGTCACACTGGTGTCAGGAAGCGGGAAAACAACATCACCAAACATTACAACCATGGACGCGGCATTGTAAAAGATTTTGGAGAAGATGATGGAAATGAAGGCCGAACTGACCTCGGAAATGAAGACGGCAAATGAAAACCTCGCTGCAAAAACAGAAGTGGCAAACAACAACCTCACCGCCGAGTTGAAACAAATGAAGACGGCCAACGACAACATCACCGCCGAGTTGAAACAAATGAAGATAGCCAACGACAACATCACCGCAGAGTTGAAACAAATGAAGACGGCCAACGACATCACCGCAGAGCTGAAACAAATGAAGACGGCCAACGACAACATCACCGGGAAGATAGAAGAAATGAAGGCCGAATTAACAGCGAAGCCGGAAACGGCTAACAACAACTTGGCCACGACAATGACCTCAAAGATGGCCGAACTGACCACGGAAATGAAGGTGGCGAACGAGGCTCTCGCCGCCAAATTTGAAGAACAGTTGGCCGGCGTGAGGGATGACGTGACGGAGCTGGGCAAGCGGATGGGTCAAGTGGACGAGCGCGTCGAGGACCTGGCGAGCCGAGTTAACGACCTAGAAGGGAAAGCCGACAGCAGCGTGAAGTCCCTGAACGCCATGGTGGAGGACGTCGTCGGCAGGAAGCTGAAGGATTTGAAGGCCGACGCGCCGGGACGTGACACAACACCTGCGCGTGTCAAACCTCCCAAGTATGACGGCGTGTCAACGTTTGAGATCTTCCGCCGCCAGTTCGCCACAGTGGCCAGGCACAACGGATGGTCACTGGAGGAGGAGGCCACACAGTTAATAGCCAGCCTCCAGGGACGGGCCGCGGAAGTCCTAAACGCGGTGCAGACAACGGCGGCGCCCAAGGATATCTGGGAGGCCCTGGAGGATCGCTTCGGGAACCACCGCTTAGCCGCAGCATACCGCAGCCAGCTAAAGGCAAGGTCACAGCAGCCGGGGGAGACGCTGCAGGAGTTCGCCATAGCGATCGAGCAGCTGGCTAACAAGGCCTTGGTTGACCTGCCATGGGAGTTCGTATCCCGGGAAGCTGCCTACAATTTTGTCGACGGGGTACGGGACACGGAGATTCGTCAGTGCCTAATGCTCGGCGAATATAAAACCATCCACGAGGCGCTGACAGCAGCATTAAGGATGGAGGCGGCCAAAGTAACATCTATCCCGACGTCGAGAACGAGGAGTGTCCGCTACTCCGGAGACAGAAGACCAGCTGAGGGACGCCGGCGAACACCTAGTGGCTTGTGTTGGGGGTGTGGACAGCCCGGACACCTGCAGAGAGACTGCCCACACCAGGAAGAGCAGCCGGAAAACGAGTAAGGGCCGTCCTGGAGAGGCGCACGTCGGCGCCATCACCACCATCTCCTCGAGTGACACTGCGTGCCGTCAGCCGGCTTATGGATGACAGCCTCATCGCGGACGGTTGGGTAAGAGGAAAGCCGTGCCGCGTGCTGGTGGACACCGGGGCGGCCGTGACCATCATCAGACCTGACGTGGCGAAGGGTTTGCCGACAAGGAAGCCGAGCCGACCATACCAGCTTGTCACGGCATCGGGCGACACCTTGCCTGTGGAGAAGGAGGCCCTGCTGGAGCTGAACTTGGGACGGAGTGCCGTGCGTCTGTGGGTGTTCGTCGCGAAGGTGGCTGAGGAGGTGATCCTGGGACTAGATGCCCTCAGGAGCCATGACGCGACGGTCGACGTCGGCAAGAAGGTCCTGCGGCTTAACGGAGAAGAGGTTATACTCCGTCAACCCAAAGAGCGCCTTGGAATTTGCAGGGTCGTCTTGGACGAAGAGGTGGTTGTCCCCACGAGGAGCGAGGTGGTGGTGACGGCGCGACTGGAGGGCCAGAGAACCAGGAACATGATGCTGGACCAGAAGACGCCTGTACACGGACTGTGTGTAGCCAGGGCATTGCTGCCGTGCCAAGAGGAGGTGCCAGTGAGACTGCTAAATCCAACGGACACCGATCACGACGTCCAGGCCGGGACGGAGTTGGGAACGTGTGAGCCCGTGGTGAGCGTAACAGCAATCGACAAGACACAGGAGCCGGCGCCGAAGCAACACCTGGGGCCCCGGCTAGAAGGCTTACTGGAGAGGGCGGCCGACCACCTGACCGCAGAACAGCTGGAGAAAGTTCGACAACTACTGAGGCGATTCGAGCGCGTCTTCAGCCAAGGCGATAGTGACTACGGCCGCACGGACAAAGTGCTTCACCGCATCGACACCGGAGACGCCCGGCCTATTCGGCAACCACATAGACACGTTCCGCTGGCGAAGCAAGGGGCGGTACGAGACATGCTGGAGGACATGAGATCCGGGGGAGTGATTGAAGAGTCTGACAGCCCTTGGTGTTCCCCTGTAGTCTTGGTGACGAAGAAGAACGGCGAGCTGCGCTTCTGTGTAGACTACAGAAAGCTGAATGCTGTCACCCGGAAGGACTGTTTTCCCTTACCCCGGATCGAAGACACCCTGGACACGCTAGCTGGTGCACAGTGGTTCTCGACCCTGGACCTGAAGTCGGGCTACTGGCAGGTAGCTCTAGACCCGAGAGACAAGGAGAAGACCGCATTCTCGATGGGCCAAGGGCTCTGGCAGTTCACGGTTATGCCCTTTGGCCTCTGCAACGCACCAGCTACATTCCAGCGCCTCATGGAGTCAGTGATGAGAGGGCTGACTTACGATGCCTGCCTGCTATACCTGGACGACATCATCATCGTCGGGAAGACTTTTGAAGATCACCTCGAGAATCTGAGTAAGGTGCTACAGAGACTGCAGGCGACCAACTTGAAGCTGAACGCGAAGAAGTGCCAGCTCTTCCGCAAGGAAGTTAACTACTTGGACCACATAGTCTCAGCAACTGGAGTGGCCACAGACCCGGAGAAGACAAAGGCCGTGAGAGATTGGCCTCGCCCAGGGGATTAGAAAGAGCTGTGCAGTTTCCTGGGGCTGTGCAGTTATTACCGCCGCTTCATAAAGGGGTTCTCCAACATCGCCAAACCCCTCACCCGCCTGACAGAGGAACACCGACCTTATATGTGGACGGAGGACACCGAAAACGCTTTCCAGCACCTGAAGGAAACCCTATGCAGTGCTCCAATTTTGGGTTTCCCACAACTGGGTGGCGCCTTCATTGTGGACACCGACGCCAGCGACCATTGCATTGGAGGTGTCCTATCGCAGATCCAGGATGGCCATGAGCGGGTGATAGCCTACTACAGCAAGACGCTATCCAAGGTAGAGAAGAACTACTGCGTCACCCGACGGGAGTTACTGGCGGTAGTAAAGACATTGGAGCACTTCCATAAGTACCTGTACGGTCAGCCATTCCACCTGAGAACTGACCATTCCGTCCTAACCTGGCTATTGAGCTTTAAGAACCTGGAAGGCCAGACAACACGTTGGGTCCAGAGGCTGCAGGAGTACGACTTCACCTCGGAACATCGTAGAGGGAAGAGCCACGGTAACGCAGACGCCATGTCCCGAAGACCCTGTCCAGAAGATTGCGGCCAGTGCACAAGAGTGGAAGAGAAGGAGCGTGCCGCAGCAGTCCGAGTAGTTGTGGCAGTGCCTGCTGAAGGCTGGGATAGCGCAGGCCTGAGGAGGGAGCAGCTGGCGGATGCAGACTTGGGGCCACTCTTGAGGGAAGTGGAGGCAGGGATGAGACCAACCTGGGAGGACATCGCACCGAGGAGCGCCACCTACAAGTCGTACTGGGCCCAATGGGACTCGTTGAAGACCAGAGAGGGCGTGCTGTTCCGGGTATGGGAATCACCCGATGGGAAGACGCAGAGAGAACAGTTGGTACTTCCCCGGAGTAAGGTCCCGGACGTCTTGGAGGAAGTGCACGCCGGTACTTCGGGAGGACACCTGGGAGCGAACCGAACGATCGATAAACTTCGGCAGCGCTACTACTGGCTGAGGCTCTGAGCAGATGCTGAGAGATGGTGCCGTCAGTGTCACGTGTGCGCGGCGAGTCGTGGCCCCCAGACTAGGAGCCGGGGTCGCATGCAGCAGTACAATGTCGGAGCGCCACTCGAACGGATCGCCGTTGACATTGCTGGACCTTTGCCGGTTTCCGACCGAGGCAACAGGTACCTAATGGTGGTCGTGGACTACTTCACCAAGTGGCCGGAGGTATATGCCATCCCAAACCAAGAGGCAAAGACAATCACAGACTGCCTCGTGGAGCAAGTATTCTGTCGATTTGGGGTGCCGTTAGAGCTACACAGTGACCAGGGAACTAACTTTGAGTCCAACCTAATAAAGAAGGCACTACAAAGGCTTGGGATGAACAAGACTCGCACTACGCCTCTACATCCCCAATCGGATGGCATGGTCGAAAGGTACATCAAGACCTTAGAGGAACACCTGAGGAAGGTCGTGGCCAGCCATCAGCGAGACTGGGACGTCAAGGTGCCACTGTTCTTGCTGGCCTATCGCTCGTCTACACACGACACAACTGGGATGACGCCAGCCAGCTTGATGTTCGGCCAAGAGTTACGCCTCCCTTGTGACCTGGCTTTTGGAAGCCCTCCGGAAGCGAAACAGCCAGCGACTGAGTATGTGGAGAACTTGGTGGACCATCTCCACGACATGCACGAGATGGCTCGCCGGAACATCCAGAAGGCGAGCGACCGCATGAAGACCAGGTATGACAGGCAAGCTAACAGCCAAGGGTTCCAGCAAGGTGACCTGGTCTGGTTGTACCGTCCTACCCGGACCAAGGGACACTGCCCGAAGCTCCAGCAGCCATGGCAAGGACCGTACCGGCTGGTGAAGAGGATTAACGACGTGGTCTACCGCATCCAGAAGGTTCCCCGAGGGAAGATGTTGGTGGTACACATGGATCGCCTGGCACGCTACGATGGTGCTGTTCGGGACGACCAGCTTTGAGGAGGGAGCAGTGTCAGCCGATCGTTGGAACACCCTATAGAACCAGCTGGGAGCGGGCGAGCAGGGGAGGTCCGTGTTAGTCACGCCCCCCCTCGTTTGTCTTATAGTGGTGACAAGGGGCGGCTAGGAAAAAAAACATCACTGCGCCGTCTCTTTCTGTTCCACCTGTGTTCTCGAACTTACGGGATATTTCCTCTAATCTAGAACCTTCCAGATCGACCCGCTGGCCCTATATAAGCAGCACGTCGGGCAAGAGGAGTGAGTCAGAGTTCTTGGCAATCAGCGTAAGAGTGCAGTATCGGAGTTTACGTAATCGCGAGTGCAAGTGTAACTTTAATGGACGAACTGGTGAATTGTAATTGTGTGCAGTACGTAATTCTGTGTAATTGGCAAGTGTTAAACTGTAAGTCGGTGGAAATAAAGAACATTGTTGAGTTTGTGTAATTGGACTTTTCATTTCACGAACCCACAAAGTCACAATATTCTCTTTTGTTCTGCGCCTCCTTTCCTCCTCAGTTGGCTTTCCCTGTTTCATCTAATCATCTGCTTCTTTGTCGTCTGGTCCAGGTACTGTAATAATTTTTGCTGCCATATTATATTTTGGCACCTGAAAGTTTGATGCACTCTGTCCATTCACCCTCTTGTGTGCTCTTTCAGTTGCTTCTATTTCTGGTCAGTCATCTATCTTCAGAGTGATGTTAGAGATTTATGCCCTTTTTACTTGGTTATGCTCTTGTCTTTCTTGATCAATTAGTTGCTTCATTGATAAATCCCACTTATGTAAATGTCTGATCATTTTACCTTTTTTTTTTATGCATCTTAACGCTTCTTGATAATTTGTTTCTTCAGCTTCTTTTCCCAAATCTTAAAGCATCACAAATCTCGTAATTTCTCATTCTTATTCCCAATCTTCTTTCCCACAATTCCTCTACCTTGTATCATTCCTATTTCTTTCGTCAATGTCCCAAAATCACTATTTGGAAAATTCTGTTGCTGTCTTATAAATTTACAGACAGGTTTAATTATCTTGTTTTGCTGTCTTAACTGCTAAGTCTACTTTTGTATAGCTTAGAATAAGGTATCTGCTGCATTAGCTTAATTTATGTGAATATTCTATGAAGTAACCGTTTGTTACTATAAGGCACTCTCCTCTAGAAGTCAAGGTCTTCTGTGCAAGCATGTACACTTCCAGTGTGTTCATATTCAAGTAAAAGGGCTTTGTAAATTCTTTTTAACTTTAGTAATTTAGGACATTAAATTAAGTAATAAAAGACTTGTTGAGTCATTTATTAAAACCTAAAACTTCACTCACGCAGCTATTAAAAACAGGAACGTTTTTGGGACTGTCCCAGCCCCATCATGAGTTGATCTGCGACCAACCACTTCAAAATTGCCAATCAAATGTGATGATGACGCTGGGACAGTCTTGAAAATGTTCCTATTTTTAATAATTGGCATGAGTGTTAAATTTTAATATTTGACTAAAAGACTTTTATTATGAAATTAGCTTCAGTTTTAACATTTGTAATCATAACAATTGTAATTATGAAATCAGTGTTATATGGATCATGTCCATTAGAAAGGAAAGGATTTTTCAAGGACAAATGAATTATAAAAATTGGTTGAGTGGTTTGTGGGATACCAAATTGTTCTCTCTTTATAATATTAAAACAGATTACATTCTGGTTTTCCAATTAGATTTCAATTTTCTGTTGTAAATTTGGTTGCAATTTAGGAAACGTAGTAAATATATGTGAAATGTTACCTTCCATTTTTAGAAACTCTTAATAAATTACTTATGGTCCATTTATTTTGATTAGCTAATGTTGAGCCATGTTTTATACACTACTAAATTGAACACCATTTGACAGGTATGCTGAAGCACAGTGGATCGAGTTTTGGACTACACAGTCCTGACAATCTTTTGCCAGTTGGTTTTCATCCAAATGATCACAATATTCAGGTTGGTATTCTTATTAAACAACAAATCAATGTTGGTGTCTAATACTGGTGTAACTGATGGTAATATGTCAATATTGTAGGACCTGTTGAAACGGCTTCAGGAAGACAATTCACTACCATATAATTTTGCAGAGGGAACACTCTACTTGGATCCTGATATTATTGACCTGACAATGATACCCCCTCCAATAACTCCTGATGAGGTAAGTTGTGCTCAATCATTTCTTCATACTAGCTGTATATAGGCTAAGGTTTTTGATAGAGTCAACATGAAAAATTCAATGCCATGGCTGGGAGTAGAACCACGGATCTCCTGGTTTCTGTCCAGGCGCTCTAACCCATTGAGCTACCATCTAATGTGCTATCAACTTCCATGCCCCCCCCCCCCCTTGATCACGGAATTTCTAAGCTGTTGTCACTTAGCAACTGACTATTACTTAAACCTAGTGTATTCTATATCAAGATTTAATTGTATTGGAACACCACAGTGAAGCAAAAAATTATTAATTTTTAGATGAGTCGTATTTATTACACATCTGCTTCACTTTCGTACTAGTGTATTCTCTTTCTACCAACAGTTAACATGAAGTAGATAGGAGAATGTACATTATGCAATCTTAGCATTAAAACCTATATGCAATTGGCACAGCAAGTTACTAATGACATTACTACCTTCAAAAACCTTAAAAGCGCACCAAATTCATATTCGTATTTGTAAACACTTTCTGACTTCTGTGGATTTAATAAATTGTCACTGTCTCTGCTTCTTGTTGCAAGACAACTTTAAAACAGTGTATTTAATACAAAATGTTGTATTAAAAGACTTGTTGAGTCATACTTTATAAAAACTTCACTCAGGTTACTATTAAAAACAGGAATGTTGTCAGGACTGTCACAGTCATTGGCAGCTGAGTCTCTTGCAGTTGGCTCCCCCTCTCAGAAATTTTTTTACACAAGTTCTTTAGATCATTTATCGATGGTCTGTCAAAATTTGAAATATATGGAAACTTAATATAAAAATTATTTGTGGTTGGTTTATTGACACTCGTCACTTACTTTTTCATATATTTATGAGAGACTAGTTTCAAAGGCCCTGGCCTCCATTTTCAATCTCTTCCCAACTGGCAAATGTTGTTATCTGCTCTCTCTGGTGGTGGAACTATGAACTTTTTTGTCAAATTATCTGCTGGCGGGATTTCAAAGTTCATTACGCGATCCTTATTTTTCCAGATGAATATGTTCTCCCATGTTGTCAATCTATTTTGGTTTATCACTGCTTTTAATAATTTTGGATTTGGATCAATGTCATGGTTTTCATTCCAAAAATGAAATGCTACTGCTGACTTGTCTTCTTGTTTCAATCTGATGTTTCTAAAGTGTTCTTTGACTCTGGTTTTTAAATTTCTTTTTGTTTGACCTATGTAGCATTTTTCACAATTCTTGCAATTTATTTGGTATATTCCAGATTTGTTACCTGAAGGAATTTCATCTTTTGTTTTTGAATTTAGTAATTTTAAAATTGAGTATCTATTAGTAGGTGCCAAGATGATATTTTGTTCCTTGAATATCTTTTTAAATTTATTAAATGTTTTTGGATGATATGTGAATGAACTGAATATGCTGTTGCTTTCTTTTTCTTTAATAAATGTGGTTGTTTCCTTAATGGTTTTCTTTAGTTTAGATTTTCTAATTTTCTTCAACACCAAACTTTTGTTGTATCCGTTTTCTTCTGCTATGTGTATTATTGCTTTTTGTTCCTTGAAATATTCTTCTTTTTCCATGGGTATGTTGACTAGTCTGTGTGTAAGGCTGTTTATTATTGCATGTTTATGTGTAATTGGGTTGTGGCTATTATTTTTTATATAATTTTCTGAATGTGTTGGCTTCCTGTAAATTCCAAATTTTATTTTTGTATCATTCCTGATGATATTTAGATCCAAGAAAGGTAGTTGTCCATTGATTTCCTTTTCTATTGTGAATTTGATAGTCCTTTCTTGCAGATTGAGTAATTTTAATGCATCATCTAAATGTTTACTTGGTACAATTGCAAAGATGTCGTCAACATATCTATACCAAACCTTGAAGATCAATGGGAAGGACTTTTTAATTTGTGTTTCAAATGCACTCATAAATAAGTTAGCCAAAAAAGGTGAAAGTGGATTGCCCATTGATAGTCCTGATTTCTGCTTGTAGTGTTTTCCATTAAAGCTAAAGAAGTTTTGTTCAATGCATATTTTTGTTAGAGAAATATATTCTTCTGCTTCTATTGCTTCCATATCAATTGTAGCTAGCCATTTTTTTAACACAGTCTGCAATTTTTCTGTTGGTATGCTTGGAAATAAAGATGTGACATCAAATGAAACCAGTCTGTCATTTTTGTCCAAATTTATATCTTTGATTTTTTCTACTAAATCTAAAGAGTTTCTTAAATTTGCACTTTCAAATTTTGGAAAACTATTAAATTTACTTAGTAACCATTTGGCCAAATTATATGTGGGGGCATTTATGCTACTAGTAATAGGTCTCATGCCTTTCCCTGTTTTATGAATTTTTGGCAGCCCATATACTCTTGGTAATGTTGGATTATCTACTTTAATTTTGTGCAATTCTTTTTTGTTGATTATTTTGCTCTCTTTTAGCGTTTTATTTGTGGTTTCAATGCAGTACTTTAATGGATTAGTTTCTACTTTTTGGTAATTACTGTCTTCTAACAAATCTTCCATCCTCTTTGTGTATTCTTCTTTTTCCAGAATTACTAGTTTATTTCCCTTGTCTGCTTTAGTATAAATAACCGGTTTCTTTTTAAGAGCTTTTATGATTTGGTTACTAAAATTCTTTTTCTTTTCATTTTTAATCTCTTCTACTATTTTGGAGCATTTGTTTTTTACTGTGTTTTTACTTTCTTCATTAAGTGTTTGTGTAGCAATTTGGATGTCAGCAATGTAATCTTCAATTTGGTTGGAATAATCTACACATGTCTTTAAACCTAGATTCAGCATATTCAGTTCTGTTTTTGTAAAATTTTGGTTTGATAGGTTTACCACATTGTTTAGATGATCTTTTAGGTTATGTTTGTCTTTTTGATTTATCTTTTTAAAAGTGCCTGCTTTCTGGCATAAATTTTTTAATTTATTCTTTAACTTTGCTGTTTTTGTCTTCATTTTTCTATTAAGATATGCTAATAAATTGTTTTCAAAATTTTCCCAAAATATACTTCCTAATTGTTTGGTAAGTTTTTGATGCAGCAAAGTTAAAGAATAAATTAAAAAATTTATGCCAGAAAGCAGGCACTTTTAAAAAGATAAATCAAAAAGACAAACATAACCTAAAAGATCATCTAAACAATGTGGTAAACCTATCAAACCAAAATTTTACAAAAACAGAACTGAATATGCTGAATCTAGGTTTAAAGACATGTGTAGATTATTCCAACCAAATTGAAGATTACATTGCTGACATCCAAATTGCTACACAAACACTTAATGAAGAAAGTAAAAACACAGTAAAAAACAAATGCTCCAAAATAGTAGAAGAGATTAAAAATGAAAAGAAAAAGAATTTTAGTAACCAAATCATAAAAGCTCTTAAAAAGAAACCGGTTATTTATACTAAAGCAGACAAGGGAAATAAACTAGTAATTCTGGAAAAAGAAGAATACACAAAGAGGATGGAAGATTTGTTAGAAGACAGTAATTACCAAAAAGTAGAAACTAATCCATTAAAGTACTGCATTGAAACCACAAATAAAACGCTAAAAGAGAGCAAAATAATCAACAAAAAAGAATTGCACAAAATTAAAGTAGATAATCCAACATTACCAAGAGTATATGGGCTGCCAAAAATTCATAAAACAGGGAAAGGCATGAGACCTATTACTAGTAGCATAAATGCCCCCACATATAATTTGGCCAAATGGTTACTAAGTAAATTTAATAGTTTTCCAAAATTTGAAAGTGCAAATTTAAGAAACTCTTTAGATTTAGTAGAAAAAATCAAAGATATAAATTTGGACAAAAATGACAGACTGGTTTCATTTGATGTCACATCTTTATTTCCAAGCATACCAACAGAAAAATTGCAGACTGTGTTAAAAAAATGGCTAGCTACAATTGATATGGAAGCAATAGAAGCAGAAGAATATATTTCTCTAACAAAAATATGCATTGAACAAAACTTCTTTAGCTTTAATGGAAAACACTACAAGCAGAAATCAGGACTATCAATGGGCAATCCACTTTCACCTTTTTTGGCTAACTTATTTATGAGTGCATTTGAAACACAAATTAAAAAGTCCTTCCCATTGATCTTCAAGGTTTGGTATAGATATGTTGACGACATCTTTGCAATTGTACCAAGTAAACATTTAGATGATGCATTAAAATTACTCAATCTGCAAGAAAGGACTATCAAATTCACAATAGAAAAGGAAATCAATGGACAACTACCTTTCTTGGATCTAAATATCATCAGGAATGATACAAAAATAAAATTTGGAATTTACAGGAAGCCAACACATTCAGAAAATTATATAAAAAATAATAGCCACAACCCAATTACACATAAACATGCAATAATAAACAGCCTTACACACAGACTAGTCAACATACCCATGGAAAAAGAAGAATATTTCAAGGAACAAAAAGCAATAATACACATAGCAGAAGAAAACGGATACAACAAAAGTTTGGTGTTGAAGAAAATTAGAAAATCTAAACTAAAGAAAACCATTAAGGAAACAACCACATTTATTAAAGAAAAAGAAAGCAACAGCATATTCAGTTCATTCACATATCATCCAAAAACATTTAATAAATTTAAAAAGATATTCAAGGAACAAAATATCATCTTGGCACCTACTAATAGATACTCAATTTTAAAATTACTAAATTCAAAAACAAAAGATGAAATTCCTTCAGGTAACAAATCTGGAATATACCAAATAAATTGCAAGAATTGTGAAAAATGCTACATAGGTCAAACAAAAAGAAATTTAAAAACCAGAGTCAAAGAACACTTTAGAAACATCAGATTGAAACAAGAAGACAAGTCAGCAGTAGCATTTCATTTTTGGAATGAAAACCATGACATTGATCCAAATCCAAAATTATTAAAAGCAGTGATAAACCAAAATAGATTGACAACATGGGAGAACATATTCATCTGGAAAAATAAGGATCGCGTAATGAACTTTGAAATCCCGCCAGCAGATAATTTGACAAAAAAGTTCATAGTTCCACCACCAGAGAGAGCAGATAACAACATTTGCCAGTTGGGAAGAGATTGAAAATGGAGGCCAGGGCCTTTGAAACTAGTCTCTCATAAATATATGAAAAAGTAAGTGACGAGTGTCAATAAACCAACCACAAATAATTTTTATATTAATTTTGACGTCACTGTTACTAAATTCCTCCAAACACACATATGGAAACTTCTTTACAATGAAAGTCTTTTCTCATGTTGTAAGTTCAAATTTGATTGTTAATGGTTTCAGTAAATTAATCTCCTCTCTGAAATGATGGTTCTCGTTCCAGAAATGAAAAGCAACTGCAGATTGCTGTGTTTGTTTATATTTTATGTTCTTTGGTGTTCTGTTAATTTAGTTTTTAAATTTGTTTTTATCAATCCAATATAAAATTTGTCACAGTCCTCACAATCTATCCAACATATGTCTGATTTTTGTTCTGGTGCTGTTGTGTTCTTTAAAGGATTATTTAACAACTTCTTGAGTGAAAATCTGTTTTGTGGTACTAGTTTGATGTCATAATCTTTAAGCATTCGTTCAAACTACACACAACCAATTGTGAAGATACTGGTCAGTCACTAATCAACTGAGGATGGGACTGCAACAGTCCCAAAAATGTTTATCTTTAATAGTGATGTGAGAGAAATTTTTTTAATATGAAATAGCTTCACTTCTAACAACCCTTTTATTCATAACTTATTCAAGAATATGTTGTGTTATTGATAGTGTTGTAATACAATATTTCCCATTCACTTTGAATCCTTCATTTGCTGTTAGCTTTGAGTTTCTGGTCAGTGACATCTTAAACCACAGAGAAAACAACTGCATGTTAACACTTGTTATCTGTGGTTGGGACAAAGAGCTGTGCAGCACAAATTTTATCTTTCGTTTCTACTTCCTCCTGCGCCATTTTAGTGCACATTCTTTAAATTATTGTATTAATTGTGTACAGATTATATTAAATTTGTAAATGATGGTAAAACTTCCTACTTATCTTAATTACGTAGAAAATGAGGCTAGTTACAATGAAGCATAAGTATTATACAAATATAACTATTTGTAACAAAAAAATTCACTTACCTAAAGAAAAATGATGTCGAGTTTTCTTATTAGTTGAATTAGTTGAAGTTGAAATCGATTTCACGAACCCTTATTCGCGTCATCAGTTAGAGAAAACCACAGGAGAAAACACATTCGTCGTTAAGGAGGTTACTATGTTTTTTCAGTATTAACAAAATCTGAAAACGAAATAAACTTAAGAACAGAATCAACTGCTGGTATTTCAAAATTCATAATGCGATGTTTATTTTTTAAAATAAATATCTTTTCCCAAACCATTATATCTATTGGGACGTTAAAATTGTTTATACTTAATGTTACGAAAATGTTATTTCATTCTGGTTTCCAAATTAAGTTTCGTCCTACCAATGTAAACCCGATCACAATCGAAACAATCAAATTGATAAATACCAGATTATTTATTATTAGGAATTTCATCTTTTTTAGAGAAAGGTATTAAATTTTTAATGCTATATTTGTTTTGAGAAACCAAAGTTATACCAAACTCTTTAAAAACTTTTTGAAATTGTTTATTAAACCAAGGATGGTAAGTAAATTTTTTTTAAATTATAATCATCTTTTATTTTTTTTAAGGTTAGAAATATCATTAACAGTTTTTTGATATTTACATTTTTGAATCTGCTTTTGTATAAAGTCTTTATTAAAACCATTAATTAAAGCAGTATTAATAATATGTTTATATTCTTTATTAAATTCTTCTATATTCAGAGCTATATTTATTAATCTATAAATCAAACTATTAAAAACAGCAAATACATTTTTCCACATAAATTTGTTTTTAATAGTTTGATTTATAGATTAATAAATATAGCCCTGAATATAGAAGAATTTAATAAAGAATATAAACATATTATTAATACTGCTTTAATTAATGGTTTTAATAAAGACTTTAAACAAAAGGAGATTAAAAATTTAAATATCAAAAAACTGTTAATGATATTTCTACCCTTAAAAAAATAAAAGATGATTATAATTTAAAAAAATTTACTTACCATCCTTGGTTTAATAAACAATTTCAAAAAGTTTTTAAAGAGTTTGGAATAACTTTGGTTCCTCAAAACAAATATAACATTAAAAATGTAATACATTTCTCTAAAAAAGATGAAATTCCTAACAATAAATAATCTGGTATTTATCAATTTGATTGTTTCGATTGTGATCGGGTTTACATTGGTAGGACGAAACTTAATTTGGAAACCAGAACGAAATAACATTTTCGTAACATTAAGTATAAACAATTTTAATGTCCCGATAGATATAATGGTTTGGGAAAAAATATTTATTTTAAAAAATAAACATCGCGTTATGAATTTTGAAATACCAGCAGTTGATTCTGTTCTTAAGTTTGTTTCGTTTTCAGATTTTGGTAATACTGAAAAAACATAGTAACTTTCTTAACGACGAATGTGTTTTCTCCTGTGGTTTTCAATGACTCATGACGCAAACAAGGGTTCGTGAAATCAATTTCAACTTCAACTAATTCAACTAATAAGAAAACTCGACATCATTTTTCTTCAGGTAAGTGAAATTTTTTGTTACAAATAGTTATATTTGTATAATTCCTACTTATCTGATTGAAATAATTTGGCATGATGCACAACATGCATTTCTTATATAGAGTAAACATTGAAAGTTCTATTTCTATCACAGCGATCTGCAAATTACTAAAATTAGGCAAGTGAGTCAACCTTGTATATACTTTTCTCCACTTACAAGTTTTTTTAATGAAGATAGTTTCTGGGGACTTCTCCCCTATCGTCAGCTCTGTGGTTGACTGATGATGCATCCAGTGTCTGCATCTGGCTTGGTGTTGTGCTGCCATCTAACGTCCTGGTAAGTTTGATGACGTCATCTGCCGCGGGAATTTCAAAATTCATCAAGAGGTCCTGTTTTTTCGTAATAAATATGTTTTCCCAAATCTGTAGTTCCAGAGGTTTCTTTGCCTGTTTGATCAGTTCTATTTCTTGTTTTATGTTGTGATTCTCAGACCAAAGCCTTTCCACATATTTTCAAATGTTGGCATAGATATGTCGACGATGTGTTTGCGGTAGTCCCTAGAAGACTAACCGAGGATGCTATAAAGTTGCTAAACCTACAAGAAAAATCCATAGTTTTCACCATTGAAGTAGAGCAGGATGAATGGCTACCTTTTCTAGATTTGAAAATCATTAGAACACCAACAGGATTACAATTTGGAATATACAGAAAAGCAACACATGTTGACAATTACAGTAAATGCAACCCATTCAACCCAGTACATCATCAATATGCAGTATTCCATAGTTTAGTTCACAGATTAATCAACATTCCACTAACAAAAACAGAATATGAACAGGAGTACGCTCACATACACCAGGTTGCCGAACTGAACAACTATAACACAAATTTCATCAAAAAACTGATCTATAGACACAAAAGAAACAAATACTTAAAGGACATTACTACGTTAAAAAAACTAGAAAACCCAAACACCAGATATGGAAAATTTACATTTCATCCAAAATACTTCAAAAAATTTGAAAAGATATTTAAGAGCTTCAACATAAAATTAGCCCCTCAAAACAAACACAACATCCGCAACTTGCTAAACCACCCTCTAAAAAAAATAGCACACCGAAAACTCAATTATCAGGCATTTACCAAATGAGTTGCCAGGATTGTGACAAGATATACATTGGTAAGACCAAAAGGAATCTAGGATCAAGAATGAAAGAACACTTCCGAAATATTAAATTCAAACACATGGACAAGTCGGCCGTAGCACATCACTTTTGGTCTGAGAATCACAACATAAAACAAGAAATAGAACTGATCAAACAGGCAAAGAAACCTCTGGAACTACAGATTTGGGAAAACATATTTATTACGAAAAAACAGGACCTCTTGATGAATTTTGAAATTCCCGCGGCAGATGACGTCATCAAACTTACCAGGACGTTAGATGGCAGCACGACACCAAGCCAGATGCAGACACTGGATGCATCATCAGTCAACCACAGAACTGACGATAGGGGAGAAGTCCCCAGAAACTAGTCTTCATAAAAAACTTGTAAGTGGAGAAAAGTATATACAAGGTTGACTCACTTGCCTAATTTTAGTAACAATGGCACTCCACTTTCTGAAATACTTCTTTTTATTCTATATAATGATCTGCAAATTGTTTAATAATTAGATACATATTGGTTTTTACATTATATATGAGAATCTTAATTACCGCATAAAAGAATTAATAACATTTTCAGTGGGGGGGAAAAAAAATGCTAAACCTAACACATATGTAACAACAAATGTAAGCATGAATGTTACAAATCATATTGTCGCGAACCCGATCGTGATAAGGCGGCTTGGCACACAAAGGAACTGATAGGTTTGACGTAGATAATGAGCTTGCATAAGCAGATAAACATAGCACTTGAGATAAAAGACTTACTGAAACAAACAAACTGAGATAAATGGAAATTTCTCGTAATATCTTGATTATTCGGTTTCTTTATTCTTTTGGAAGTCTCGAATTATGAATTAGATATAAAAGTGATTGTGACACACCAGCCAGTGAGGTAGTTGTGAAATGAAAAGACAGCTGTGTTGTTGTAAACAAGAGAGAGTAAACAGTGTTGTGAAAGTAGAGACAGCTGGAAGTGTTATTGTAACGAGAGCTAATGATGTAATCTGCTGTCACTTTTATTGTCATCGACCTTGATAGACTGATGGTGTATGTAACGTAATGCTGCTGTAATCTATAAGAGTATTTCGATGGAAATAAAGGAGATTTTTAATTTCTGCAACTCGGCCTTTTAATTCTACGAACCACAAAGTCACAATATTAACACTCCATGCTCCATATATTGCTAATATTTACCTAGAACATTAGCTGAGGATATTAGGAAGGTCCTAACAAAAGGCATTCTAGGTAAATACTAACAATATATGGAGCATGGAGTACTAGCTTGACTCTAATTAATTTGGAGCTTCATTGTATCGTAGTCCTTAATCATTAAGAAGATCGTATTGCTTACTTATTTGCAGGATGGCATTCATATGCTGCCGTCACAGTTGAGCATGCCACCAACACCATTTGCTGATCAGTCTCCTCTGGAAGAAGGAGAGATGGATGCTCTTCTTGGTAAGTTCACATTATGTAAGGAAGAAGTTGAGGTTATGTACATAAAGATCAGAATATTGAAGGTGAAATTGTTACAGATAATCTGCTGGCCGTGGAGCTTAATGAGAACCAATCAGAAGTGACAGGTGTGGATCTAAATCTGGACTTTGAGGCCTTTCTTGCAACAGTAACAGTTCCCCCGCCTACACAGGAAGCTGCCCCTTCTGTTGAACTAACACCTGAAGAAATCTCATCGTTCATTATACCCCCTCCACCTGTTGGCAGCACTCCTAGTGTAAGTACACTACACTCATTAAATTAAACTTGGGTGTTATGTTAACATTATGTCATGACATATAACAAATATTAGGAGTTAATGAAGAGTTGCACTTTTTGGCAGTTTTAATCATTATTCCTAACTGAAAAATACTCATGCATAATAATACAATATATTATTAAATTATAGATGAGTCATATTTTTTACACATCAGCTTCACCTACACAGTTGATGTGTAAAAAATGTCTCATCTATAATTTAATAATTGTTTCGCTTCACTGTGGTGTTCCAATACAGTTAAATTTTGATATATTACAATATATATTATGACAAAAACTATACAGTGAAAAGTTCACTTTAAGTACTTTATTTGTCACTAAAATTGTTAGCCCAATGCTGACATAATCATGTTTTCTTTTTACACAAACACAAAGCGTAAATATGTCTCTTCAGTGTTCCTTTAGGTCCCTGTTACATGCACCAACTTATGCTGCTATAATTTCTCAATTGTACACACAAGTTTACCGCTCACATTGTCTGCTCGCCATGTCTGAACACACTCCAATATTTGCTCATGAACTGTTTGCACTGCCTATTAACTGCTACTGTAGGAGCTTAACTAAACTGGCTTTGAATAGATAGTCAAACTGAAAAATTCATTGCCAGAATTTGAACCACAGATCTCCTGGTTTCTGTCCAGTCGCTCTTACCCATTGAGCTCCATGACCAACTTACTGTCATGAGACATTAAATTCTCCAATTGACTTATATGTTTTCCTGGTAAACCACTAGGGGTTCTCGCATTCGAGATACACGTTTGTGGCGACTTACTATCGTAAGTACTTGAGGCCTAGGCTTCATCATTTAATTCTTATTATTTAAGTTAATTGATGGAAATTAATCATTCCTATATGCTAGCCATGTATAGGCTAAGGTTTTGGGTAGATAGAGTCACACTGAAAAATTCAATGCCACGGCCGGGATTTGAACCACAGATCTCCTGGTTTCCGTCCAGTCGCTCTTTCCATTATCCATTGAGCTGCCATGGCCAACATATCTCGAAATCATAAGATATAAATAAATCATAAGATATAGATAACACCTTACTACAAAAATTGTAGAACTTATTTAAGTTTGATTTATGAGTCACTATGTTTACATTCCAACTTCACTTACTTGTTGTTGTATAATTGGAAACGTTTTCAAGATCATTCGATCTCATCCTCAGCTGTTTGGTGACTAAATGAACCTTCCTCTTCTTCCACTACTACGGAGCTCCGATCACTCTGCCATCTGGTGTTAGGGGCACTAAGTTATAATACTTCATTTAATGCCGGGATTTCAAAATTTATAACTTTATCACGGTTTTTGTTTATGAATATTTTTTCCCAAATATCCAATTCTATGGGTGTACTTAAAGATTTTAACAGTTTAATGTTGTGGCCAATGTTGTGGTTTTCTGTCCAAAAATGGTGTGAAACTGCAGATTTTTCTGTTTGTTTCAACTTAATGTTCCTCTGGTGTTCTTTTTGCCTGGTTAACAAGTTTCTCTTAGTTTTTCCTATGTAGCTTTTTTCACAGGTTTCACAATTAATCTGATAAATTCCTGATTTCAAATTGTTGGGGATTGTATTTTTCAGTGGTTTATTTAGCAGGTTCCTCAGACTGAATTTGTTTTGGGGTGCTAGTTTTAAGTTTAGTCTTTTGAAGATTCGTTCAAATTTTCTAAAAGCCCATGGATGGTAGGTGAATTTTGTATATTGCCAATTTGTGTTTTTAAGTGGTGTGAGAGTGGTACTTTTTGATATTATCTTCAGTTTTTCTTTTCTCTTCATCATGTTCCTTATGATGGCTGGGTTGAATCCATTTAATACCGCTATGTCTTTTATGTGTTGTTCTTTCAAAAATTCATCCTTACCCAGGAGGATGTTGTATAGCCGGTGAATTAGACTTCTAAAGGCAGCTAGTTGAGTTGTATTCATTTTTCTTTATGTAATTATCTATGTGTGTGGGCTTTCTGTATATTCCAAAATCTACACCATGACGATTTCTAGTTATCTTGAGGTCCAAAAAGGTTAGGGTGTTGTCTCTTTCTCCTTCCATAGTAAATTGGATGTGATTATCTTGCAGGTTTAGTAATTTTAGAGAATCTTCTCTAAGTTTTTCCGGAATGATAGCAAAAACATCATCATATCTCTGCCAAAATTTATAAATCTGCGGGAAGGCCTTTACTATGTGTGTTTCAAAATAGCTTATGTATAGGTCTGCTAAAATAGGCGAAAGTGGGCTCCCCATAGCTAATCCTTTTGATTGTCTGTAGAATTTTTGGTTAAACATGAAGTAATTATTCCTTATACATAAATCTGTAAGATTGATAATGTCATCTATTTCTCTGTTAAAAGAACGGCAACTGGAACACCCTCATCAGCCAAAACACCGGGATTTTAAAGAACAAGTTAACGTAATAAACCTATCGCAACAAAAGTTTACAACCGATGAAATTAGATTACTCCAGAAAGGTTTCAATACATGTGTTAACATCTCAAATAATAAAGACGATTTTATCGCTGACATAGAAATAGCCACACATAACCTAAAAAATGAAAACTTAACCAAAGCCAAAATTGAATGTCTGGACATCTGAAAAATACAACTTAAAATCTTCCAACCCCACACTACCAAGGTTGTACTGTCTGCCAAAAATCCACAAACAAGACAACAGCATGAGACCCATCAACAATGGCATCAATTCACCTACATACCACATTGCAAAGTGGTTAGTAAGAAAATTAAAATCATATGACAAATTTCAAAGTTAGGGAATAAAAAACTCCTTAGAATTGATAAATCACCTACAGAAGTACAACATCCCGGAAAATCACATACTAGTTTCTTTTGACGTTAAGGCACTTTTTACAAGCATTCCAGTAGAAAAAATACCTACATTCCTCAAAAAATGGCTAACCCAGACTACAACGGACCCCACAGAAATAGATGACATTATCAATCTTACAGATTTATGTATAAGGAATAATTACTTCATGTTTAACCAAAAATTCTACAGACAATCAAAAGGATTAGCTATGGGGAGCCCACTTTCGCCTATTTTAGCAGACCTATACATGAGCTATTTTGAAACACACATAGTAAAGGCCTTCCCACAGATTTATAAATTTTGGCAGAGATATGTTGATGATTTTGCTATCATTCCGGAAAAACTTAGAGAAGATTCTCTAAAATTACTAAACCTGCAAGATAATCACATCCAATTTACTATGGAAGTAGAAAGAGACAACACCCTAACCTTTTTGGACCTCAAGATAACTAGAAATCGTCATGGTGTAGATTTTGGAATATACAGAAAGCCCACACACATTGATAATTACATAAAGAAAAATGAATACAACCCAGTTTCACATCAACTAGCTGCCTTTAGAAGTGTAATTCACCGGCTATACAACATCCCACTGAGTAAGGATAAATTTTTGAAAGAACAACAACACATAAAAGACATAGCGATATTAAATGGATTCAACCCAGCCATCATAAGGAACATGATGAAGAGAAAGGAAAAACTGAAGATAATATCAAAAAGTACCACTCTCACACCACTTAAAAACACAAATTGGCAATATACAAAATTCACCTACCATCCATGGGCTTTTAGAAAATTTGAACGAATCTTCAAAAGACTAAACTTAAAACTAGCACCCCAAAACAAATTCAGTCTGAGGAACCTGCTAAATAAACCACTGAAAAATACAATCCCCAACAATTTGAAATCAGGAATTTATCAGATTAATTGTGAAACCTGTGAAAAAAGCTACATAGGAAAAACTAAGAGAAACTTGTTAACCAGGCAAAAAGAACACCAGAGGAAAATTAAGTTGAAACAAACAGAAAAATCTGCAGTTTCACACCATTTTTGGACAGAAAACCACAACATTGGCCACAACATTAAACTGTTAAAATCTTTAAGTACACCCATAGAATTGGATATTTGGGAAAAAATATTCATAAACAAAAACCGTGATAAAGTTATAAATGTTGAAATCCCGGCATTAAATGAAGTATTAAAACTTAGTGCCCCTAACACCAGATGGCAGAGTGATCGGAGCTCCGTAGTAGTGGAAGAAGAGGAAGGTTCATTTAGTCACCAAACAGCTGAGGATGAGATCGAATGATCTTGAAAACGTTTCCAATTATACAACAACAAGTGAGTGAAGTTGGAGTGTAAACATAGTGACTCATAAATCAAACTTAAATATGAAGAATACTTCACTGTTAATAATGCTTCTGCTTTTAATATTGTAGAACTTGTTAAAACACACAATTTATGTTCAATACATTCTTTATGATGTGAACATTTTGGAAATATTATGTATCTGAACTGTAGAATACTCTAATAGATTCATTCACTTTTTGTATTTTGGCAATACATACAAAGGGAATGGAATTTCAAAGATATCACATAGTAATCAGCTTTAAAACATTTGACTATCAATCAGTCTTCTGTATTCCCTTGTAACTACACTAAGATAATGTTTATTTTGAAGTAGATAGAGCAATAAGTTAACTTTAAAGAGAGTCGATTAATGACACTAAACAACACTTTTAAATTTTTCCGGAACATGTTTCTGAGGCTTTGCCTCTATCATCAGCCAGCCCTCGACTGGTTCTCATTGGTGTAGTTGACGATATTTTGTCACAGGTCTCCTCTGGTGGCGGTTCAAGGAACTTGCTGAACAAATCTTTCTGGGGGATGTCGAAATTGAATACTTTGTTCCTATTTTTTGAAATGAAGGTTTGTTCCCATGTGGATAGTTCACATGGGAACATAAGAGCCGAAGATGCAAACGATGATTTGCAAAACATGTCCTCAAAATAGGTACGAAAGTGAAGCAGATGTGTAATAAATACGACTCATCTAAAAATTAATAATACCCTTAAAGGTTTCTTTTTGAATTGTATACCTCCAAACCTGGATACACACCCAAGGGCACATCTGCAGATTCACACCAAATAATATTGGTTTCCTTGCAAACTTCTTTTTCGCAACACACTACACATTTTCGAAATGGTTGCGACTTTTTTGGTTGTGGGTGGTATCCTTTTAGGAAAGTGTTTTCTCTCAAGTATGAGGGGTGATGTGGTGAATTTCCTAACTCCCCCCGCCCGTATAAAGAGGCCTCTGAGTATTATAATACTCAGGTTCCGAGGTATTTATATGCGCAAGTACAGGTAGTTGAATGTCTTGCATGAATTTACAGCTCTGAAAATTACTACACAATTGTGCATGGTTACATCCAGTGGTATAAAAATACTTTTTTTACCATTTAACTGTTTTTCGTAAAGAGGGATAGCTAGTAATAGCTGATTCACATCACCCATATTTGCCCCGCCATTTCCCCAAACAAATGGAGTAGCTAACATGCCATCTGTAGACCACTACATGTCACTGATACCTATATCCTAAACATCTCCTTCATAATCGCACAAAAAATCTTCCAGATTCTCTGCAGTAATATCAGAAGCCTGTACACATCATATGCAAGCTAATTTATTTGCTACATTACCGGGATAAGCCATGGTGTACATTGAAATTTAACAATTTCAAATGTGCCATTCATTTAGCTCTTGATAGCTATAAGAAACCACTCTGAATACAGAGAAAGTATAACTAAAATACTGTGCGAAAACAGCTGCATAAGGCTACCAGAAACCTTGGTTGAGAAACACTGTAATAACAGATGCTGACAGGGAGTTTTCTTTCCAGCATGTGTGTGTGTGTGTGTAACGCCACATATACTCGTATGATTATCGCTTGGTATAGCATAAATAAACTAAAAACTAAAACCTTGAACCGGAAAAGTCACTTGTGTAGCTATACATACATACATTCGTTCGTATACACACAAAACAAAATGATTCAAATATTAGGCGCATTCGGTGCAAAGAATGGCTTTTGCTACAGTGAAACAAAGAAGTGAAATTTGAACGATTTTAACTTTAAAGAGAGTCGATTAAAGACACTAGACAACACTTACTTTTAAATTTTTCCGGAACATGTTTCTGAGGCTTTGCCTCTATCATCGGCCGGCTCTCGAGAGCCGGCCGATGATAGAGGCAAAGCCTCAGAAACATGTTCCGGAAAAATTTAAAAGTAAGTGTTGTCTAGTGTCTTTAATCGACTCTCTTTAAAGTTAATTTATCATAACAACACTGTTTTCAACACTTCCAAGAAAGGAATTTGAACGATTTATTACTGTAGTCTCCACTTTTTTGTTACTGTAGATGTATACTGCCTTTAATGGGTTTTAAACCAGTTTTTGTTTCATTTAAATAACTTAATAAATACGGAAGATATGGAATTGTATTTATGTTGCATTTTAACAGCGCTTAACAATTTAAATGTCTTGTTCTGTTTATTGGATATCCATTTCCGGCCTCTGAAGGGTTTAAATGGCCATCGGTGAAGCGGTTAAAGTCTACTGTATTCCTTTGTAACAACAATAAGATTATGTTAAGTAGATAGAGCAATAAGTGTTTGTACAAGAGTAGAGAAAGTCATGTATACATCACATAACGACCAAAACATTTGACTTATTTAAAGGCTACTGTATTCCTTTGTAACTACAATAAGATAATGTTTATCTTGAAGTAGATAGAGCAATAAGTGTTTGTACAAGAGTAGAGAAAATCATCTGAGTACAACACAGATCTTTTAAATAAAATTGAAAACAGTTTGTATGTTTTGCTACAGCTGGTGGTATGAAGGTTCAATTGTTACTACTGTATGCAATGTTGCAGGATAATGACATTTTTAATGAGGAGAGGCCTTGTATCATTGAATATGCGACAGTGGACAGAAAGAGGAGTGGATTCTCTTGTTGTGGCAAGTACCGCGATACTTCTGACATACAGCCACCTCCAAGAATAGATAGTAGAAACATGCTGCCACCTGCTAGACCACCCAAGTCTGTGCAGCAGGAAATGCCTCCAATTCTGCCACCACGCAGTGATAAGAAGCCATCTCAGGTAATGTCCAGGTTATGTCCAAGAGGATGTGAAATATAAAACCAAAATGGGGAGAATAGCCAAGTATGCCTTATTAGACAATCATTCTTCCATGCATGGTTACAGGAAACATTAATTGAAAAAATTATTTATAGTCAGTTTTTAACACTGTCACTTGCATTTGTATATTATTGATGGTCTAGTTTCAGAAGCGATTGTGTCCGTTTTGTTGGACCAAGCTTGATAATGGTGCTGTGGCTTCCAAAACTAGTCCCCCAATAATATAAAAATGTAAGTGACAAAGTGTTAAAAACCAACTAGAACTAGTTTTTTCAGTTAATCACTCTTCTGTTGCCTTTTCAGTGCAATCCATTGTATCAATCCTTACTTAGCTATTGTCCAACCGTATTTGTGCTCACTTTTTTCAGTCCAAGTCATTTGTGGTCTCTCTGTGCTTTCCACATGCTTTTCAAAGACCTGTTTTGCTTTTATTTGTCTTACTGTCATATTAGCCATTGTCCTATCTCTATCATAATCCTATCAAATAAAAATAAACAATGAAAATTTTGACAGTGAAGCAAATGTAATTCAACAAATTATATTAAGAGTGACTAAACTTAACTTGACTTTGATATTAGTATGTATTACAAACAATCTAGCTGAAGATACAAATGATGGATTTGTAAAATAAGTCCTCTTACGATATACATGAATTTCAAAGATAAGTGAAGTTTATTCACTAATTATAATTTATTGAATATACCTTTAATTTTGTATTCTGTCTCTGTTTTTCCTTACTATTCAACCTACTGATATCTTGTAATGTCAAACTTTCTGTTCCATATAGTATATTAGCACCATTATTGCTTTATGTATTTTGTCTTAATAGTTACGGACTTTTTTCCTATTATTGTATTATAGTGTGAGATATTTTTCTAATCCTATTCAGTACCTCTTGTTCTATTCTCCTATTGTTACTTCTTATTGTTTAACATCCTATGAATGGCTACTTACTATTGTGTCCAAGTAATGTTAAATTTCTGCAACATTCACATTCATATTCTATTTTTAATTCTGTAATGTGCCTCTTGTGCTGTCATCCATATTACCTTATATTCTCCGAGTATTTCCATCCCATTCCATGTCTGATTTTCTCTTCACTGTATTTGCTGTAAATAAAATATCATCCAGATATAACGATGTTGTACAAATGCTGTTCTCAATCCTCTCTTGTACCTTTCTTTTATTTCTTTTCCTCTATAAATGCACCAGATATTTCTCTGTCCATATATTCACTTTATAGTATTTATTGGCATTATTGGTACTCTTTTGGCTGCCAGTATATTATGATGAAATTTCAGATGGGATCTCAGAAACTATCTGTAGTTGGTTTATTAATACTCGTCACTTACTTGTTTATATTTATGAGAGACTAGTTTCAAAGGCATTTGCCTCCATTTTCAATCTCTTTCCAACTGACATCTGTTGTCTGCTCTCTCTCTGGTGATGGAACTATGAACTTCTTTGTCAAATTATCTACTGGTGGGATTTCAAAGTTCATTACGCGATCCTTATTTTTCCGTATGAATATGTTCTCCCATGGAAAAATAAGGAAAAATAAGTATCGCGTAATGAACTTTGAAATCCCACCAGTAGATAATTTGACAAAGAAGTTCATAGTTCCACCACCAGAGAGAGAGCAGACAACAACAGATGCCAGTTGGAAAGAGATTGAAAATGGAGGCGAATGCCTTTGAAACTACTCTATATAAACAAGTAAGTGACGAGTATTAATAAACCAACTACAAATACTTTCTGAGATTAATTTTGACGTAACTGTTACTAAATTCCTCCAAACAAATATATTCAGATAGGATGGTGCAATTCAGCATCACGTTAAGCCGACTTTTGCAACAGGATCTCCGGGCTGGGATGCTGCTTTCCCCCAGAAAATAGGTGGCTGCATCCTGGCCTTGGGGATGATGTTTTTGTCTCAGGTCTCAGTCATCTCAATCTGAGCTTTTGCTCAGATCCAGTGTCTCAGGATAAGCAATTCCTTTAGATGTTGTCCATGGCTGCTGCAGTTGAAGCGTGAATATCCCTTATCTTGATTTTGGTCTCTGACGGAAATTATATAACTAATTTACTAAATTAACTAAAATAATCGTTCAACTTCTTAAATATTCCAATTTTTAATCCAATATTAAGTTAACAAAAACCATTGTAACATTAATAAATAACTTTATAAACGTCGGTTTCCTTCACAATATTAACTTGAAATTGAGTCCCCTCACAGTGATAAGGTTTTACTTCTTAACTCAACGATGTCCATACACAGAATGATGCTAACTATGCATAATCTGAAATTATTGAAGTGGCCATTGCTATGGCAATTCATAATTCCTCATTGGTTCATGTCTTCTTCAGGTTTTTGGTAATTTTACATCGTCCAATGTTAAGTCGTATCCAACAGTGAATGAAATGAGTGAAATGATGCTCAAATGTGTCTAGGGTCCATGGAGCTTAGAGCTACCCTACATTCGTCCTTAAGGATAAAGGAAAACCCCGGAAAAACCTTATCCAGGTAACTCACCTTGACCGAGATTTGAACTCAGTACCTCTTGAACATGAGGTAGACATGCTACCATCTATGCTACCGAGGCGGGCACATCTTCTTCAGTGAACCATTTTTCATTACCATATTAGGTAATTTACATACTCTTGTTTTAAATCTTACTTAATTTAACATTCAAATAACATTTATATATATATATATATATATATATATATATATATATATATAAAATTTTAAATTATTATACACTGTATATAGGACAAACTGGAAGGACCATCACTACCAGAATAAATGAACATGAACGGAGCATTTGTTTAATGCAACCTGCTAAGTCTGGGCTGGCAGAGCATTGTTTTGATAATGACCATAGAGAGCCGGCCGATGATAGAGGCAAAGCCTCAGAAACATGTTCTGGAAAAATTTAAAAGTAAGTGTTGTCTAGTGTCTTTAATCGACTCTCTTTAAAGTTAATGACCATAGAGTCAACTTTTGGGAGGTGACCATCTTGGCAAAATGCAACAGTTACTGGGAGCGGAGAATTAAGGAGGCTTTGGCCATTTCCTCCGAGAGGAACACGCTTGATCGTGATGCTGAATTTCAGTTCAGCTCCTCTTGGAAACCGGCTTTAAAATGGAAATCCATCGACTTAAAAAGCACAGATCCATACAGCTTGATAATCAAGTTAAGTAGTTACATTTCTTTGACCCAATTAATTCTCTATAGTCACACCATCTCCTGACCTGGCATTTTATTTACTGAAAAGTCTCTTGTTCAGTAATGCAAATTTTGATAGTGTTTTGTCTTTGTTTATATTTGTGTTATATCCAATAATACATTTATGGTTATAACATTTAATAAATATCCTGATGATGGGAGAGATGCACACTTCTGAAACGTTGATTGTTAATTGTCTGTTCACCTGGCTTGCTGCCCGAGAACAACTTCAGCATATTCGTCGCCAGGAAAGCTTCAGGTCTTATTTTATTATTATTATCGTCTAAGTTAGTTGATGGAAATTAATCGTTCCTTCACACTAACCGTGTATAGGCTAAGGTTTTGGATAGATAGAGTCAAACTGAAAAATTCAATGCAGTGCAATTGGACCATGAATCTCCTGGTTTTTGTCCAGCTACTCTAACCCATTGAGCTACCATGGCCAATGTGCCGTCATGAAATTAAATTCTCCAATTGACTCATATATTTTCCTGGTAAACCGCTAGGGGCTTTCATATCTGAGATACACCGTTTGATGCAACTTATTATTGTAAGTACTTGAGTCCCAGGCTTAATCATTAAACTCTTATTATGTAAGTTAATTGATGGAAGTGACTAATGACTTCATTGTCAACCACTGCATATTATCTGCTAATCAATAGCACTCTTGAGTTGTATTTATTCTCTGTTTGGAACTTAAGTTTGTAAATGTATGACTGTTATATTGTTTATTTGGTCTTACTTAAGTTTTTGCTGGTAACCACACCTGCTATCGTCCTGAGTACTTCAATAAATATCCCTCCTCTAGACTTCATTAAGTGAAAGTATGTTCACTTCTTATTGTTTTAATATTCCAGTTTGCCAAGATTATCTTAATGCTAAAAGACTAAAAAATAATTCTGTGTTAGTTTATAAAACCAAACTCACTTTAAAATTTCAGAATATTGTTATCTGAACCTTCTCTCTCTTTGTCATTATTGTTTGGCTCTTCATAACTAAAGTGGTAATCACTGGCATCCAGAGTGTTACTTTTGCTACACTTCTTGAAAGCTTTAACAATGATGTCATCACTCACTGATATAATTTTTTTGATTATAGGTTGTTTTATTAGCTTATTGTTTCATGTTCTCCTGTGATTGGCTGCTGTTTGTTTTCATTTGTCTTGAATTACAATATATTGCATTTAAGTATATATTAAGTTTCAGATATAATTATTTTTACTGAATTTGGTCTTAATGTAAATCAGGTGAAAATTTTAAATTTTGATTATTATAAGCAACTGGACATTTCATAAAAGTGGAGGAATAGTAATATTTTTTAGGAAACAAGTTTAATGCAGTATGCTGTTCCTATGTATAGGGACTATGATACACTGAAGCACAAAACTAATATAATGTTGAGTCGAGCTAGTAGATTTATTCATCCTTTTGATCATAGTACATGATATAGGACACATCAAGTACTTATAACTAAAAATTATACAGTAAACATATACACAACACAAGTCTGTATGTACAATATAACAATTTATCTGTAGTTGACATTCAAAAAATTCACCTATACTATAAAACAATGTTCTAACAGGAATTAAGTTAAGTTAATTGGGAGTCGATTAATAACACAAAACAACACTCACTTCCAGAAAACACTTCCAGAAAAGGATTTTTCTAACAGGAACTTTAAATTTAGGAAGTGCAGATATTGTCAACCTTGGGAATTAAAAGCATTCATGGTATCATCAAAATTAATAAACATTAATACAAATAAAATAATTAATTACAAGTATAATAAATTACACACCCAGAAGGGGTTCATGGAAAAGTATTTAAAAACTCATCAACTGAGTAAAAACAATGTTGCAATAGAAGATGTTTCACCTTGTGCCTAAATGCAGTTTCTGAGGTGGTGAGTTTAATATTATCAGGTAGCTTGTTATATAAGGTAATTCCAGAGTGTCTTACGCTTTTGCTGAATAGTGATGTATTATGTGTAACCATGCTCAGTTTATGCCTATTTCTAGTGAGATAATCATGTTTTTCAGAAACTATTTGTAGTTGGTTTATTAATACTCGTCACTTATTTATATTTATGAGAGACTAGTTTCAAAGACATTTGCCTCCATTTTCAATCTCTTTCCAACTGGCATCTGTTGTCTGCTCTCTCTGGTGGTGGAACTATGAACTTCTTTGTCAAATTATCTACTGGTGGGATTTCAAAGTTCATTACGCGATCCTTATTTTTCCATATGAATATGTTCTCCCATGTTGTCAATTTATTTTGGTTTATCACTCCTTTTAATAATTTTGGATTTGGATCAATGTCATGGTTTTCATTCCAAAAGTGAAATGCTACTGCTAACTTATCTTCTTGTTTCAATCTGATGTTTCTAAAGTGCTCTTTGACTCTGGTTTTTAG
This sequence comes from Mantis religiosa, assembly GCA_030765055.1. Lineage (NCBI taxonomy): Eukaryota > Metazoa > Arthropoda > Insecta > Mantodea > Mantidae > Mantis > Mantis religiosa. The sequence continues at coordinate 1,340,616 of CM060954.1, read as the reverse complement.
ATTCCTTTTAGTTTGACCTATGTAGCATTTTTCACAATTCTTACAACTTATCTGGTATATTCCGGATCTGTTAATTGATGGGATTTCATCTTTTGTTTTTGAATTTAGCAATTTTAAAATTGAGTGTCTATTAGTAGGTGCCAAGGTGATATTTTGTTCCTTGATCTTTTTATATTTATTAAATGTTTTTGGGTGATATGTGAATGAACTGAATATGCTGTTGCTTTCTTTTTCTTTTGTAAATGTGGTTTCTTCCTTAATGGCTTTCTTTAGTTTAGCTTTCCTAATTTTCTTCAACACCAAACTTTTGTTGTATCCATTTTCTTCTGCTATGTGTAGTATTGTTTTTTGTTCTTTGAAATATTCTTCTTTTTCCATGGATATGTTGTCTCTATTAGTAGGTGCCAAGGTGATATTTTGTTCCTTGAAGATCTTTTTAAATTTATTAAATGTTTTTGGGTGATGTGTGAATGAAATGAATATGCTGTTGCTTTCTTTTTCTTTTGTAAATGTGGTTGCTTCCTTAATGGTTTTCTTTAGTTGAGCTTTCATAATTTTCTTCAACACCAAACTTTTGTTGTATCCATTTTCTTCTGCTATGTGTATTATTGTTTTTTGTTCTTTGAAATATTCTTCTTTTTCCATGGGTATGTTGTCTAGTCTGTGTGTAAGGCTGTTTATTATTGCATGTTTATGTGTAATTGGGTTGTGGCTATTAATGCAGTAGCATTTCACTTTTGGAATGAAAACCATGACATTGATCCAAATCCAAAATTATTAAAAGGAGTGATAAACCAAAATAAATTGACAACATGGGAGAACATATTCATATGGAAAAATAAGGATCGCATAATGAACTTTGAAATCCCACCAGTAGATAATTTGACAAAGAAGTTCATATTAAGTTAATTGGGAGTCGATTAATAACACAAAACAACACTCACTTTTAAATTTTCCCGGAACCGGTTTCTGAGGGCTTCCCTCTATCTTCAGCCGGACATCGACTAGTTCTCATTGGTGTAGCTGGCAATATTTTGTCTTCGGTCTCCTCTGGTGGCGGTCCGAGGAACTTGCTGAACAAATCTTTCTGGGGGATGTCGAAATTGAATACTTTGTTCCTATTTTTTGAAATAAAGATTTGTTCCCATGTGGACAGCTCTTCTTTTCCTGTTGTATGTTTTAGTAATTTTGGTTCTGGATTTATGTTGTGGTTTTTTTCCCAAAAATGCGTGGCAACTGCTGATTTTTCTAATTGTTTGTACTTTATGTTCCTAAAGTGTTCCTTTGCTCTTGTTTCTAAATTTCTTTTGGTTTTTCCAATATAAATTTGACTACAGTCATAGCATTCAATTTGATATATACCAGATTTTTTGTTAGATGGAATGGCATCTTTGATGTTTGACCAAATCACTAGTAGACAAAAAAGTGAACTTAGCAAAAAAGAAGAAACTACTAAAGGAAACCACAACCCTCTCAGCTACAGAAACTAAAATGATCTTCAAAAAATTCACTTACCATCCATGGGCCTTTGATAAATCCAAAAAAGTCTTCAAAAAACAAAACATTCAACTAGCTCCAGTGAACCATTACTCCTTAAAAAACCTAATTTGCTCAAACATCAAAGATGCCATTCCATCTAACAAAAAATCTGGAATATATCAAATTGAATGCTATGACTGTAGTCAAATTTATATTGGAAAAACCAAAAGAAATTTAGAAACAAGAGCAAAGGAACACTTTAGGAACATAAAGTACAAACAATTAGAAAAATCAGCAGTTGCCACGCATTTTTGGGAAAAAAACCACAACATAAATCCAGAACCAAAATTACTAAAACATACAACAGGAAAAGAAGAGCTGTCCACATGGGAACAAATCTTTATTTCAAAAAATAGGAACAAAGTATTCAATTTCGACATCCCCCAGAAAGATTTGTTCAGCAAGTTCCTCGGACCGCCACCAGAGGAGACCGAAGACAAAATATTGCCAGCTACACCAATGAGAACTAGTCGATGTCCGGCTGAAGATAGAGGGAAGCCCTCAGAAACCGGTTCCGGGAAAATTTAAAAGTGAGTGTTGTTTTGTGTTATTAATCGACTCCCAATTAACTTAATTTATACAACAACACTGTTTTCAACACTTCCATGAAAGGATTTATAAAGAAGTTCATAGTTCCACCACCAGAGAGAGCAGACAACAACAGATGCCAGTTGGAAAGAGATTGAAAATGGAGGCAAATGTCTTTGAAACTAGTCTCTCATAAATATAAATAAGTGACGAGTATTAATAAACCAACTACAAATATATCGAGATTTAACTGTATTGGAACACCACAGTGAAGCGAAAAATTATTAAATTTTAGATGAGTCGTATTTTTTACACATCTGCTTCACTTTCGTACCTATTTTGAGGACATGTTTCGCAAATCATATATATACATAGAAAAACATAAAAACCAACTAATGAACTTTGAAATCCCGCCAGAAGAGAATCCCACATTTCAAGTTCATCACTAAATCAACAGATGGCAGCAGCAACCCCAGAATTACCCACACCACTGGATCAAGCTTCAGTCGCATAAGAGCCGTAGATGCAAACGATGATTTGCGAAACATGTCCTCAAAATAGGTACGAAAGTGAAGCAGATGTGTAAAAAATACGATTCATCTAAAATTTAACAGCTACAAATAGTTTCTGAAATTAATTTTGACGTCACTGTCACTAAATTCCTCCAAACATATATGTTTTTCAGAGTTTGTATGAAAATAAACCAAGTGTTTTCTAACAAACATCACGATTTCTAGTATATATAGACAAGGAATTGGCAATATATGGAGTGATTTGAATAAATTGATACAAGAATCCCTTTGTTTCTTTCCCATTATTGTTCTGATTACTCGTTTTTGAATTTTAAAGATTATATTTTCTTTATCACAGTTACCCCAAAAAATCACTCCAAATTTTAGTAAGCTATTGAAATGAGCAAGGTATAGATTCCTCAAAGTGTTCAAATTTGCAGTATTTTTTATGGTTCTGAACATAAAACAAAGCTGGCTTAGCTTAGATGCCAGTTTTTCAACATGCGTGTTCCATTTCAGGTGCTCAATCCATACACCCAAGTACTCAATGCTCCATATATTGCTAGTGTTTACTTAGAACACATTTTGTTAGGACCTTCCTAACATCCTCAGTTAATGTTGACTCATTAGCTGAAACATGTTCTAGGTAAATACTAGCAACATATGGTGCATTGAGTACCAGTTTGACTCAAAATTATATTAGTAATATGCTGTATTGGTTTAGCGAATATGCTAAAGAAATTGCTGGTATGGCTGTACAAACAGGTAAAGGAACCTTGTTCTTAATTGGTATTCATAGATCTCCAAACCCTAAACTGACAGAATTCTAAACTATCTAGCTGAGTTACCAAAGGAAGTGCAAAAAAGGAACAAGGAAACCATATTATTAGCGACCTTAATGTGGAATCTAGTTATGTCTACTTCTCTGATCTTTTACACACTTATTATTTAAATATCATAAATATAGGCCCCACTAGAGTAACCGGCTGTTCTAATAAAGTTATACATATCACATAAACCAATATTGATAAAGGGAAATTAACGTGCATAAATAAGATTTTCAATTTCTGATCATACAGCCCAAATTGTAGATATGCATCGCCACCGCACTGCAGAGAAAGAAGTAAATTACATGTGTAGTGGGGAACAGAGAGAAACAAATGTACAATTAAGAAACTTGGACTGAAGTATATGCATCAAACAATATAAATGATGGCTGGCCCCATAGCTCAGTCGATAGAATGCCTGCCTGCTGTGCTAGGGGTTCCAGGTTCGATTCCCAGCTGTGGGGGGTGGGGATTTTTCTTAAACCAAGATAATTCCTCATCTTCCCCAGAGTCTGAAAATATGAATGAGATGTGTGTGTGATCTAAATGATTAAAATCCATCAAATACGAGGAAACACCTTCAATATGGAGCACAGCTGCCAATATGACCATTGCAATTAAAGGCGGGATATAAATGGAACAAATAAAGAAAAAGCATATATAAATGATAAATGGAATTCTTTAATATACTCGGTTACCACTATGATTTGGCCGTTCTAGTATAGAAAAAGACTGTTAATAATACACATAAACAAAATTACCACCAACTATAATGGTTCTTTGAGAAAAAATAAAAAATAACTATGAATTTTACAGAGCAAAAAGATTAAATGTCTAATTGTTATAAAACAAATTTAGAAAACTATATAGGCAAGCAGTAATAAATTATAAAAAGCATAACATAGCAAAAAAGTGATGTCAAATAGTGTATCCAAAACAGCAGGGAAGATGCTAAATGTTGTTGTTGTTTTCAAGTGCTAGGCTTTGGCAATGAAGCCATTAGCTCTCTTGCTCTCCAATATTTCTGTGTAGTGGGTGCGGCAGGTAGGACTTCACAGGTTAAAAGATGTTCTTCAGTCATTTCCTCTTTGTTGCACAGAGGACAATTTGGACTTGTATAAATTCCTATTTTATGTAAGTGTTTGGCCAAATAATCATGTTCTGTAAGTAATCTAAAATTTGCTACTGCAGCTTTACTGGAGATTTCTGGAATAATTTCTGGATTTTTAATTAAAATGTTCCATTTTTATCTTTGGCTTTGTTAGATATTGATTGGTTTTGTTTGTTTTTATATTTGCTTTTAATTAATCTTTTTATGGATGTAAAGGGTAAGTTTGTACTTCTGTTCTGAATTAAATTTGCACCTTTTTTGGCAAGAAAATCAGCTGATTCATTTCCAGCAATTCCAAAATGTGCAGGTATCCACTGTAATATAATTCTTTTCTGTAGTTTTTGAAGTTTTTGGATCATTTTGTGACATTCTTTAATTTGGATTGACCTCATTTTATATGAATTTATTGCACATAATGCTGCTTTAGAATCAGAAAGTATGACAGCATTTTTGAATTTATCTATTCTGTATAGAAGGTGTTGGAGTGAAATATGAATAGCTGTTACTTCTGCATCAAAATTTGTTGTGTGGTATCCTGCTGGTCGATAGAATGAGAACAGTGCACACTTAATTCCTGCTCCTGAGTTGTTGTCCATGTTAGATCCGTCTGTGTAGATATGTAACCATTCTTCAGGTGGGTTTCTATTGTTCACAGTTTCTAATGCTAGTGCTTTTAGTACAGGTTTGGAAGTTTCAGATTTTGTAACTATTTGTTCTAAATCTAATTGAATATTAATTGGTTCAAAAGTTAGTGGGTTTTCTTTGATTAAAATGTTTTTTTTAAAATTAGGAAGATTCAGAGCTGTTTTTAATTCCGTAACTTTGTGTAGGAAACTTGTTTGTGTTTTCATCTTGATTGGTTGTAGTAATCTTTTCTCCCATTTTGTTGTTTTTAACCGCAACATTTTTTCAGGTTGTATTAGTGCCTGCTCCTCTAAAGTTAGATGTATTGGATAGTTCCGAGTTAAGGCTTGCATTGCCGTGATTGGAGTTGACTTTGCTGCACCGGTTATTAGTCACAGGGCCTGATTTTGGCATACTTCTAGGTGATTTATGTTAGAACTGTTTGCTGTAATTATTACAGATGCTAAATGTAAAAACCATCAAAAATATAAAAAACAATATTCAAATAAATGTCAGGGGTAATTGAGTTGTAGATCCAAATAAAGTCAGTAATATATTAGTTACTTCCTACACTTGGGTAGAAGTGACTAACTGCAGAGCCAAATGTATGTAATGTAAACACATAAAGAGTCTATTTGTATGAAATTGGTATAAGAAAATAAGGTCAAGTATTTGTGCCCTTGTATGGGATGGCATTTCACCAAAAATTGTAAAACATTGCAAACACTTGTTAGAAAATATATTGGTTCGAAAGTAATGATTTGGTAATTCAAAAACAAACATCACTTAAATTATCCTTACTTGGACATGTTTTTGAATTACCGACTCATTACTTTCAAATGTTAAATACATCACTGTTTCTAACCTTTTGCTTCAAATAATATATTAGTTCATTTAATCAATCACTCAATGGAAACTTAGCATCACTTGCAGAACTATATGAAAGAGTTATCAACAGAATGACACATTTTTTAGAATCAAACATTGAGTACTAACATGGTTTTTGAAAAGTTTTTTTTTTACTGTAACTGCTGTATCAGAATTTAGACAGAGCATAATGATAAATCTAAATGAAAATAACAAAACAGTAGCAATATTTTTAGACTTGTCTAAGGCTTTTGACTCATTGCCTCATGACCTGTCCGGACTATTAAATCCAAATATAATGTGTAAAAATGGATGTTCCTCAGGATACAGTTCTAAGTTTCCTATTCTTGTTTTGTGTAAATAATAAAAGGCTAGTGATGCCTTACATTAATTTGTGCAAAACAAATCAATCAAACAGTTGGAAAATCAAGGCCTTAACATCAACAGATGTATCAAACTTTCTAAAAAAAACTCAGTTGCAGATGATTCTTAAAAAAAAAAAAAAAAAAAAAGATCAATCCTATTTGAGCTTTGTGACAGTAATGAGCATGAGTTATAAAGTGCATTGGCAACATAAAAATTGACTTAATAAATTGGACAAAATTTGTTGGAATCTATACAGACAAAAATGTAATCTATAATGATGTGGACATTCAGTAGAAACAACTGTGTGCAAATATATATTTGTTGAAAAAATTGTGTAAACTAAGAAGTGATGTGCTAAAAATGATATACTAAGGGTAATACACTGTTATATGTACATGGTTTTGAAATATGGGGAGCAACCAATGGCTTAAACTTAAATAGAATTCTAATTCTATTTGAGATATATATTTAAGTTAACAAATTGACAATTGGTAAAAGAAACATTTAAAATGCAGCAATTATGAGGGTGAGTCAAATTAAAACCTTAAATATTTTTTAAAATATTATTTATTGTGCAGAAGTGGTACAAATCTGTATCACTTTTCAACATAATCTCCCCCATGCTCAATGCAAGTCGTCCAGTGGTTACAAAGTGCATAAATGCTTTTAGAAAACAATTCTTTTGGTAGTCCGTGCAACCACTCATGCTCCGCATGGCATACCTCTGACCCATGACTAATCTGTAAACATGCTGCAATGTCATTCAGTGTCACTCGGCGGTTTTCCTCCACTCTGGCTTCAACTGCTGCAATGTTCTGTGGAGTCACAACTTGTTGTGCCAGACCTAGATTTGGAGCATCTTCCATTAAAGTCACCATTTGCGAACTTCTTACTCCATTTGTAGACTTGCTGCTGCAACAAACATGCATCACCATACTGAACCTTCATTCATCAATGAATTTCAATAGGTTTTACACCTTCACTATGCAAAAACCAAATAACAGAACACTGTTCTTCCCTGGTGCAAGTCGCAAGTGGGGCGGCCATCTTTATACTGATACTGCGACGGTATGTGTGCATCTGACTATGCTGCCACCTACAGGCCATTCTGCACGCTGTTTGTAGCACGCTTACCAACTTACAGGATTACGGCATGAAATTACAATTTATTACAAATTTAAGGTTTTCATTGGACTCACCCTCATACTAACAGTAATATTATATCCAGTGAGATGTAGAGGTTTGCGGGCTTACTGGCCGTGGTCTAGTAGGTAAAACTGAAGTTCCTGACATTTCACTTGTACATTCATTCATTCATTCATTTTTTATTCATCCTTTTAAAACATATACATGTTTTTGGACACGTCATGGTTACAAAATAAAATGGTACAAGTTATTTACTATAGTACATCAATAATCATACATTATTATTTACAAATTTACTGTATTTACAATTCTTTGTTTAAAAATTCATTTATTGAATAGAAACATCCATTTATACAATATTTTTTAAGTTCCTTTTTGAAAATGTTACGGTTTTGGATGCTTTTTAGGTATGGTGGAAGTTTATTGTAAAGTTCACATGCTGATGCTATTGGTTTAGTTTTATGTAATTCTAATGAATGCATTTGTGGGGGATAGTTGACTTTTTTTCTTGTAAAGTACTCATGGTTGTTTCTATTCAGTTGTCCGTTGCTGTCTTTAATTTTTAAGTACAGTATTGCTTCATATATGTATAATGAATACAAAGTCATAATTTGTAGATTTTTAAATGCTTCTTTACATGATTCTGTTTGCTTTAATCCCTGGATCAACCTCACTGCTCTTTTTTGCAATAAGAAAACTCGGTTTGTATGTTTCTTTTTACTACGACCCCATGCTATAATACCGTAGGTGAGGTGAGGATGGATTTGTCCGTAGTATATTGTTGTTAATAACTCTTTATTGTGTAAGCCTGCAAATCTTTTTATGATGAATAGACTACTACAGATCTTTTTGCATATTTTATCTATATGATTATTCCAATTGAGATATTGATCAATTATTACTCCTAAGAAGTTGCTGTATTACATGTGTCGAGCATCCTCAGAGGAGTCATGGCAAACTAGAGTAAGCCCAAAAACCTCTACGCATTACTAGATTGACAATGGCCATGAAAGTCTAAGTTGCTACAACAGTAATATTCTGTTATTCTACCTATAAAAGCAACAGATTCATTTACATTGCTAAACATAGGTCACTACTCCTATGTTATTTGTTTGAATTTTCAAATTGTTTGTGCTTTCTTGAACTGCAAATCACTTTCTGCTCTTCTTATTCTTTGTCCCCCCTCCTTTCTTTAATGGTCATCCAAAGAGAGAGGAGAGTTTTAAAATCATTACATAGTCCTCACTTTTTAAAAATGTAATCACTGCTTTAGCCTAATCTATTTTTCTTACACCTGCAAAGAAATCTGTTAATTTGTCTGTCCAGATTAACAAGAAAAAGATAAAAAAATAAGCTTTTTTAAAAATTGTTTGTTGAAAAGTGTATAAAGAAAATAATATAATTGAAATTGTTGGGGTTTACAGAATGGTCATGTGTTGACGTCCGACTGGGATATGTTATGTGTGAAGTCAGAGGCAATGATGGTTGGCTTGCTAGAGCATCTCGACCAGGTGGTAATGCAGTGTTCCCAGGCTCAGACAGCTGGCGGAGGAGTTCACATGGACGAGATACGATTCCAAGCCGCAAAGGAAGCTCTCACAGACGAAGCACGACAATTGGTGACAGCAAGTAAGTTGTTGGTGAAGAGTGCAGCTGAACGACATGAACTGCCAGCTCACGTGGCTACCTGTCTACGCCACCTGCACCGTCTCACAGAGCTGGTGGCAGATGCCACCTCGCATACAACGGCTCCTCTGCAGACACGGAACCTTGTGCTTAAAGTACAAGATGTTGCTACAGCGTTCCGACTCACATTATCCTGTGCTCTTGCACAGAACACAGAGCTGGTGCAACAAGCAGAGAATCTTGCTAGCGCACTTGCTACACTCCTCAGGAGTCTCAGAGTGTTCTCCCCTTGAAGATTCTGCTTCACTTATAATAAGTTTTATATTTAATTTGATCCTTATTCCTTAGACCCCTATGACATTTCATTCAGGAATGGTTCACAATAACCTAGAACAGACATAACCATTCTTAATGAATAGGAAAGTTTCTTGGTCCTAACATACTAGACTCTTTGCTCTTCAATATACCATGACATGAAACAGCTGATATAGCATGGTTTAGTCACAAGATGGGAAGAAACTGGAAGAAATTCCAGTAAATGTTGTGACTCCCTCAGATTTGTTGGTTCTTCTAGAGAAACTACTGAGATGTATTAATTAAGTTAATTGGGAGTCGATTAATAACACAAAACAACACTCACTTTTAAATTTTCCCGGAACTGGTTTCTGAGGCCTTCCCTCTATCTTCAGCCGGACATCGACTGAGATAGAGGGAAGGCCTCAGAAACCGGTTCCGGGAAAATTTAAAAGTGAGTGTTGTTCTGTGTTATTAATCGACTCCCAATTAACTTAATTTATACAACAACACTGTTTTCAACACTTCCATGAAAGGATTTTCTGAGATGTAGTTTGTTTATTTGCAACATATCTCAAAAACTACAAAACAGGAGAAATTGAACAGTAATATATGGTATACGTAAAGATGTGAATTTGTGTACATCTAGAGGAATTCAAAATTAATAATGGTGACCATTTGAGAAGTGTTTACTGTTTGAAGTTTTTACATTGGCTAACCTACTTCCTGTTCCTGTTCTCGGGTTATTGTGAAATACTGGACAGTTGAGCATTGCTTCAGCTTGTCCATAACACTTCCAGTAAGCTGTACACCACGTGATGGCTTTGACTTTAAAATTAATTATCCTTTGATAATGATATTCACTTGTTTAATTACATACTTGCAGAATTAACAACTGAAGCTCCATTAAGACTGAGGTTTTTTCCAATCTTCACAATTGGCAAGTATCACACATTATCTGAAACTTAGATATTTCTTTCACAGTTATCATTGGTTTCTATGATGCCATATAAACATTTTCACCAAGAGGACTGCAATAACTGAAAAGCTTGAAAATTAAATTTGTGACATAATTTCTTAGTTCTAGTAACCTTACCAGGTAGTGCCCTTCTCTGAAATCCAATAAGATCGCAAAGATACAGTGACCAAAACTTAGTAATGATCAGGGTAATTCATAAATGTTCCATTATTCCAATGGCTTTTGAATGCATGCCCTAGAAATCAAAACAACGTTTTGCCAGTTCCCTTCTGATTTTAATATCTATTTTGCATGCTCAAATTTCTCTTTCTTGATCAGTTGCCATGAACATGTTAGCAAAACTCTTATGCATAATTGCATATGTAGGTAATTTCTCTTAGAGGTCAGTATAACTTTCAGAGGCCAACCAATTGCATTTATGAACGTCCAGCTGGACATTACTGCTTATCCTTGCACTTGGCCGAACTTCTTGGTGCTTGTGGCAAGCACATGTAAAATAAATGGTGATCGTGTGAAATGCAATAAGCTCATCCCTCAAATTATATTTCTTAATTTAAGCACACTCTGCTTTATTAAAGCTAGTCTGTAGAGTCCTGGAACAGAAGTAACAGATTTTTGCCCCCATTATATAAAGGGATCATGTTGCATGTCTAGTTTCAAATTGAGCTGCTTGGACAGCTTCTCCTGTCAAACTGAACCAAGAACTCCTAGGTTTAGCTGAATCCACGTTAACTTCAGATGTTAAGCCCCAAATAGTGGCTGAAAAGTTGTGTTCAAGAATTAACAGTTTCCAGTCTGCTTGGAAATGATCAGGGTTCTAAGGAATGAAGACCATGTTGTCATATAGACCCCATGTTACCATCTTTGTTATGTTGTGTAATACAAGAATGTACTGATATTAAAATTAGAAAATGATTCTATTAATAACACAATCAACACTCTTGGAACATGACCATTATCAACCGGACATCAATTTAGCCTCCAAAACATGTTCTAGATAATCTAAAATGTAGTGTTATTTTCTGTTATTAATCAACTGCTTTTAATTTGATTCCAACAATTGTCATCAACTAGCAATATTTGAAGCAATGTTTGAGTGTTCAACCTGTGAATGTCAGATGTGAAGAAATTGTTTCTTGTTTAGGAAGGGGCAATGGAGACTACACGTATATGTCTACTCAAAATATGTGATTAAAAATCAATCTGATGAACGTTGTCCAAGGTTCTCTTGCGGTAGCGAGGCAGCATGAGGCTGTGGGAGTAATACTCTATGTCTATTTATGTCATTGCCACTTCACAGGTGATGCTGCTTAACAAGTCAGATACATCTACAGATACATCTATTGCAAAGAGGTAACATGGTGTATTGTACAGCACAAATATTCATCTCTTTCATTTGTATTTGTAATATTTTATAATCATCATTACCATTTTATTGCTAAGAAGTACAAATTATACCCTTTTTGATTTTTTGATTAATTTACATTTGACCCAGAAGCATAAATAAATAAGTATAAAATACTCTAATGTATATATTATAAAACTTCCCAAATTTATTGAACAGTTCTTGTTTTAATAGATTTAGAAATATTTTTAGAAGGAGACAAATTTTGTTCTACTAGTCATGACGTTCTTATATACCAACCAACTGTTAAGAAGCCAAAGATAAACCAGCAAGGGCTGCGCCAATATATCTTCTGGTTCCATATTTAATTCTATGTTGTGTATAATAGACAAGCAATATCTGTTTGAAAAACAAGCCAATCTTCTGAGAATTATGAAATGTCTTTCTTCAGCACAATTTGCTGTTCAGTGAAAATCAAAATTTTAATGCTCAAAAGTTGTTTGTATGTAATCTTGTAGCAAAAGATGTTTTAACTGTCATACAATTGCAGACCTGGTTATTTACATTAGGTAAGGTTTCCCTATGGATAATAAGACAAAAGTTCTTTAAATGCATGATATTCTATTTCATCTGTGTCAATTTAATTATTTTTAGTAAATAAATACTAAGATATGTAATTCATATTTGCCAACTTTACAGTTTTCCCTTAAAATGTACAGGAGTAAAGATGTTTTTATGAAAGTATAAAAATTGAAAGGAGCATAGAGACAGTGAAGCACAAGTTAAAATAAAAGTGAATCAAGAAGATATTGACACATTGCTTCACTAACACTGTTTTTCACAGGACATGTTTCAAGAGCTGTTGCTCCCATCATCAGCTGAGTCTCGACTAGTGCAGGCTGTAGTGGTTTCCTTTTACTCCGTATCGTCAATAGATGGCATGAGGTTTTGTCAAAGGTGTCCAGTGGTAGAGTTTCGAAGTTCATAATTCTATGACGGTTTTTGTTAATGAGGATTTTTTTCCATATGTAAAGATCTATGGATTATTAACTTGTTTTAATTAAATTGAATACCAGACGTGACATTAATTTGGAGACAACTTAATTAAAATAAGTTAATCCCATAGATCTTTCCATATGGGAAAAAATCCTCATTAACAAAAACCGTCATAGAATTATGAACTTCGAAACTCTACCACTGGACATCTTTGACAAATATATCAGGCCTTCTATCAGCGATACGGAGAAAGAGGAAACCACTATAACCTGCACTAGTTGAGACTCATCTGATGATTGGGAGCAACAGCTCTTGAAACATTTCTTGTGTAAAACAGTGTGAGTGAAGCAATGTGTCAATATCTCCTCGATTCACTTTTATTTTATGTTTTTATGACTTTACTTAAAAGGGAAGCATTTAACCAGTTTGTAGACTGATTCAAAGTGCTAACAATTTTTCACTATAGACATTACAAAGCATTAAATTCTCTTGAATTATTTTGTGACTTTTGTTATGGAATGAATGGTTTACAATGCTATAAGTGTCTTTATCCTTCATCATGATCATGGTCCTCCTTCACTGGATTGTAACAAAATCTATAGTACCACTAGTAACCTCTAGTAAATGGTATACAGTGTTATGATAGACCAGAGCTTATCTGTGTGCCTATCCTTCATCATGATCATGGTCCTCTTTCACTTCCTTCATCATGATCATGGTCCTCCTTCACTGGACTGTAACAAAATGTATAGTACCACTAGTGACCTCTAGTAAATGGTATACAGTGTTATGATAGACCTGAGCTTATCTGTAGGTCTATCCATCATGATCATGGTCCTCCTTCACTGGACTGTAACAAAATGTATAGTACCACTAGTGATCTGTAGTAAATGGTATACAGTGTTATGTTAGACAAGAGCTTATCTGTGTGTCTATCCTTCATCATGATGATGGTCCACCTTCACTGTACTGTAACAAAATGTATAGCACCACTAGTGACCTCTAGTAAATGATATACAGTGTTATAGACAAGAGCGCTTATCTGTTAAGTCTATCCTTCAACATGATCATGATCCTCTTTCATTGGACTGATACAAAATGTATAACACCTCTAGTGACATCCTATAAATGGGTACAAACTTTTAGTAATGGGCAACACATACTGTAATGTCAACTTACATGTAATTATTCATCTAATTCACATTCTGTGTCTGGGGATATAACATTTGCCTTTATTTTTATATGGACATGTGGACTAGAAATGTGTGTAGCACCTAGAAAGTGTTGTTCTTTGCTTTGTTGTTGTTGTAATTTTACGTCCTCCAACGTTAAGTCATATTGGATGATGAATGGAATGGGCGAAATGATGCACAAATGAGCCCAGGGTCCATAGAGCTTAGAGTTACCCAACATTCGTCTTTCAGGATAAGGGAAAAACCCGGAAAAAACCTTATTCAGGTAAATCATCCTGACCGAGATTCGAACTCGGGACCTCTTGAACGTGAGGCAGACACTCTACCACTACCAAGGCGGGCATTCTTTGCTTTGCTTTAATATGCATTTATTGTGGCAACAGAATTTCAGGATTAAGCTACAATACCAGGTTTTCAAGAAGTGTTATAAGTAGAATTCACATTTCTTTTACACAAATTGTTTGTTCATTTGCAATAGTGAACATTTTATGCATTCTAAATTTCATGTCATTGGAAAATAGCGCGTTGGTGGAAGAAGGAAACTTTTACAGATTTCAATTTATGGAGTGCTCATTGCAGAACCTTTTTGAACAATTTTTAGGTGAAATGTATCAACCTCTTACATATGAAATAATTTGGAGTAAATAAAGTAGGATTATAAGAATGTAAAATGCAGGGACAAGAGACAGTGTAAAATAATAGAGTTGAGAAAAGTATAACAGTTGCAGTTGTAAGATATATATCTTACTCTGGTTTGTTTATATCAAATTGAAATATTTATTACAGTATTGCGAACTACTAAGCAGTGTATTCTCTAAGTTTATGTCATGGGTTTTAGAAATGTTATTTTGCAACTGGGACTATGGTTAATTTGTTTTCTACCTCTGTAAAGTGAAATATGTTCTTGAGTTCCTCAAAGTGTTACACACAGACATTGTTACGGTTACAAAATGACTGACTGAAGTTACAAATGTTATTTTGTTTAAATTTAAGGCGTTTATTCCTTATAAACTGACTGCAGCATCTAGGCTCAGCTAAGTAACTTATCTATTCATATGTTTGAAGTATTGTATTCCACTCAAAATTTCAAAATAGAAATTTCATAGAAACATGTATTTATTGCCTGTAAACACTAAGGAAGCTTCTGTGCGGAAAGACCGATGTGTGAACAACATAGCTAAAAAAAATGATAAATAACAAACTTTGTATTTAAGTTGAAGTTACAGTAGACTTGTAGTTATCTGAGACCAAGACTCACTCGGATATGCAAACATTTGGAGTAGAATTTTGATGACTTGACCTAATATGGACAAAGAGGTTGTTGGGTTACTGATTAAAGGGCCTGTTATTCTCAGCTTCTAACATAATATTGCAAATTACATAAACACATGTTTGTGGAGGAACCAGAAAAGTATAACCTACTACAAATTATTACAGTGAAAGTAAATTTAAAAGTATGTTAATTTGAAAACTTTAAATTGGAATTAATGCTGTGAAGTAATGTAATAATTAAAATTATACAATGAGTTGACTGGGACGCTCTGTACTTCACATACCACAAATTTTCTTCCAGTACGTTTCATCTCCATGTGAAGGCATTATCAAGAAATTGTCAACTTGCTAGAACCTTGGTGTTCCAGCTGATCATGGTTCTCCAGAGACAAGACATCTGGAGACAATCCAATGAGATTAAGTCTAGCCAGTTGACAGTTTCTTGGTAATGCCTTCAAGTGGAGGCGAAACATTTTGAAAGAAAAAATTAGTGGCATGTGAAGTACAGTGGCTCACTCAACTCATTGTATAATTTTAAATATTAAAAATATGTACTGACAGAGAACAGGGAAAAAATTGGTAGTATACTAATTAAACTTTATCTATACTTATTAATTTATAGATGAGTCATATTTATTACACAGTTAAATCTTGATTTATCTATACTGTTTATACTGTTTAATGGATTATACAAATTATTAGTCAAATAAACAAAAAATAAAGAGAGAAAAAATGAAAAGAAGAAAGGTTAAAATTGAGTTGAGTTATTAGGATTCTACTGTCATATGTTAATAGGTCATTAATTATAACAACAAAAAAGCTTTAAACTCTGCTGTAATTAAATGTAAAAAATTGAATGTGTTAACAGTGAAGCAAAAATAATTCAACAAATTATTGTAATTGATAACAGAAGTTCAGTTCATAATATTCACATATTATGACAGGACTAGTTTCACAAGTCCATCATTTGCATCATCAGGCAGATTGTATATTGAATCTATAGTAATTGTTCATTATAAGACAATAGTACATTGATGCCCGATTTCACCAGCAGATGATAAAATCAGTGTTAACAAATGTAATATAACAAAGGTCACAGCACTAACAAAGCTGTTAAATTTCTTATATTTCATCAACCTGTTTTCTGAAAATGTTAAACATGTTTTAATGCCAAGAGACTTGTAAATATTACAGATATAGAAGGCTATGGATGAGTCAAATTATTTTCTGAACATACTATGATGCGCTTTTGTTTTAATTTTCATCTGCACACTGCTGAAAAACTGGTGGGTAAACAAAATCATAAAAAGCCGTGGGGCAAATTTCCCTTCGATGGAGAAAGAATTGTTCATTGAATTGGTGACAAAGTATAAGGATATTGTGGAAAATCAGAGGATGTATGAGATGAATGTAAAAGAGAAAGATGTCACGTGGAAAAAAATTGGAAACAATCTAATTCAGAACCACAAAACAATTTCATCAGTATTATGTAAATTCAAAACAAGGAGCAAAGAAGGACAAGTAACATTCTTGGACGTTTCAAGATGGGAGGTGGACAGTGTATTATCCACATAATTCAGTGAAAGGCAAGATCGGCATATTCCTTTCAATGCATGTTCTAACGTCAGTATTACGTAAATTTAAAACGAGGAGCAAAGAAGGATAGAAGTGATGAGTGACTTGAACATTTCAAGACAGGAGGTGAACAGTGTATTATCCACATAATTCAGTGAATTATAAAATTGCAAAGTTATTAATACTTGAAGCAAAGGAAGATCGGCATATTCCTTTCGATGCATGTTCTACCTCAGTATTTCATAAATTTAAAACAAGGTGCGAAGGACAAGTGACGAGTGACTTGAAAATTTCAAGACGGGAGTTGGACAGTGTATTATCCACATAATTCAGTAATTATAAAATTGCAAAGTTAATAATACTTGAAGCAAAGACGAGATCGGCATGTTCCTTTCGATGCATGTCTAACCTCTCTTGTACTTCTGCAGTAACCTTCATAGCAACTTGTTTGTACAGTCTATACCTCTGTAGAAAATTTTCTTCTGATAGCTCCTCAAAATCGTTTCTCCTCATAGGTTGTACTCTATTACAAATGCCATTTAGACGGTGTTAAACATAACAAATTGACATCAAATGCTGCGTTCACACCCGCCATCTTGATTATTTACAATTGCTAAGGACTTTACAACAGAAATTTAGCTTGATAGTCGAACAAGAGATTTAACAAGAATGTTAAGCTAACACTTGTTGGTGAATTGCAATTTTTTTATATAACTATTGCTAAAGTCGTGTAAAGTCTTAACATCTGTTGGTGAAATCGGGCATTAATACTTTATACAGTTTAAGATAAATGGATTACAGTATTGAGTAAGGTTACTGTTTGAAAAAGCGTTCCTTAACCTTGTATATACAACACATTGCTGGTGTGGCTATAGCTCCACCACTTGAAGACATCAGCACTGCTTTAGTTAATTGCAAATGTTCAGTATGTTCCCCCACCTAGAAACTGTGTTTCACATATTTACAGCATGAATAAAATGTGTTTAATGAATTTTTGTAAAAACTCTGCACAGTTGTATTCTCTCTAACATAATTTAACAAAACTAGAATACTAGAAATATACTGTTTCTGTTTTCAGGGTTGAACATCCTGTATGCTCCTATGGAGCTACATAGAATGTGTATTGACTGGATTTTAAACACTGTCCTTCAATAATATTCCTAATAGCACAGTGGCAGTTAGCACATTTCTAGTAAATTTTTGCAAATCTTCTATCCTATTAGATGTGGCATATGATGTTTACAGTTTCTTGTAGATGTGAAGTTTCCATGGCCTCTTTTGGTAATTATATTATGAGACAATAATTTTTGACAAAATGATGGCCTCACTACCCCTGCACCTTTATTGTCAATGTCAGTGTTATTTCTTTGATATATTGTGAGGATAAGAATGTCAATGTAATTTGTGCAGCATTTAGCATTAAGAGAAGACTATAGTTGCTAACAATGTTTACTTTTCTTTACATATTTTCATGTAAACTTTAATGTCATCTTAAATATAAAACAAAAATACAAATGGAAAAACGGGCATGAAGCTAGGAGAGGGGCTTATTGAAAAATATAATCAAATATGAACTGGTTTTTTAAAATAGAAACTTTCTATTAGTTTTGTCAGAATTAATAACAGGAAAATGACATTAAGAATAGCATTTATTGCATCATAATAGATCAATTACAACAAAAAAGATGAATTGCAATGTCATTTAGTTTCAAGCATAAACTTCCTGCTTATATGAGGAGGTGCCGTAAAGTTTTAATTATCACCCTTTAAAAAATGTGATACAGTTTGTGTTGATATGTGCTTGTTAGTTCTATACATAGTCACCATCCAGATTTACACATTTATCCCAGCGTTTCTTGACTTTCCGAATACCTTGATTGTAGAAATCTGCAGAATTCGCTTTAAACCACTCTTCCACTTCATTAATGATGTCATTTGTGTTGTCAAATCGGAGACCATGCAATGGATTCTTCATTTCCGGGAACAAGGAAAAGTCACTTGGTGCGAGATCGGGCGAATAAGGCGGATGCTGTAAAGTCTCAAAGTCACGTTCTCTTGTTTTGTCAACTGCAACTTGAGATGAATGAGCTGGTGCGTTGTCAGCCAGAAGACGAACACCTTTGGAGAACATACTGCATCGTTTTTTAATCAGTGCTGCTCGTAACTTGTCCAGAAGATTAGAGTAGTATCTGCCAGTGATGGTTTGACCCTTAGCAAGATAATCTGTAAGAATGACTTCACAACTGTCCCAGAAACTGACAGCATGACCTTCACAGCTGACTTCTGCACCTTTGCCTGTTTGGGAGGGGGAATCTGCATGTTTCCATTCCATGCTCATGGTTTTTGTCTCTGGATCATACTTATAGATCTAGGATTTATCCATGGTTACCAGATGATCAAAAAAATCATCTTCGTCCTGTTCCAATAGCATCAACATCTGTCTTGAAAGGTCACGCCATGTTTGTTTTTGAAAAGGGGTTAGCAAACGTGGAACCCACCATGCAGACACCTTAGACATATGCAGTTCGTAATGAATAATTTTTCCACACACTACCATAACTAAGATGTGTCTCATCATGATCATTTGGATGGTTGCTTGTCTGTCTTCCAGTATTAAACACTCCACTTTCTTGACTGTGACAGAATCGTCTGTCATTGACAGTCTACCAGCTCCTGGCTCATCTGACAGAGACATGTGAGCAGTTTAAAAATTCCTTTCCATCTCACAATAGTGTCATACAATGGGCAATCATTTCCATAAACAGCCGTCATCTCATCATTGATTTTCCGAGCAGTTTTGCCCTTCAAATGCAGGAACTTGATCACATTACAAGCCTCAATTTTCTCCATCTTACACCTCAGTCACTTCTGGAACTCACTGTAAAAAAACAAAAGGACTCAAATCACAAACTACCAACATTATGTCCCGAGGGATCAATGATGACACTGAGAAATTTTCATCACTCTAGCATAAAAACTACCGGGTGATAATTAAAACTCTACGTTGCCCCCTCATATAAGTACTGATGTATAGGCATTAACACAGAATTTCCTGACTTCACTTTTTCATTGAATATAGAAAACATAGGTAGTTGTTTTTAATCATCTTGTGTCTTTTAAAAGAGAAATATTATTGCTAACATAATTTGCTTATAATTGTAACACAAATATCACATTTGCAATTGCATTACTTTGACCAATAACACACTATGTAATGATGTAATTCACCGTATCAATCTTCCAAGCATTTGTCTACTTTTATACCTCCATAACATCTATTAATTTGTTTTCACTCATGTGTTTTCCTCAGAGACATTCAAAGTAAACATTATGACATCAAACAACACAGTGAAAGACAGTATATTGCAGCTGTTTGATAAATTAATTTTGGAAGTTAACATTTTATTATATTTATTTCTTATAATCCTTAATGCACTTTCTTTTAACTGTGAAATAGTCAAGTTAGATGTTCTCAATATACAGGGTGTTAATGAACTACACAGAAATAATTTCAGCGACTGTAGACATGACTAATATAAGCAAGTATAGATAGGCAGTGCATGGTCTACAGCAGTTAATTGTGTTAAACCTAATTGACATCAGAGGCTGTTAAGTTAGTATTTAAACAATTTGGGTGAAATTATTGGATCAGAATGTCTTTAAAACTTCCCGAGTATAGGAATATCAGTTCTTAGTAGCCCATTATTGCCTCAAAGATCTCTCAAATCTTAAACTAATCACCTACCATTGCAACACTGAACAGTGATCACCTCCCTTCATGCAGTGTTTCTGTAACTGTTCTGGGGGCTGAATCCTAGTGCCAAAAACTGCTGTTCTAAAGGTTGCTGGTTCCTTCATCTTTTTAATTTTTAATACATAAATGTTCTATAAGGAAACATACTTAAGTATTGTTTATCCGATCATGTGTTTACTGTTAATCTGTAATGTAAAATTGTATTGACGAAGCCGATATTTCTGTAATTGGAAATCTTATGGTGAATAAATTTGATTTGATTTGAAATTCTAATAAGAAGAAATGGTATGATTCATAGCTAAGAACATGAATCTGATTGGTCACTGTAATAACACTACTATGATTTCCTCGATTCGGGACACTTTGTACTGAAAATGCAGATCTCCATTTCGAGCAGTTTCTAAAGACTAATGCAAAGAAGATAAATGTTGTCTTCTGGGCTTACAGGCCGCGGTCTAGAAGTTCTTGAATGAACCAACGTTTTGCAAGGAACTGCACCGAGCATCATCAGTTCCTGGCGAAATGTCGGTTCACTCAAGAACTTCTAGACCGCAGCCTATAAGCCTGGAAGTCAACATTTATCTTCAACACGCTGGCTGTGAAAGCCTCAGCTTACATATTAATGTAAAGAGATGCTTTTTATTTTTTAATTTATATGTTTTTTCACCCTTTAAACCACCTCCCATATAGATGTATTAAGCAGGATTCAACCTTTGTTAGAAATATTTGTAATTAATTGCACTGACAAGATGAAATTGCTCCGTAGAATGCATACATATATACAATATATATCAAAAACTAAACTAAAACTAAACAAAACGCAAAAGTGAAGGAGACTCAAACTCATTTACCTGTCACTTGAAAGCTAATGTGATAACCAATGTACCAGGACTTGTCTCTTCATTTTTGTGTGTTGTGCACTCAAGTGTTATCATCAGTAGCAGTGGCATACTGGCACTTAAGAAACTTTTACCTGTAACTTCCAAATTTGAATTAACAGGCCATAAGTCTCCTATCTCAAATTACTTGTTTAAGATACTTGCTCTGAAAATATTTTGGTGTAGTTCATCAACATCCTGTATATCAAAATGTCTAATGGTATTACTAATTGTTAAAATGTACAGGTGTGCGAGTGCTCTGATTCTCAAATTAGCATAGAGACCACTGAACTGAAATTTATTTTAGGAAGAACACTATCCAAGGGGGAGGTGTTACCTATCAACAATATAACAAACCCTTGTTGTACTTTCTTAATGCTGAATGCTTGAGGAAAGGTAAAGCTCAAAAGTATCAGTGCTGATACATGTAAATAGATTGTGTCAAGAAGGACATTTCATATGCATATGTTAGTGATTAAACATTCACTGCAGCCCAACAAAACATCATTTGCTGGACATTTAAATGGCTTACAATGTTAAATGTCTTTAACCCCAATATTATGTAGTGGAAAGGCAGCATTTTCTGTATACATCGGTTTACTCTATGTAATAAAGTGTGATGATTCACAAATTATATCTTCATTGATGTGCATACCATACAATTACTTTCTACATAGTTATATTTGTTTGGTGATTTCATTAGCCTGATTGTTGGTTTTAAACTGTAACTGGTGAGGTTGGGTATCAGATATCCAGCTAAAACTTTGATACGTCACTGCGTTTTTTTTGTGTGATATTCTCATTTTCCACTTTATAGGTAGTATGGCTTCTAGCCGGTTATCTAACCTAGTAACCCCAGATGCAGTTGTCATCAAAGCAGTGAGCTTTTTTACGTTATTCGTTATTAGAAATTCTGCATATCCATTATCATACCAGTATCCTAACTATTTTCTAATATTTTCGTTTCCCATTGAAAATTCCCATATTTTAATAGGCTGAACGTACTACTTGTATCCTCAATGCACCACACCCAGTCATCCGATCCAGAAACCCACAATATCAGAGATAATTATTTTTTACAATAGTACAAAACCTGGGGTTGACACATTAGATGAGAAGTGCACAATATACTCAACAAATTGACACACAGCTGTGGACCCTTAGCACTCATGGTACCTCTGAGGTTACTAGAGGCACCTCGGGCCGAACTGCCGAGCCCCTCCAGTCAGGTAGTTGTTTGGATTGGGTTGGACTTGAGGGGGTAGTGTGTTCCCGACACCCGCGAGAGATAGGGTCTCTCTGGCCAGGTCTCGGCTGCCTGGAGGGGGTAGAGAGGCGGCCCCACCTAGGTTATTTGGTAGTCTTCCCTGCAGGGTTGACATGTGTAAGTGGCATATCCACTTCCATCCTGTCTTGACGTTGTTGTCGATGGGGTGCACTTTTTAGGAAACCAGGTATTCCCCTATAGAAAGAGCCCCGGAGTTTTCCATCACTCCCGGGTAGGAAGAGGCCAGGGTCTTCGGACATTTGGGTAGATCCTCTGCACGTAAATAAGGCGATGGCCATTAGCCATATTTTTCACTTTCATGAATATTAGCCTGGTGAATGTTTATGTTATCTACTGTGGATTCCTTGGGAATCCTGGGCTAACCAAGTTGGAATACATCAGACTGCTTGCCAAAGGGCTTGTAGAGCCTCATCTCAAGCGATGACTTCTGAACACTTGGTTGCCACATGAGTTGCGGCTTAACAGCAGTAGAATACTCCAGATGTCAGTTCCATATGAAGTCAAAAGACTTAGGCAAGCAAGTAAGGTGCAAGAAATGTCCACCAGGCTCTGACAGAAAAACAAAAAAGATCTGCAACAGCTGCAAGATACCAATTTGTGGAGCCTGCACAATTCCTGTATGCCGTGATTGTGTAAAGTAGTGGCATCCAATTTGTATGTCTGCAATATTTTGTCAAATCAAAATGTGTTTTTCTAAAGTTTGATTGTTCCTCTATAATGTGATGTTAGAATTTGGTTTACTTGTTTATATAAAATTAGCCAACATATGAATTATGTAACATGTAGTAAATTTTTTTATTGGTTTGCATATATTCCCAAATTTGCAAGTTTTGTTAATTGTAATTTATTTTCTGTGTTTTTTGTAATTTACGTCCTCCAACGTTAAATCATATTGGACGATGAATGGAAGGAAGAAATGATGCTCAAATGATCCCAGGGTCCATGGAGCAGAGAGCTACCCGACATTTGTCTTTTAGGATAAGGGAAAACCCCGGAAAAACCTTATCCAGATAACTCACCCTGACTGAGATTCAAACTCGGGACCTCTTGAATGTGAGGCAGACATGATTTTCTGTGTCACAAGTTGTTCAGTGGCATCAATAAAGGTTAATATTGAAATTTCATCTGAGATTTTCTAATTCCCCTTCACCAGTGAAGTACAAGAGTTATGGAAATTACTGGGTATCTATAATCCAATCTAACCAGTTGTGTTACAAAATACCACCTCACCAGTTAGGGGTTAAGTAATTTATCATTTTGAGTGTATGGTTAGACCACTTCGGAAAACTTTTATTTGTTACTCTTTTTATTTTAGTTTAAAATAATAATAATAGTAATAATAATTTAGCCCAATGACATCTCATAAGGGCAAAGACCTATTTACACAGGGACGAGCTCGTACTTAAGACTCCAAAGGTGAGTAACTCCTTGGGAGCTTTGTCGTATTCTTACTGCTTGTTTTCTCCATTTTATTTTCCACTCTTGTATCATTTCCACTACACTTTTTCACCAAGAACTACTTTTCACATACTGCACTCGCTATCATCTTTTTGTCCCGCTTGGTACTTATTGTTTCTTGTTTGGTGCCAACTGTCTCCATACTTCTGTTTCTTGCCGCTCTTGTCCATTGACTTCCCACTTTGGTTCTGAAGTAGTCCGCCCATCTGGTTCTTCGTCCTTCTCTTGGGTCCTACATTGTGGTCTGGTGTATCATTTCTGATGATCCATGCGTTATACGTGTCCACCCCATTTCCATTTTAGACTTTCTGCTCTTTCTACTACATCATTTATTTTTGTTCTACTTCTTAATTCTTCATTCCTAATTCTGTCCCTTAGTACGCTCCATTCTCCATTGACACACCTGTAGCTGCTTTTTCAGTTGTTTTATTAGGACAATTTCTAAAAAATAATCTACATAATAATCTAATCTGCAGTTATAAAAAAGAAGTCTGTTGAATTCATCTGATCATGGAAATTACACATGTTATCTATCATCTCTCAAATTTTAATGACTGGCAGTTATGTCTTAGGATTTCAGTATGCATTATTAAACTGAAATAGTGAGAAATACAGAAGTTATGTGGTGACATTGCACAGTTATTTTGAGACATATTTGTTAGAAAGTGGTCTAGACAAGCTGTATTACTAGTAGAGTATAGATTGTAGGAGGCTAGATTAAGGTCAATATTTAGATTTGTGCCAAATATTAATGTAACTTCTTTCTTCTCAAAGTATGCAGTAACTCTACATTTGGTAAGCAATAAACAGATGATCCTGTGTCATTGAAGACTAGTGGGGCAATTTCAGGTAAAACTGAAGATTAGTGGTCTTCTGGTAGGAAAGTAATGACATAATGGTAGTAAGCTGTTGCCAACTGCAGGTTTGTGAAATATGCAAAGACACTGGAATGCTGTCAACTCATTTTCTTATTCTCCCTTTTTATTATTATTATTATTATTATTATTATTATTATTATTATTATTATTATTATTATTATTATTATTATTATTATTATTATTATTATTATTATTATTATTATTATTATTATTATTATTATTATTATTATTATTATTATTATTATTATTAATTGTTAAAGCTTTTTTATTTAATGTACTACTGTTTCCACTCTAGCCTGGCCAGTTTCCTTATGCGTTAAAGTATCGCAAATTTGGTTACTTAGTGAGTGCATGTTACACTACAGCCACCGAGCAGCAGCATAGAGGTGTCATTGAGTCATCCTTCTCCAAGGACAAGGAGCCTTTGACGTTTTGCCATTCTGAGACTCTGTCCCTTACTGGCATTATGATGAATTTATAATAATAGACAGTGGGTAGATGGTGTTTTCTTTTTTATGAAATATCATAAGTTGTAGGATGATAGAGAGGATATGTTAATTAGGAGACTATTAAGGTTATGATGGGCCTAAGGTGAGTCTGGGATACTTGTAGGTTTCCTCTGGGTCAATTTCATATTCCCCGAGGCCTTGGATAAGTTGATTGAAGCTTAGGGAAGATGGGAATAGAATTTATGAGAGGGGTTGGGATATAGTCATTAGGTCTGAATGAATGTAGTCATTAGGAATGTACCATTTGGCAGCTGTTGCTACTCAAAGGTATTTGAAGCTTTTAGAGGTGAGTTTTTGCAGCTGTACCCTAGACCTGACAAGCATAGGTGAAGATGGGTCTTATTACGTGTTTGTATAGAAGGAGCTTATTTCTCAGAGCCATAGGTGATTTTTTGTTGTACAGTAGATAGAGCCTCGCCATACGCTTTGGTTACTCTGGAAGCTAGTGATGTAATATGTGCCTTCCAGGTAAGGCGCATATCAAGAAGCACTCCTCTTGTGCTTCTGTGTTTCATGGTACTTCTGATCCCTTAAGTGGCTGTGAGTAAATGTAACTGCCTGGGACTTGTTGACATTAATCTTGAGGTGCCAAGTTGTAAACCAGACAGTGAGCATATCCCCATAGCACTGGGCAAGTTGTGCTGCAGTGAGATGATTTGATGTCAAGGTTATTGCGGTGTCATAAGCAAATAAATAAAGGTTGCAGCCTCTGAGGGTAGGGAGGGTGTTGATATAGGTTAGGAAGAGCAGGGGGCCAAGAACACTGCTTTGGGATACTGCATTGATGAATTAGGTTTGGGAGACTATGTACAGATGTATTATTTTATCTTGACAGGAATCCGTGGTAGGGATGAGTAGCAACTGTGGTGGGGATAGTGCACCTATCGCCACAATGCGTCACACGCGTAAGATTACGAGAGGGGAGGGCGGTGCATAAGGTGTCTAAAAACAAATTTCATTCTCGAAGCCAGTTTTGCAGCTGTTATAAACTAAGTTGTAATTCTTACTATGGTAGTAATATCCACGCTTTTGTTGGATCTTAAATAGTACATAGGCATTTGGAACAAAACCCTGTTCTCCTCCAGCAGGCATGATAACCAACTGTCGGCCTTTCAATATCGCTGCAGAGTCCCTGTAACGTATTTCACTCCAGGCATATGGTCCAGTATGTGCTGTATTTATGTAAGTTTCATCTATATAAACTATATAAACATCACTTCGATATCTCCGAATATTTCGTAAATAGTTATGCCTTTTTGCTCGTATGGTGCGATGTTCGATTAAAATTTGTCTATCACGCTTAGTGGTTTTTTCTCCAAATAATCTTAGCTTCAAAAGAACTCTTCTTAATGTTCAGACACTGCCTTGGAAGTCAGAATTTTTATGCTTCATAAGCACTTTCTTCAAAGTTGGTCTTTGTTTATCAGTACTTTAAAATTTATTCATAGTTCGCCTAACTACTTCTGAATTAAAACATCCAAATTAGATTTTGTGCATGTTCTTAATTCATTTTTTTATTTATTTATTTATTTTCAGTTCAGTACAGTATTAAATACACAAAAGAACCACGTCATATGAATTTACACAGTTTAAGAACACAGCAATATACTAACTTGCTTTAATAAATCCATACACAATAATAATAATAATAATAATAATAATAATAATAATAATAATAATAATAATAATAATAATAATAATAATAATAATAATAATAATAATAATAATAATACTTTTTTATCACCTTATGTTTTACAAGCATTGTAAATAATAATTGTAAATAATAATAAGCATTGTAAATATTAATAATAATAATAATAATAATAATAATAATAATAATAATAATAATAATAATAATAATAATTAATAATTAATAATAATTAATAATTAATAATAATTAATAATAATTGATAATAATTAATAATAATTGATAATAATTAATAATAATTGATAATAATTAATAATAATTGATAATAATTAATAATAATAATTAATAATAATTAATAATAATTAATAATAATAATAATAATAATAATAATAATAATAATAATAATAATAATAATAATAATAATAATAATTAATAATAATAATAATAATAATAATAATAATAATAATAATAATAATAATAATAATAATAATAATAATAATAATAATAATAATAATAATAATAATAATAATAATAATAATAATAATAATAATAATAATAATAATAATAATAATAATTAATAATAATAATAATACTTTTTTATCACCTTATGTTTTACAAGCATTGTTGAAAACGGGCAAGTCGTCAATTATATACAATTAAAGTTGCTGGATATATATATAAAATTGTTTACTGGGCATAGAGAAGGACGTTGTTGCACTAGCACCAATAGCATTTCTTTCCTTAATAGCTCTCCTAAACTGCTTTCAGACACAACTGTTGCCTCAGATACCCTTCCCCAGATTTTTATAGCTGACCTAGACCATTGGTTATTACTTCTCGTGTTTTTAAATGTGCACTTTATTTCCTAATGTGCTGCTAGGAGGCGTCATTTATAAATGCTCTCTTGGAACCAGGAGACAAGCACATTTTGAAACAAGAATAGAATAGAATCTTTATTGTCACATAACGTTTACATTGTAAGCCTAGCTGGTAAACTGGTGAGTCGTCAAGTTATACATAAAAGAAATTTAAAAGAAAAACTAATTCTAATGTATATGTACATAAATTATCAATTACAAGTAATGCAGTAGTTATGATATTGTGTCATCCATGAATTCCTGTATGGAGTAATATGTCTTATGTAATAACAGATCTTTTACACTTTTATTAAATAGTTTCAGAGTTTTTATTTCTTTGAGTCGTTGAGGTAATTTATTGTATATTTTTATACCCATATAATAGGGTGTTTTTTCATATAATGTTAATCTATGCATGGGGTATTTTATGCTGGACTCTTTCCGAGTGCCGTAATGATGACGATTTTGTTTTTGGATAAATTTCTCATAATTTTTATATACATAGGTGGATAACTCTAAAATATATACTGAGGGCATTGTTAGAATTTTTAATTTTTTGAATAGTGGTTTGCATGAATCTTTAAAGTTAGCATGTAACATTATACGTATTACCTTTTTTTGAATTTTAAAAACAATATTACACAATATTACACAAGCTCTTGTATTACTGAGTAACTCTGCACGTGTTCACTTGCTCGTAACTGGTACGCAACTGACCCGCCCTCCCCTCCAGTTGCAACCGTTCTGAAGTGGACTCCTCCAGATACCACTGCGCATCGCTCTGCACTTTTCAAGATAAAAAAATGCATCTGTAGTTGCTGGCAACGGCAAATATGCGAGGTAGCTATGGATTAAGTCATAATGTATTAATTGGAACATAAGGCCTTTGTGCCAAACGGAATCAAAGGCTCGGGAAATGTCCAGAAAGAGGGCTAGCCACCGAGACCACGCCCGTCATCCTCCTAGAACACGACTGTCATTCATCTGCAGTTTTCTTGTTGAAGCCCGTGCAATTGGGTATTGACGTATCAGAATAGAGGACGTGGATTTGGTGGCTGGAGCGTTGCGAGCCGTAAAAATGCGAGTGCACTGAAAATACCAACAATGTGAAACAAAACTACGATATTGATATGCATAAAAACACTGACGAATGAAACGAAAAACGTATACCATGTGAACAAAGGTATGGAAAATATGCCTAACTTGAACCAATAACGTTAACTTTCGATTACTTTTATTCTCGTGAGATAGTGACCCTCAAGAATAAGTGTTCTACAAATTCATAACTCAGTTTTTGCATCCACTTCACGTCTATCATAAATATTGTGACTTTGTGGGTTCGTGAAATGAAAAGTCCAATTTACACAAACTCAACAATGTTCTTTATTTCCACCAACTTACAGTTGAACACTTGCCGATTACACAGAATTACGTAATGCACACAATTACAATTCACCAGTTCGTCCGTTACAGTTCCACTGTATGCTCACAATTACGCAAATTCTTCCGTTGCACGCACACAGTCTTCTCGTTCACTAACACGGCGCTACTTCGCTGCTTGCCAAGCACTCACTGATTGACTGACTGACTGACTGATTCAATTCACTCACTGCAGCCCTATTTATAGGAACATCACTGTTTTCTAGAAGTCTCTGGTTTCAGTGAATAACCGCGAAGGTTCCAGATGGCAGTGGAAGAGGGGGAAGAGGCGGCCAGCGACAAGTGACATTTCCCTAATCATCCCCCTCAGTTAGTGACAGAGACTGAATGGGTGGGTGTGGGTTGGCTGCCTCTGGCCCCTTACTCAGCTGTCGTTGGTTGTGCTTTCCGCTAATTGGGTGACAATATTTACTTAAGAAGCTTGAATGCCGGCCCTCATAGCCATGGTCATTAGAGCGTGTCTCTAGCGTTCCACCGCGCAGGGGTCGCGGGTTCGAGTCCCGCCTTGGGCATGGGTGCTTATGTATATAGTGTATATGTGTGAAACTACAGAAAACAGTTAGGAAAATAAACGGAAACGATAAAAAACGGTTAAATAAGGAAAGAAATATATATATATTTTTGATAAAAAAAATATCTATATTAAAAATGTTGAAGATTGTATACATAGCTGGAGAAATAAGTGTAATAAACGTGAATAATAATCGGATCATTAATGAATACCTATTAACGTAACTTCTGATTTTAAGTTTTCATTCAGGAGTTAAAAAACTCGCATAGTTACATATCAATATCAATATCTTTAGATCTGCATTTGTTATTATTTTAATTTGTTCCGGTAGCTTATTATACAGTATTTTCCTCATGATTTTTATACAGCATCTGTTTAATGTACCCTTAAGGTATTTATCTGTGGTATAAATTAAATATCAAAACAAAAGAAAATCGTAAACCAATATCTTCACATCCTCCCACCTTGATTTGTTGGTAGACGAATAAAAAATAACGTAACACAAAATGCATCAGATACAGTTAAAATACAGCAACATGAAGAAACATGACAAAAGATGTCCTTTTTCTCTCTAACAGAGATGTTGATATTAGTGCTAAAAAGAACTAAAATGGAATACTTAAATGCTACAGGATGTGTTAGATAACGGTGAAGAAACTCTGTTTCACACAGCTCTCATTGTCTGCCTCACGTTCAAGAAGTCCCGAGTTCGAATTTTGGTCAGGGTGAGTTACCTGGCTAAGGTTTCTTCCGGGATTTTCCCTTATCCTGAAAGACGAATGTCGGGAAAACCTTATCCAGGTAACTCACCCTAACCGAGATTCGAACCCGGGACCTCTTGACCGTGAGGCAGACATGCTACCATCTACGCTACCGAGGTGGTCACCTTCTTCCCAGAATGTTCCTTCTTTTGCTATAATATTTTCATCGGCCGTGCTGAGGCAGAGTGGTTAGGTCGCTTGGCTCTCACCAAGACGCCCGCGTTCGATCCCTGGCGACCGCAAAATGAAATTTGTGGTTGACAACATGACGCTAGGGCAGGTTTTCTCAGGGTCCTCTGGTTTCCCCCACCAGCATTCCACCAATTGCTCCATCGTCATCTTTCCTATCATTTCATCTCGTCGCCATTCTGTTATTCACTACCAGGCATCGAGCTGTTCTGGATTTTCTCTCTTAGTGATCCAGAGATTCCATTCTTCAACCTGCATAAGGGTTAAGCGGAACAAGAATACCATGACACCAACTAGTGGTATAAGAGGGCAGTTACAGAAGAACATTTTCTTATAGTTCCTGTATATTTGTTATATTGTTCCTTATATTCTGTATATGTGTTCAGGAGGGGAAGTTTGAGTAGTTTCCTCTTCGTTTGTGTAATGTTCCTAATACCTCCTTTCTTAGGGTATAACATTCCCCGTCAAACCATAGCTTTCTGTTTGTTTTCGGTACTGCTGCTGGTTTCAAGATGTCTTCTAGAGCTTGTACAGAATCTTTTATTTTTGAGTGTTTATCAGAGTTTCTATTTGTCCTATTCTGTGTGTTACATTTTCTATTTTACCCTTGATAGGGCCTTTATTTTTTCACTTTGTGATATTTGCCATTCACCCCATGTTTGTATTTTATTGGGATACGCTTCAGGCGTAGGTTGTAGTTTCCTGTGCATATGGGAATTATTGTCCATTTGATCGGCCCTTTTATGAGTGCAATGTCTGTTAGGATTAGGATTTCATTACGGAGCGGATTCGCTACGTAGGTCATCATGATGGACCCATTGTTCCTATGCGCCCAAGTGGGGGCACCCCCAGGAGAAAGGATGAGGGCGGCCGACCCAAGGAGCCATGACAGGCAATGTCTATTACATTCTTGCCGTCGTAGGAAATGTAAGTTAGTTTTTGGATTATTCAATATTAGTCCTTCTTGAAGTTTTTTCAATTCTACTTTGGCTTTATAATTTATTATATCCAAGCGAAGTCGGTGTTTCTTTGTCATGCAAAGAGAATGGAGTGTCAAAGGGATCAAATAACAGGCAGTTAAAGCTATCGGTTACACCTAATATGTTCTGATATTTTCATTGTATCTACAACAAAATATCCATTGGCAGAAATCGGGATATCAAATTTTTGGTTGGAATGCATTATCTTCTTAATCTACAGATAGAGAAAGTATCTAACAATGAAGGAAATATTAATACGGAGAAACTTAAATGTTGGAGAAGCGCAGTGAAATGCACTGCCAATTATTCTCATAATATATTTCCAAGTTAATTTAAGGTGTAGTGTTCTGGCAGTCGAATCGAAAAAAGGCCATGCATTGGCTAGTGATTCACAAGGCCGACTCTACATATGGCGCAATTGCAGGAGCTGTTCAATACTGAATAGGATAGGATTCACCTAGCAGTGATTCATTGTTAACGCGTGGCGATTGTTTATTGTATTTAGTGTATAATGCAACCACCAGTTGCAGTATAGTCGGAAGCCATATTGATTTTTTATTTGAAATATGAAAGGAAAGGTGTGGTTATTTAGAACATTGAGAAGGTTTTACTTTGGTATTGGTGAATGCTTTAGTGAAATATTATTTAAAATATGCGTATAATACGTACCTTTCATCTGTAGTTATTCTACAAATGAATATTGTCCGTAAGTAAACCAAGAATAAACAATTGCAGTTCATTGACAGTCGACCCAATCTGGAATATGTGTTCCGCACTCAAATTGTTAAATTATAATGTATTCTTTATATCTGTAGAATAATTTTATAGTTGTGATGTTTTAATTTCACATTTTTAATGTACGGTTTTGAAAGAAAGGGCAGTAACAATTTTCGAGCATGTTTTTGTGATGTTAGTCATCATGAGAGGTTATTTTCAGTAAACTACACTATGCTTTATCAGGTAGTATACATTGAAAATGTAAAATGTGTAATATAACTGATAATGGTGCAAAGGTTACAAGGAACTTTTCCCAGTTATTGGTGAAACAGATGTTATAAATTGTAAGATATATTTTATGGGGTTAAAATAACCAAAGTATTGTTGAATCTATTTTTTTACTGTAGTTAATGAGATGTCTTATCAAATGATAGCCAATCCTGTGAGAGAAAGTTAACAAGATGCTTCTATATGCAGTAAGAAGACATTAATATTGTTTGTCACTCTGGGCAGCTGTCGTCTGCTATAGTAAGCAATATGTAGCCTAGGAGGTTGTTGCCAACTGCGGAACTCTGAAATATGCAGAGACAGTGATATGTTGCCAATCCATATTATATGTATCGCAAAACTGTTGCAAAGGTTAATTCTTTGGTAAAGTGGGTGAAATTTAAATTGCAGCACAAACAAGAGTTGGATCATAATTGCTGCATATAAATGAGAATAGTAACAGCAAATGGTTTTAGGTTGAGTTTGTTTTCAACCGCTTCAGTGATGCCCATGTAAACTCTGTATGGTCCTGGAATGGATACGCAATCAGATATTTAAGTTGTTAAATGCTGTAAAAAGCTTCATAAATACACATTTTTATCTTCTATATTAAAATCAGTTATTTTAACAAAATGCTATCAGGCAATATGTTGCATGTATATGTTGTGTCACACACAGGCTGGAAAGAAAGAAAGCTGTTAGCATCTGTATTTACCTCTTGGAGTATTTCACAACTGAAGTTTATGGTAGCCTTATGCAGCTGTTTTCACTCAGTAATTTAGTCATTTGTACTTATTTATACTCTCTCTAGGTTTAAAATGCCTTATTTTAGTTATCAGGAATTAATTGAATAAAACATTTGAAATTGTTAAATTTAAGTGTTAACCATGGCTTATCCTAGTAATGTAGCAAATAAATTAGCTTGTGTAGGTAGTGTACAGGCTTCTGATATAACTTTGGCAAACTATTTGACAGTGATGGCGAGTTTTCAGATTTGTAGGGAGGTGTTGAGGATATAGCTAGCAGTAAGGAAGAAAATGACCCACTTCCTTCAGGTGTGGTCAAAATAACTCGAATACAGACATTTGACATATTTTCTGGTAAAATAAAACTTGAAGCTTTCCTGGTGACAAATTTGTTGAAGATCTTCTTGTGAAACAAGCAAGGTGAATAGACAATTAGAAATTGATGTTTCAGGGGCATACATCTCTCCCATCAGAATACCTTAATAAATGTTATAACCACAAAATGTATCACTGTATATAACACAAATATAAACAAAGACAAAACACTACCAATACTCGCATCACTGAACAAAAGACTGTTTTCAGTCAGTTAAATGCTAGGTCGGGAGATGGCGTGAGTATAGAAAACTAATTGGGTCAAAGAAACGTAACTACAGTATGGATAGAGTCAACATGAAAAATTCATTGCCATTGCTGGGATTTGAACCATGGATCTCCTGGTTTCTGTCCAGTCCAGATTAATTTCCATCAATTAACTAAAGTAACTACAGTATGCGTGCAATGAGAAGAGCGATCGGGCTCCAAATCCTCATTCGGTAAGTTTCGTTTAACTCCGTAAACATAGATGACAACTTTGAAATTTGAAATGCACTATACACTGACATCTAGTGGCTAATATGCTAAGCTTTATCATGTCTGCCAAATTTTGTTTTGATCAATTTAGAGATTAATTAACTAACTAACCAGTTTACAACAATTGTATGATAGAATTAGAATTTGTTTGTCCTGGGCAACATATACATGTTATGAGACACGTCAAAATGTATAAATACAGTATATACATAAAGTCAAATTGATTACATACAATATACACAGTAAGCAGCTTTTCTATGGTTTCATGTGGTATTTGCATAGACTAATTTACTACAAGAAATGTCATAATATAAATATTACAGGTTTGTGAATGTACTATGCTCCCAGTGCTCATTTAACTGTATACAACAGTGTGCATGCAAAAATTTCTTAACCTTATTCTTAAAGTGTTTTAATGATGCAGCTTGTTTAAATGAATTTGGAAGTTTATTATATAACATTATCCCTTTGTAGTTAAAGCTTCCTTCATAAAGGCTCGTTTGGTGTGCTCGAATTGCCAGTTTATCCTTGTTACGAGTCTGGTGGTAATGTACATCAGCATTTACTTTAAAATGATTTATATTTGTATGAACATTTGTGGATGTTATGGCTCTCGAAAGGGGACACATTATTATTCGTCTACCTCCGTAGAACTGTGATCTGAATGTAATTGAGCTGGCGTGGGCAAAAGTATGGAATGTTTTCAGAGAATGCAATCTTACTTGTGATATCTTCGCTTGTCTTACACGCTATTTTGCTGAACTGTGTTTTTCAAGGTTGACGTCACTGCAGAAACAAGAGTGTTAGCTCTCACTTCTTCCCCTCTGCCGGCACCACACTGTAAATCCAGCGCTCAAGAAAACATACACGTACTGTACTTAACTTGATTATCAAGCTGTATAGATCTGTGCTTCTTAAGTCAATGGCTTTCCATTTTTAAGGCCGGTTTCCAAGAGGAGCTGAACCGAAATCCAGCATCACGATCAAGTGTGTTCTTCTCAGAGGAAATGGCCAAAGCCTCCTTAATTCTCCGCTCTCAGTAACTTCATTTTGCCAAGATGGTTGTCTCCCGAAAGTTGGCTCTATGATCATTATCAAAACAATGCTCTGCCAGTCCAGAGTTCTCACGTTGTATTAAATGAATGCTCCGTTCATATTCGTTTATTCTGGTAGTGATGGTCCTTCCGGTTTGTCCTATATATGGTGTCCCACATTCACAGGGAATGCGGTACACTCCCAGAACTTGGACATCCAGTTTGTCTTTCACTGGTCTCAACAGATAGATTGCCAGTAAATGGGATACAGGTTGTAGTGGTAGGCTTATCTATGGAAAATCCGTCAACTTAAACACAGATCTATATAGCTTGATCAAGTTAAGTAGTTATGTTTCTTTGACCAAATTAATTTTCTACACTCACGCCAACTTCTGACCCGACATTTAATTTACTGAAAACAGTCTTTTGTTCAGTGATGCGAGTATTGGTAGTGTTTTGTCTTTGTTTATATTTGTGTTATATCCAGTGATACATGTGTGATTATAATATTTATTAAAATATCCTGATAATGGGAGAGATGTACACTCCGGAAACGTTGATTTCTTATTGTCTTTTCACCTGGCCTGTTTCCCGAGATCTCGAACATACTTTCTGGTCAAAGTATAAACTTGGAAGAAGCGTAGGGACAGTGAAGCACAAATTAGTACAAAAGTGAATCGAAAAGATATTGACACATTGCTTCACTCACACTGTTTATTCACAGGACATGTTTCAAGAGCTCTTGCTCCTATCATCAGCTGATACTCGACTAGTGCAAGTTGTAGTGGTTTCCTCTTTCTCCGTTTTGTCAATAGATGGCGTGATGTACTTGTCAAAGATGTCTGGTGGTGGAGTTCCAAAATTCATGACTCTATGACGATTTTTGTTGATGAAGATTTTTTTCCCATACGGAAAGGTCTATGGGGTGATTAACATATTTTATTAGACATGCTTCCAAGTTGATGTCATGTCTAGTATTCAAAAAATGAAAAGCCACTGCTGATTTTTCTGTTTCACCATTTTTAATGTTTCTTAGATGTTCTTTAGTTCTGATGTTAATATTTCTTTTTGTTTTTCCTATATAAATTTTAGGGCAAGTTTCACATTTGATCTCATAGATTCCTGGTTTTTCTTTGGTAGTGATTGAATTTTTGGGAGGGCCTTTTAACAAATTTCTGATATTAAACCTATTTTGAGGTGCAAGAGTTATGTTGTGTTTTGAGAAGATTTTTTGGAATTTGTTATAGGCTGATGGGTGGAAGGTGAATTTTTTAAAAAGTTTTTTCTCTTTTTGTCCTGTAGGTTCTAGGGTGGTGGTTTCTTTTATTTTCTTAGCTTTGTTGAGTCTGTTAACTGTTTTGTCTACTAAATTTGGGTTGAAACCGTTGGATATAGCTACTTTTTTTAGGTGTAGGTATTCTTCTTGATAATCTTCTCTGTTTATTGGAAAGTTGATCGTCCGAAAGATTAAACTGTTGAAAATGGCATGTTGGTGTTGTTTTGGGTTGAAACTGTTGTTCTTAATGTAATTATATGTGTGTGTCGGTTTCCTGTAGATACCAAAAGTGAGTTTGTTGTTCATTTTTTTTGATCTTGATGTCCAAAAAGGGGAGCACACCATCCTCTTCTGTTTCCAATGTAAATTTTATAGCTGGATTTTTTATATTCAAAAGTTTAAGACTATCTTGTATGAGTTTTTTAGGTACTATTGCAAAAATGTCATCAACATAGCGATACCACACTTTGAAATAATTTGGATAAGTTTTTGTGATATGTGTTTCAAAAGCACTCATAAATAAATCTGTCAAGAAGCGAGACAATGGGTTGCCCATAGCTAGGCCTGTTTTTTGTTTATAGATCTGTTCATTAAAGCTGAAAAAATTTTGATTGATACAAATTTCTGTAAGTTGTGAAAGTTCTTCTATTTCTTCAGATGTTATTTGTATTGATTTCAGCCATTTTTTGAGAAGTGGAATAAGCTCATTGGTAGGTATACTTGGATATAAAGAAATGACGTCAAAGGAAACTAAAGCATCTGTAGAGTTGATCTTTGTGTCCTTCAGGAGATTTAACAATTCAAACAAGTTTTTGATAGTTAAATTTTCAAATTTTGTGAAGGATCTGAAGATATGAACCAGCCATTTTTGATAGTTGGTAAGTGGGTGCATCAATGTTATTAATTATTGGTCTGAGGGTAATTTCAGGTTTATGTATTTTGGGTAAACCATATATGTATGGTGTTTTTGGATTGTCTATTTTATTGTTCAATTTATCTCTTTTAGTCATGATTTTACTGTTTTTAATTGCTAATTCCACAGATTTGCATGCTTTCTTTAATGGATTGTTTTCTAATTTAACAAATTCTTTTCCGTTTAAAAGGTTGTCCATTTTTTTGTGATAGTCTTCTTTGTCCAGTATTACTATTTTGTTACCCTTTTCTGCTTTTGTGTAGATTACCGGTTTTTCATTTAAATTTTTGATTAATTTTTTATATGAATAACTTTTTGAATTTGCATTTTGAATATGATCTAGAATATGAATATGATCCTAAATATTTTTTTGAATATGATCCTAAAATTTATATAGGAAAAACAAAAAGAAATATTAAATTCAGAACTAAAGAACATCTAAGAAACATTAAAAATGGTGAAACAGAAAAATCAGCAGTGGCTTTTCATTTTTTGAATACTAGACATGACATCAACTTGGAAACATCTCTAATAAAATATGTTAATCACCCCATAGACCTTTCCATATGGGAAAAAAATCTTCATCGACAAAAATCGTCATAGAGTCATGAATTTTGAAACTCCACCACCGGACATCTTTGACAAAACGGAGAAAGAGGAAACCACTACAACTTGCACTAGTCGAGTATCAGCTGATGATAGGAGCAAGAGCTCTTGAAACATGTCCTGTGAATAAACAGTGTGAGTGAAGCAATGTGTCAATATCTTCTCGATTCACTTTTGTACATACTTTCTGGTGTATAGCTAACTTCTGACAACTGACCAAGTAAGATTTTCATTTTTTTTTTTCTGCTGAGTTAGTGTCTCTCACTGTTATGGAAACAAATGTATATGTGAGTAGGTGAAGGAGGACCTGACCTGTAAAGGCAATTTGGGGCCTAAGAGTGGACAGTACGTGTGTTATACACTAGACATGTACTGATTTACAGACGGCATGCTAGCTACTCCACTTTTTGGGAAATAGGTCAAATGTGGGTGATGTGCACCTACTAAATCATATCCTTCTTTACCAAAACCACCAGCTGGATATAATCATATACAGTTGTTTGGTAATTTGCAGACTAAATCTTGGCAAAACAATGCCCTAACTAGACTTTCGCATAGTTGAGCACTATAACATAACAGAGGCCTCTCCATGCTGAGGATAAGAAATCCACCACTACAGCATCCCTCATGCTTGAGAGAAACTTCTCTTAAGAGGATATCAACAAAATAAGTCATGTTCATTTTGCAAATGTCTAGTGTTACGAAAAATGAGTTTGTAAGGAAACCAGTATGATTTGCTGTGAGTGTGAAGGTGTGCCCTTATATGTTTATCCATGTTTTGAGATGCACTATTCAAAAAGAAACCTTTAAGGATAGCTTTCATTTGCTATAGAACTTATTTAAAATTTATTGTAAAACAGAAAGATTAAAATAAATGACATTAAATAAACATTAAGTGAATGTCTACACGTTCATATCGGTGAAAGGTTTAAACATAAGACAGCTTAGTGCTGATAAAATCAAAATACATTATATATTTAATATAAAAATTATTTGTGGTTGGTTTATTGACACTCGTCACTTACTTTTTCATATATTTATGAGAGACTAGTTTCAAAGGCCCTGGCCTCCATTTTCAATCTCTTTCCAACTGGTAGGGCCAGTAGTGTGGAGAAATGATTAATTTCCATCAATTAACTAAAATAATAAGAGTTAAATGATGAAGCCTGGGACTTAAGTACTTACAATAGTAAGTCGCCACGAACGGTGTATCTCGGATGCGAGAGCCCCTAGTGGTCTACCGGGGAAATATACGAGTCAACTGGAGAATTTAATGTCAGGAAGGCACGTTGGCCATGGTAGCTCAAAGGTTAAGAGCGACTGGACGGAAACCAGTAGATCCGTGGTTCAAATCCCGGCCATGGCATTGAATTTTTCATGTTGACTCTATCCATCAAATATCTTAGCCTATATACGGCTAGTGTGGAGAAATGATTAATTTCCATCAATTAACTAAAATAATAAGAGTTAAATGATGAAGCCTGGGACTTAAGTACTTACAATAGTAAGTCGCCACGAACGGTGTATCTCGGATGCGAGAGCCCCTAGTGGTCTACCGGGGAAATATACGAGTCAACTGGAGAATTTAATGTCAGGAAGGCACGTTGGCCATGGTAGCTCAAAGGTTAAGAGCGACTGGACGGAAACCAGTAGATCCGTGGTTCAAATCCCGGCCATGGCATTGAATTTTTCATGTTGACTCTATCCATCAAATATCTTAGCCTATATACGGCTAGTGTGGAGAAATGATTAATTTCCATCAATTAACTAAAATAATAAGGAGGGAATGTTTGTTTCATTTGTAGTCTAATTTATGTGATAGTGTTAACATCTCAAATTTGTGAATGAAGGTACA
The DNA here is from genome assembly GCA_030765055.1 of Mantis religiosa. Classification (NCBI taxonomy): domain Eukaryota; kingdom Metazoa; phylum Arthropoda; class Insecta; order Mantodea; family Mantidae; genus Mantis; species Mantis religiosa. The sequence goes on along the minus strand of CM060954.1, from coordinate 1,300,399 downwards.
TTTTAGAGTATTTGTAAATTGAAACCTGTTCCACACAGTTAATATTTACAGGTTTTTGTTGGTTGTTGATGTTGTTTAAATGGGCAGGTTTTATGGGATGATGTATGAATGAGTCCTCAGAAGTTATCCGACATTGTTTTTTCAGGCTAGGGGAAAATGCTGGGTAATGTACTCTGAAAGGTAGAATCAAGATGAAAAATCATGGTTTAAACCACAGATGTTTTGCATTTTGTAACCAAATGAACTACCATGGCAACATGCAGTACAGTTTTTAGGTTTATTGATGGAAATTAATCATTCTTCCACACTAACCATGTATAGGCTAACGTTTGGATAGGTAAGAATCAGACCAAAGAGGTCAATGCCATAGCTGGGATTTGAACTATGGTTCTCCTGGTTGCTCTTTGCTCTCTGTCCAGTTGCTATTAACCATTGAGCTACTGTTGCCAACATGCCAGCATCATATTAAATTCTCTAACTGACTTGTATTTTCCCAGTATACCACTCAGGGTTCTCATATACCAAAAAAAAAAAAAAAAAAAAAAAGCCGAGGCCCTGCCCAACGGCAGAGTCCTCGGCTCACCTTTATTTTTTAAACCTGGTATCTTATTTTTTTAAACCAGGTTGGTAATTACAAAGTTATTTTAAATAAATTAACTAAGAATATTTTGTGAGATTTTAATTATTATTATACATTTGACCTACTAGTTTAATAATATTTCTTCTCAAAGTAAATTCAAATCTAAAACACCCTCTAATTAAATTAAAACATAAATAAAAAAACAAAATAAGGATCTCCCGCAATTATTGAAACAAAAAATTTATATACTACTGAAAACAGAAACTAAAACTCAACGCCTTACTCCAGGCACCAAAATCTCAACTAATATTCTTATTAATTTTTACAAAGAAAAATTAAACATTTTCTTCAAAAAAAAAAAAAAAAATTCTCTTAATTTATAAACAAAACATTTCTCCAACATACAAAATTAAATCATAATCTTTTAAACACTTGTTTATTTAATAATAATGTAGGCTATTATCCACCCTAAGGATTATTCCATAACTAAAATATAAATTCTAAATTATACAACTCATTCATTCTATTTCTTTGAATATATTCTAGTCTTTTTTGTTCCGAGACTATATTAACTATACTAATAAAATGACGTATAATTCTCCTATCTCTAACTATGTCAAAAATAAACCTATTTTGTAAAACCCTATGTTCTCTTAATATTTTTGAACTCCTATCTGGACATTCAAATACCGCATGTTCTGGAGTTTCTCTTTCTCCGCATCTACAAGTTTCAAATTCTCTTAGTCCCATCCGGTATAAGTACATGCCATAAGGGCAATGTCCTGAAATATAATGGATCATGCCTCTATTGATTTCAAGATATTTTAGTCTGAACCTTTCATTTATAGATGGAAAAATTTCAAATATTCTTCTGCCCTTGTCCAAATTATTCCATCTATCTTGCCATATATTAAATATTCTTTCTGATATTTCAGATTCTTCATTAAATTCTCCTTCTAGGAGTCTACCTACATTCTCTAGATTTCCTTTCTTTAGCCAATATCTCGCAGCTCTTCGGCGTATTTCTAAATCTAAAGGCAAAACTCCTAGCAAGACACACAAGCCATCGCCTGGTGTCGTTGAAAAGGCTCCAGATATCCTAATTAAAATCTTTCTTTGTAGTGATAAAATTTTTCTTTTAGGGACTACTAATAACAATCTATTAGCCCTAACACTTGCTGCATAACCTGTTATAGAAGCAAGAATACTATTATTATATATTTTAATTATATTGCCTGGTACTTTCCCTCCATATGAATTTAATCTTAGAATTTTATTCATGAAGACCAACGACCTGCTATAAATTTCATCAACATGTAAATTGAAGAGTAATTTTTCATCAAATACTACCCCCAAATACCTTTTAGCTGTTACTCTTTTAATATTAATATTATTATACTTCAATATGGGGTCTCTATCTAATTTCCCTTTAATTAACATATATTCTGTTTTACTTGGTGATATTTCTAGTTTCATTTTTGAAAATAACTCTTAACAATTTATTCAAGACCATATTTGATTTATTTTCTAACTCTGCTCTTGAATTACCTTTTATTCCCATGACTAGATCGTCTGCATATGCTATATTCCAGCTAATTTCTTGCCAATTTTCTAGTTTATCTAAAGCCTCATCAAATGCAATATCCCAAAATAATGGGCCGCATAAAGAACCTTGTGGGCATCCTTTACTGACTCGTTTAGAAATTTGCTGTTCAATGTCTACATAGTTTACATATCTGTTTTTACAATAGTCATTTAAAATATCATACAATAAACTAGGGCATCCCAGATTTCTTAGACATTTAAATAACCATGGCCACCACAAATTGTTAAAGGCACCTTTAATGTCTAAAAAGATGACCACCATATATTTTTGATCAGCCCCCCCGCGCAGCCTCAACAAAACGGTTAATGGCATCTTCAGCTGAGCTACCAGATCTAAAACCAAACTGATTCCTATTTGGGGGCATAATTTCTCTCAAATCATTAATTTTGTTTGCCAACACCTTCTCCTGAACTTTTGCAAGTGAAGAAAGGAGACAGACTGGTCTATAGGAGTTACGTTGTATAGGATCTTTATTATCATTCTTCTTTAAAATTACCAACTTTGCCTGTTTCCAAATGTTTGGTATCCTCCCTTTTATTAAACATTTGTTAAACAATTTATATAAAAAGGGTTGTAGTTTACCACTTAGTGCTTGTAAAATTTCTACAGATATCTTGTCTAATCCTGGAGCTTTACTTCTTTTTAAATGCCAGATGGCTTCCTCAATCTCCTCTTTTGTTATCTCAGTAATCAAATTACTATTCAAATATTCCCTGTTATGCTCTATCCTCATTTGATCATGATATACTGTTTCATAATTGTTATCATCTGGTATAAGTACATTCATTAGATACCTTATAGTCTCATTTCTATCAATCGTATAGGATCCATCCTCTTTTAGAATCGAAGGTATACTATCCCTCTTATATTTATTCATTACTAATTTGTACGGTATACCCCACGCATTTTTCTGTAAACTATCTTCTACAAATTTCTTCCAACTATTGGTCCTAGTCTTTTGAAGTAAATCTTCAAAAGCTTTTTTCCTCCTCCTATAGATCTGTAGCCTAACTTCTCTCTCGTTAGGGGATTTAGATTTTTGGTATAACTTCCTAGTTTTTCTCATATTTCTCCTAAATCTTTGAAGTTTATCATTCCAAAAAGGCTGTGCGGTACGCTTCCCAAAAATTTTTGGAGTAGAACTATCCATCGCCTTTCTTATTGACACATATAATTTCTTTGCAGCTTCATCAATATCTTTTTCTATAATATCTAAATCAGGAATTACAAAATTATTCCTTAGCCTGTCCCAATTTGTGTTTCTAATATTATATTTCCAATATTCTGTATCACCACCTTCTACATCTATTTCTAGTTCAAATTCTATTACATTATGATCACTAGTTGTTAAATTCTCTAAAACTTTCCAATTTATTATATGATTACTAAATCTGTCAGTGCATAGTGTAATATCTATATTACTATATACACCTACCCTTCCAATATAGCTTGGGGGATTATTTTCTTTATTAATCACCACTAGTCCTTTTTCAAATATCAAATTCTCCATTAACTCACCTCTTTCATCTGTGACCTGACTATGCCATAGAAATGATTTTGCATTAGCATCTAGAGTTAGGATAATTCTATTATTTCTATATTTATCTATTATCTCCCTAACCAGTCTCAGGTACATATCTAATGAGTGTGAAAATTGACAGTACACATTTACTATCATGAAACTAAATTGATAATAGGAACATTCTATACAGTTTACATGTGAGGTACAGAACTGACTTATTGGCATATATCTTATATTATTATTTACAATAAATATTGCTGCCATTGGATGTTCACCTGTAGATACAATTTTAACATCTTTTGGCAAATATAAGATATTTCCATCTTGACTAAATGGTTCCTGTACACACACTATATCTAGGTTTCTATCCTCTAACAATTGTCTACATTCTTGTAACACTAATCTACTTCTCGCTGTATTTAATTGCATAAACGGTTCTCATATACATTGAGACACACACCTTTTGTGGCAACTTACTATGCTGTAAGTACTTAAGTCCCAGGCTTCTTAGTTAAACCACTGAGCTACTGTGGCCAACGTGCTGACATGACAATAAATTCTCCAACTGACTCGTATATTTCCCGGTAGAACACTAGGAGCTCTCATATGCTATGAGACACGCACCTTTTGTGGTGACTTACGATGCTGTAAGTACTTAAGTCCCAGGCTTCTTAGTTAAACCACTGAGCTACTATGGCCAACGTGCTGACATGACAATAAATTCTCCAACTGACTCGTATATTTCCCGGTAGAACACTAGGAGCTCTCATATGCTATGAGACACGCACCTTTTGTGGTGACTTACGATGCTGTAAGTACTTAAGTCCCAGGCTTCATAGTTAAACCACTGGTTTTTTGTTTAATTATGGCTAGTGTAGAAGAAAGATTAATTGTATATGAGAACCCTGAGTGGTATACTGGGAAAATACGAGTCAGTTAAAGAATTTGATGTCATGCTGGCATGTTGGCCATAGTAGCTCAGTAGTTGAAAGCAACCGGATGGAGACCAGGAGATCTGTGGTTCAAATCCTGGCTATTGCATTGACTTTTTCAGTCTGACTCTACCTATGTAGTAGTGTTAAGTTTCTCAACAATTCTAATGTTAACTTTCTCTATCACGTTCATAGTAAGTATTGCATTCCACTAAAAAGTTTGATACCAAGATTTCACTGGAAAAGTATGTTTTATTGTCAAAAATGCACTTTTAAAAAATGATCTGTGAACAACATAATTCAAAAAAGAAATGTCGGTTAAATACCAAATGTGGTACTTAAATTTAACATCTACCAATAGACTACACTTGGCATGGAACATTTCTTGGAAAGTTTTAATTTTTCCAAAAATGGTTCTTAATGATTTTGATTAAAAGACCATATTTTAGTTAATTGATGAAAATTAATCATTTCTTCACACTAGCCATATATAGATAGTCAACATGAAAAATTAAATAAAAACCTATCCAAAACCTTAGCCTATATATGGCTAGTGTGAAGAAATGATTAATTTCCATCAATTAACTAAAACATTGGCCTATATACGGCTAGTGTGAAGAAATGATTAATGTCCATCAATTAACTAAAATAATAAGAGTTAAATGATGAAGCCTGGGACTCAAGTACTTAAAATAGTAAGTCGCCACAAACGGTGTATCTCGGATATGAGAGCCCCTAGTGGTCTACTGGGAAAATATACAAGTCAAATGGAGAATATAATGTCATGACAGCGAGTTGGCCATGGTAGCTCAATGGGTAAGAGCGACTGGACGGAAACCAGGAGATACGTAGTTCAAATCCAGGCCATGGCATTGAATTGTTCATGTTGACTATCTATCAAAAGACCTTATGTTAAAAAAGAATTAATGAGAAATAAAATCTATATCTTGAATTATTTGGGAATGTGCTCATACATGCCCTTCACTCTGGACAACTTTTGCATAACTGGTAAATGGTAAAAAATAGACATCTCACTACACAACAAATGAAGACCTTGTTAAAGCATGTAAACAATGATAAATACTTTTGTTTTTGGATTGAACTATTTCAGAAGTATTCCTTATTATTTATTTTTCAATGCTTATACTTTTCTCAAATGGGAAGTAATTTATTTTATCTTTTGACCATACACAGAAAATAGAATTTAAAAGCCATCACAGAGTGATCAGCTTCAAAACATTTGACTATTATGTGTTTCAAATGGGAAGAGTTCTTGCCTGTAGCAAATCAGATGTGTTAGAGCCGTCACCGTTGCCACCTCATTACTCCCACTCTTTTAATATTTCCCTCTCTTGCACACTTGCGAGTGTTCTTGGCACTAATGCAAACTGAATTTTCCAAAGTTTTATAATAATGCAGTTGTTGAAATCACAATTGCAACATAGATATTCATATATTATGCAAATGTTTTAAAAATTTAGTTTAAAGTTAATTATAGTTTATGAATTACTTATTTTTCTAATCCAATGAAAATACCAGTGGTGCATCATATAGCTGTGAATGTTACTTAAGTTAAGGGATAATTCGTCATTATTGTTGTCTTCAACGTCTGAGTACTGCAAATTTATGATGATAGATTCCAAAATCTCATTATTTGCTATTTCTTTCCAAAAGTCGTCTTCTTGTAGTTTATCTGATGTCTCACTCAGTTTTCCCAGTCTTGTTGTGTTCCTTGTCAATTTCTTTGTGAATAAGTCGTTCAGTGTCAGTCAATTTAAAAATATTATTTCTGTTTGCAACATAATTTGAGATCTCATTAACTCTATTGGATTGTTCTGGCAGTAGTAAGGGGGAAGATGCCCCCAGGGGCCTACTTTAGTAGGTAAGGGTTTGGCATACCCGGAGTCCCGAGCCAACAGTCTCCGTCGTGTGGGCTCCTCTTCGTGGTTGAGGGAAACAGTCAACAGGCCCACCCACGTGTAGGCCGTGCTGCGTAGAGACCCGTGTCGTTGGAAAGGTTTGTCCTGGTGGTTGAGGGATGTGCATCTGAGCTCATACCAGTGCTCTTCTGAATTCGGGGAGGGTGCGCATTTCTAATACACTACTTTGGTTTTTGCTTCGCCTAAACGGGAGGTTAGGGACTAACCCACCCCTAATCAATCGGCCAGAACTAGGTATTGTACCGAACTCCAGGGTGAGTGGGATGGCGAGCTCGCTATATCTCCTGTCATCCCAGTGGGGTGATCCCTTGTGCTCCATGGTGGGTGGGAAGCACTGGGGGATGAAACTTAGTTCATCTATTATGGTAAACCCCTTTATTAATAAAATTATTAGCAAAAGTGAAAAGGAAATAGCCGAGTGTAGTGGTCCTCGCTATTTAGTTATTTATAGAACTGAGGAAGGTCGGAAGTTTAGTACCATGAATCCGTTCGTTATTCAGAAGGGCTTAGATAGTATTGCTGGTTCTGTGAAGGCATGTACTAGATCTCACAATGGCACACTCCTGGTCGAAGCAGTTTCTTCGACACAGGCTGCTAAAATCTTGAAAGCCAATATGCTTGCGGGCTATCCGGTGCGCGTTGAATTGCATAGGACTCTGAACTCCTCGCGTGGTGTTGTAAACACCAGTGTATTTAATGGTATATCCAATGAGGAGATTCAGCAAAACTTGGCGGAACAAGGTGTGACTAATGTATATCGAGTTCACCGCAAAGAACGAGGTGAACTAGTGCCCACTCATACCCTGTTTCTTACCTTAGATCGGGTAGAACTCCCGAAAAGAAATAAGGCAGGGTATGAAGCTATTGAAGTGAGGCAGTATATACCAAATCCACTGAGGTGTTATAAATGCCAGCGCTTTGGCTACACAAGTGATTCATGTAATGGAGTTGCCACTTGCGTTGACTGTGGGGAAGTCAAGCATGACAATGCTTGCACTTCACCCGCAAAGTGTGTTAACTGCAGTGGTAATCACTCAGCAAACTCCAGAGAATGTCGCCGTTTTATGGAGGAGAAGGCGATCCAAGAGATCCGGGTAAGAGAGAGGGTGTCCTTTGTGGAAGCCCGGAAACTCTTGCGTATTCGCCAGCCTTCTGTATCTAGGACCGTTACTTATAGTGCAGTTGCAGCTAAGCCGGTACCTAGACGTGAAATCGCAACATAAACCTGCGAAATAAATGGAGAAGTAGAATCCGAAAGATCAATTACACCAAGATCACAGCCAAAGCAACAAACACCAACACGAACAACAGTGAGCGCGCCGACATAGTCCAGTCCTAAGAAGAAGGTTTCAGACAAGTCACTGCCGAAAGCATCTACTTCAAGAACAAGTGAACCGGTAGTATATAATGTATCGCCAAGGAAATTTAAGACTACTTATGACAGAACGGACTTCCTCAAGGTAAATAGTAAGACCAGTGAAAGCAGAGCTAGCCAGCACAAAAGTCCGCGAACATCTCCGTCCACAACATCTGAGGACTCAGCTGGAGAGGATGCCGATCGGCGACTTTCATCTTTGCCGGTCGCAGTTTCCAAACCTGTCGAGAGACTGGATTCGAAGTCATCAGTGCGTAAGCCATCCTCTTCCATTGACGATGTGGAGCGGGTGGATCCTGTCCTCACTGCCCAAACGACAGTGAGAAAAAGGCAGGAAAAACCTGCTGAAAGCCCTAGTCCTGCCCCAAAGAAAAGGAACAAATTGGTTTGACCACCATTGGGCAGGTAATTTGTCCTGGCAAGTTGATACTGAAAGTAGAAATGTTTATGCATTTTGATATTTATTTGGTACTTATAGTTTTTAATTGTTTTTTATCCATTTGGGCTTATTTTTTTATTGTCATTTTGTTTTGATCTGTTTTTAAAATTTTGAATAATTTATATCTGGCTATTGCCATGAATTAGTTTTTTGTAAGGGCGCTGATAACCGCTGCAGTTGAGCACCCTTATACACATATTATCATAAGGGGAAAGGTGGATCGCGTCTCATTGATCCAGTTGATACACTCTTCTATGGAAGAGTAATTGAATAGTACTGCTTTGAACTCTCTAGGGTAAATAGAGATTACGAACCATTCATAAACAAAGATATAATGTGACCAGACATGTTCTGCCAGACTACCAAGAAGTGTATCATTTCCTCTCATCGAATTTAACAAACACCTTGGCTTATTCAAAGTAAATATTTCTTTTGTCGTGTCATGTCAAACATTTACGTTTCAGTTCTGAGTAATTTCAAATATATGTTCACGCATATATGCCAACCAGTAATGATATTCATTACAGTGCTTACATCGCAATGCATTGTTATAATATAATCGTATCTACTTTATTTATTTGTATTAGGAAAACTATTTGTGCTAAAAATAAGTTTTTTTTTTACGGTTATGTTAAATATATTACTCTCTCCTTCCTCATGGATCAGTTTTTACAAAATCTGAATTTTTGTCTTTGCACGAATAGTATTTATTAGAAATTGATTAGGTTGGCGCTCGTCACACACCACTTAGGGGGAATGCAATACAACAATACTGCAGGACTCCGATTGGTCGCTCACGTAGCAGCGCTCAAGGACAAACACCTTCCCATTTGAAACACATATCACTTAAAGTGTACGTATTCCTATATTCTGTTGTACTAATCTAAGAATAGTTTGTACAAGAGCAAAGAGTCATTTGAGTGCCTTTACAGTGAAGCACAAGGTGCACCCAAATTAATTTTGTGTGGACTTGCACCAACAAAGTTGATGTTAGGTCTGTGTTAATACATGTTTGTGGGCACACTTTTGAGTCCTCAGGTGTTGCTGTTTCAGAGTAGCAGTTATCGTTGTGCTGGTGGTGGGTCAGGCGTGCTGTCATAGAATGAGCAGTTGGGCTGAAAGGATGCACCGAAGGGCAGCCACTTTCAGTAATGTGGTGACATCGTGTGGCCATCCTTCTGTACCTTACCCTCGCAGATTGGAGAAGTATGTAAAGCTATAATGTATTACCATGTGACTGACTGACTGACTATTGGGAAAAGTACATGACAACAGCTGCTTGTGTTTTCAGAGTGAAATTTGGCATCCCTTTGGATGAAGTGTGCAAGAACGACATTCCTGGCCCACTTCTGGTGAGTATGTATGGTTGTCCTACAGAGTGAGTCAGCAGTTCCATTTGAGTACTTCCTTCTAGAGAATGTTTGCTATCCATCTATAGAGGACATGAACAGTTTTCAAATGCTATGTGACAATGCAAAACTATCTTAACTTGACTTAGTAACTAGTGAATGTTAATTTCATTATATGGTACTATGTGCTCTGAAACAGATCTGTAGCTGTGAGTAAACGTTATTGGCAATAACACACCCGAATAATATTGTTAGCTAAATTGCGTGCGTAATTATATGAACTACTTGAGATATTAAAATTCTTCACACATAGTCAAAGAACATAACAAGAATAGGTGCATAAGTATTTATAAAAAATGTTCAAAATGCTGATCTGTGACTTCAGAGTACAGTTAATATGTGATAATGACAATGGAGATCCTAAAAGAATGTGTAATATATCACAAATGACATAAAATGCTGCAATGATCATGGCCATCAACTTCTCTTTGTTGCAAACACAAGAGTCTGTATATGTTACTAAAGGGATCGGATTTGGTGAATATACTTGCCATTATTTCACTGCTCCAAATCTCCAAAATAATGTGCAGTTGTCTCATCTTAGTGTATTTCTAAGGGAACAACTCTGTCAGACATGTAGGTCTTACATAAGGTCTGATGTGTGCTTCATTCACTGCAAGCCTCTGTTGATAATCCTGAGCTCTGATAGCTCTAGGGTTTCCTTGTGACTGTTCTCGTTTATGTTGAATAGTCTGTGTGAGGTGATGTAGACTGGCTTGTATGCGCGTTGCTTGCTCATTGGGTCTAGAACCTTGATTTTACATTTCTTTGGACTACCGAACAGTGCACTTGTTTTGAGAAAGTTCCTGGGAGAAATTTACTTTTGTGTGACACAAGAATATTTTCTAAGTCCCAAGGTGCACATATATGCATGCGCAAGCAGACAACCTGCAGGCTCACGTTACAGCCAACATGAGAAAGATGTGTAACACTTGTAGCCAACTTCTGCAAAAATGCTCCAGACATCTGTCCAACACCGGTGCAGAAAGACATGTGGATGTAATTAGTGCAGGTCAGTTTTGGAAAATACTGACCACGTTTCCTCTCAGGTTTTATTGCTTTACAAATTAGTAGGCTTGCTGTCCAGCAGAAGTTCCTATTTTACTGTTAGAAGTTAAGGCTGTTCTTCTGTGCATTCTTTGAATAATTAAGATTCGTTCAGTAGGTGTGTTGTTGAAAATTGGGAAATGGCTTCAATTATTATTCGACGAGGGTCTGCTGAGGACAGGGATGTTGTGTTCCGAATGCAATGCCACCCATAGTGTAAATTAGGGACTATTGTGTGTGTTTAGTGTAATTAGTTAGCTAGGTAGTGCAATTTAGGTATTTTGTAGTTAGTCTGCTAGATAGTTTAATATAGGGACAAATAAGACTGTTGGCAGCATTGCATTCAGTGGAGAAACAAGAATAATTTGGCTGCACTGAATTCTTCAATATAGCTACATACGCAGTAAATAAATAAACAAAGTTACGACTTCAGTAATGTTAAAAGAATGCCCTGCAGCACAAAATTGCACCAAAAATTAAACAAATCATATTTTATATTATAGTTGTATAAAAAGTGCAAAGGACTTAGAAAAAATTGCCATGTCTCATATTAGAAAGAAGAGCCAGTTGCTGTTTCTTGCAATTATTGAGGTGAGAGAAATTTTATTTTAAAAATGATATAAACAGTCTTAAAAACAGGACACAAGCAAATTCCATAATGCAAAGAAAATAGAACAAGCAATATTCCAGTGCCATGATGGGATAGGAATCCATTTGACAGAGTTTTATGTAAGGTGATGCAGGTTTACAAAATATTAATGCTCTCTAGCTTGATAAGACATCTACTTAACCACTTAACGGACATACTTTATGAACATAATTAAATACTCAAATGGAACTGCTAAATCACACATTAAAATTATTTGATGTTTTGACTCAGCCTGTATAAATGAAAGTAAGAATTAAAAAAATAAAAATGTTGTAAATCAGTTTGAGAAATATGTCTCTTAAACAGAGTACAATAATATTGAACTATACTCAGTAGAGAGTCTTGTGAACATATTCTGCAGCACTTTAGCTTATGAGACAGTCAGAAGATCAGCTGACAGTTAATAAGAGTAGTGAATCAATATTTATTTCAGTTAAATTGCAATAAGTTTATACCTTATAATATTTATCTTGATATCCACCATAATGTAGGGTAATACTACTGCAGATTACACAAAATGGCAGTTAGCGCAAAACTAGTATGAGTTTTGATGAAACAGATACTATCATCCTTGAAGTACTGTGCATTCCCTGAGTGACTGGACTGGGTGATGAGTGGCACATCTGCTGCCAGAGAATAGCACTCTCCCTCACCACAGATTCAACTCGACGGACATGCTTGTAGTAAAGAGGTCTGTCTGTGTGTTCGGAGTGACATTGTGTTGTCTGTTGGTGATAATTTGTCCATTACTAATGGCTCACTACACTTTAGAAGAACATATTTGCTTGACACATATGTGAAATACTCTTCTGCAAGAAGGTGTCATAGAGAATTTCAACTTCATTATGCTGGTGTTCGAATTCCTATTCATGGACTTGTCAATAAAGTCAAGTGCACAAAATGGTTTATGAACATGAATAATGTTCTGTGTACTATCAGAAGAGAAGCTTAATGCACTAGGGACCCAGTTAGAGCACTCACCACAAAAATCATTGAGACATGTAGCACAAGAGGTTGACATTTCCAAGATACCAGCGTTTAGGGCAACAAAACTTCTGAAACTTACGCCATACAAGGTAACTGTAGTTCATGCTTTACAACCACAAGATTTTGTACTTATAGTTAAGTATTGCATTTGGTTTTTGCAGTCCATTTATAATGGCGACAGAGACCTACATTTTACGTTCTTCATTGATAAAGCATGCTCTTATCTTCGAGGTAAGTTTCTATCCAAAACAGTAGATACTGGGCTACGTAAAATCCCCATGTTATTCAAGAAAATCCTCACCATGCTGGAAAAGTTTGGGTTTGGTGTGCAGTAGGTGCACGTAGAATTATCGGTCCCATGTTTTTCAACAACAGTTGACTAACACGTTTCTGTAAATCCACTTTAAATAATTTTTTCCCGACTAACAAGAGATGAACGATTATGTTGGGTGGTTTCAGCAGGACCGGGCTACAGCGCACACTGCTGCGAATTCTATATATGATATGAGCACTGTGTATGCTGACAGAATTAGTCAAGGATTGTGGCCATCTCGTTCCCTTGATGTATCTCCATGTGACCTTTATGTGGAACATTAAGAGAATAGAGTGTGCGCTTCCAACCTGCATATGTTACAAGAATTGAAGGACATCACAAGAGAAATACAGGCAGTTAGTCAAGATGAACAACTTCTTTGAATGAACCAGAACTTGTTTTGGAGATATAGAGAATGTATTTGCATTGAAGGTCATAAATTTCAGCATCTCTTGTGATTTCAGGTAAGCTTATAGTAAATTAGTAGAGTAATTAGGGTTCCGTACATGCTACCTGCTGGTCCTTTAGGTGTAATTTTGGCAGAGAGTGTGCCAGCCCTCATCCGTTACGGTGCCACCGTGGGGCAGGCTGGTCACTCAGGGAATGCACAGTAGTTCTCTTGGGAGATGATTGACTTATTGTCACTCTCTTTGTAGTGTGGTGGTAGTATGTCTGTCTCACACAGAAAGATGATAACTGGATAAACTCTTAAGCTCTGTGGACCATGGACACGTTTGAGCATCATATCACCCATTTCATTCATCATCTGATATGACTTAATGTTGGAGGTTGTTTGTTGTCACTTTAAATACATTTATAGCTTTTGGAATTTGTGGTACATATAGTACTGTTTGTACACAAAGTATTTTGTCCACTAGTTTTTGGAGAATGTCACTGTTATGCATCACAAACCACAATGTCCTCAAAACAATATTCTTGGGTACTAAAATTAGGCAAATGAGTCAACCTTGTATATACTGTCACCCGAACGTCGGAACTCCCTATAGAACCGACGGGCAGCAGCAGGAGACGGTAGGCATTTGCCACGCCCAGTCATTTATCTTATAGCGGTAACGAGGGTTGGCTGAAAAAACATCACTGTGTTGTCTCATTTCGCTCCACCTGAGTTCTAGAACTTACGGGATATTTCATCTAATCCAGAACCTTCTAGATTGGCCAGCTGACCCTATATAAGCAACACGTCGGGCTGGAAGAAAGTCAGTGCTTGGCAAGCAGCGAAGTAGATAGATAGTTTTATTCACCTTAGGAATATACAATATTCATGGCTTCGTCAAATTTGTACCCATAAGAATAATACATTTCTTATTAGTAATACAATTATGAATAATACAATAGTAATTAAATAATACAATGGTAGTTAAATAATACAATAGTGATTAAAGTAATGCAGTAGTAATTAACAGAATAATAATACAAATAGTAATTAAGAATAAGGCAACTTAGGTCACATAATAGTTTAATGTATTATATTTTTAAGAACTAGGCTGTAAGAGACATAATTTTTACCAAAAAAAAAAAAATCAATATTTACTTCATTATTTAATTTTACTTCTTAGAACCTCATCTGTTGTCTGTGACATTACTTTTAGTAGGATATTTTTTACAGCTTTTCTGAATATTACAAGTATCACCTCCGAAGTTGCACAGGTATTTATTCACAAACATCATTTTAGGAAGCATTGATATGTTGATCATGTTTTAAGTATTCTTCCACTGAATAATAGCAACCTTCTCTTAAAAATGATTTTACAGTCAGTTTAAACCTTTTTACCGAAATAGCGCCGTGTTAGTGAACGAGAAGACTGCGTGCAACGGAAGAATTTACGTAATTACGAGTGCAAGTGGAACTGTAACGGACGAACTGGTGAATCGTAATTGTGTGCATTACGTAATTCTGTGTAATTGGCAAGTGTTCAACTGTAAGTCGGTGGAAATAAAGAACATTTTTGAGTGGTGCAATTGGACTTTTCATTTCACGAACCCACAAAGTCACACTGGTGTCAGGAAGCGGGACGATAACATCACCGAACATTACAACCATGGACGCGGCATTGGAAATTTTTTTGGAGAAGATGATGGAAATGAAGGCCGAATTAACAGAGAAGACGGAAGCGGCAAATAACAGCCTGGCCGCGAAGCTGGAGACTACAAATAACAACCTGGCCGCGGAACTGAAACAAATGAAGACGGCCAACGACAAACTCACCGCCGAGTTGAAACAAATGAAGATGGCCAACGACAATATCACCGAGAAGATGGAAGAAATGAAGGTCGAATTAACAGCGAAGACGGAAACGGCAAGCAACAACTTGGCCACGACAATGACCGCAAAGATGGCCGAACTGACCACGGAAATGAAGGTGGCGAACGAGGCTCTCGCCGCCAAATTTGAAGAACAGTTGGCCGGCGTAAGGGATGACGTGACGGAGCTGGGCAAGCGGATGGGCCAAGTGGACGAGCGCGTCGAGGACCTGGCGAGCCGCGTTAACGACCTGGAAGGGAAGGCCGACAGCAGTTTCAAGTCCCTGAACGTCATGGTGGAGGACGTCATCGGCAGGAGGTTGAAGGATTTGAAGGCCGACGCACCGGGACGCGACACAACATCGGCGCGCGTCAAACCTCCCAAATATGACGGCGCGTCAACATTTGAGGTCTTCCGCCGCCAGTTCGACACAGTGGCCAAGCACAACAAATGGTCACCAGAAAAGGAGGCCACACAGTTAATTGCCAGCCTCCAGGGTCGGGCCGCGGAAGTCCTGAACGCGGTTCAGTCAACGGCGGCACCTAAGGACATCTGGGAGGCCCCAGAGAATCGTTTTGGGAACCACCGCTTAGCCGCAGCGTACCGCAGCCAGCTGAAGGCAAGGTCACAGCAGCCAGGGGAGACGCTGCAGGAGTTCGCCCTGGCAGTTGAACAACTGGCAAGCAAGGCCCTAGCCGACCTCCCACCAGAGTTCGTGTCCCGGGAATCTGCCTACACCTTCGTTGACGGGGTACGGGACACGGAGATTCGTCAGCGCCTAATGCTCGGCGATTATAAAACAATCCACGAGGCGCTGACAGCGGCATTAAGGATGGAGGCGGCCAAGGTAACAGCTATCCCGACGTCGAGAACGAGGAGTGTCCGCTACGCCGGAGACAGAAGACCAGCCGAGGGACGCCGGCGAACACCAAGTGGCCTGTGTTGGGGGTGTGGACAGCCCGGACACCTGCAGAGAGACTGCCCACACTAGGAAGAGCAGCCGGAAAACGAGTAAGGGCCGTCGTGGAGAGAGGCACGTCGGCGCCATCACCACCATCCCCTCGAGTGACACTGCGCGCCGTCAGCCGGCGTATGGATGACAGCCTCATCGCGGACGGTTGGGTGAAAGGGAAGCCGTGCCGCGTGCTGGTGGACACCGGGGCGGCCGTGACCACCAGACCTGACGTGGCGAAAGGTTTGCCGACAAGGAAGCCGAGCCGATACCAGCTCGTCACGGCATCGGGGGACACCTTGCCTGTGGAGAAGGAGGCCCTGCTGAAGCTGATCTTGGGAAGGAGCACCGTACGTCTGTGGGTGTTCGTCGCGAAAGTGGCTGAGGAGGTGATACTTGGATTGGATGCCCTCAGGAGCCACGAGGCGACGGTCGACGTCGGCAAGAAGGTCCTGCCGCTCAACGGAGAAGAGGTGATACTCCGTCAACCAGAGGAGGGCCTTGGAATTTGCAGGGTCGTCTTGAACGAAGACGTGGTTGTCCCCGCGAGGAGCGAGGTATTGGTGACGGCGCGACTGGAAGGCCAGAGAACCAGGAACATGATGCTGGACCAGAAGACGCCTGTACACGGACTGTGTGTAGCCAGGGCATTGCTGTCGTGCCGAGAGGAGGTGCCAGTGAGACTGCTAAATCCAACGGACACCGATCACGACGTCCAGGCCGGGACGGAGTTGGGAACGTGTGAGCCCGTGGTGAGCGTAACAGCAATCGACAAGACACAGGAGACGGTGCCGACGCAACACCTGGGCCGCCGGCTAGAAGGCCTACTGGAAAGGGCGGCCGACCACCTGACCGCAGAACAGCTGGAGAAAGTTCGACAACTGCTAAGACGATACCAGCGCGTCTTCAGCCAAGGTGAGAGTGACTACGGCCGCACGGACAAAGTGCTTCACCGCATCAACACGGGGGATGCCCGGCCTATTCGGCAACCACCTAGACGCGTTCCGCTGGCAAAGCAAGGGGCGGTACGAGACATTCTGGAGGACATGAGATCCAGGGGAGTGATTGAAGAGTCTGACAGCCCTTGGTGTTCCCCTGTAGTCTTGGTGACAAAGAAGAATGGAGAGCTGCGCTTCGGTGTAGATTACAGAAAGTTGAACGCTGTCACCTGGAAGGACTGTTTCCCCTTACCCCGGATTGACGACACCCTGGACACGCTAGCTGGTGCACAGTGGTTCACGACCCTGGGCCTGAAGTCGGGCTACTGGCAGGTAGCTCTAGACCCAAGAGACAAGGAGAAGACCGCATTCTCGACGGGCCAAGGGCTCTGGCAGTTCACAGTTATGCCCTTTGGCCTCTGCAACGCACCAGCTATCTTCCAACGCCTCAAGGAGTCAGTGATGAGAGGGCTGACTTACGATGACTGCCTGCTATACCTGGATGACATCATCATCGTCGGGAAGACTTTTGAAGATCACCTCGAGAATCTGAGTAAGATGCTACAGAGACTGCAGCTGAAGAGAGACTTGAAGCTGAACGCGTAGAAGTGCCAGCTCTTCCGCAAGGAAGTGAACTACTTAGGCCACATAGTCTCAGCAACCGGAGTGGCCACAGACCCGGAGAAGACACAGGCTGTGAGAGATTGGCCTCGCCCACAGAATAAGAAAGAGTTGTGCAGTTTCCTGGGGCTGTGTAGTTATTACTGCCGCTTCATAAAGGGGTTCTCTAACATCGCCAAACCCCTCACCCGCCTGACAGAGGAACACCGGCCTTATGTGTGGACGGAGGATGCCGAAGACGTTTCCAGCAACTGAAGAAGACCCTGTGCAGTGCTCCAATTTTGGGATTTCCACAACTAGGTGGGGCCTTCATTGTGGACACTGACGCCAGCGACCATTGCTTTGGAGGCGTCCTATCACAGATCCAGGACAGCCATGAGCGGGTGATAGCCTACTACAGCAAGATGCTTTCCAAGGCAGAGAAGAACTACTGCGTCACCCGACGAGAATTATTGGCGGTAGTAAAGACCTTGGAGCACTTCCACAAGTACCTGTACGATCAGCCATTCCACCTTAGGACTGACCATTCAGCCCTAACCTGGCTATTGAGCTTTAAGAACCTGGAAGGCCAGACAGCACGTTGGGTCCAGAAGCTGCAGGAGTACGACTTCACCTCGGAACATCGTAGAGGGAAGAGCCACGGTAATGCAGACGCCATGTCCCGAAGAACCTGTCCAGAAGAGTGCGGCCAGTGCACAAGAGTGGAAGAGAAGGAGCATGCCGCAGCAGTCCGAGTAGTTGTGGCAGTGCCTGCGGACGGCTGGGATAGCGCAGGCCTGAGGAGGGAGCAGCTGGCGGACGCAGACTTGTGGCCACTCTTAAGGGAAGTGGAGGCAGGGACGAGACCAACCTGGGAGGACATCGTACCGAGGAGCGCCACCTACAAGTCGTACTGGGCCCAATGAGACTCGTTGAAGACCAGAGAAGGCATGCTGTTCCGCGTATGGGAATCACCCGATGGGAAGACGCAGAGAGAACAGTTGGTACTTCCCCGGAGTAAGGTACCGGAAGTCTTGGAAGAAGTGCATGCCGGTACTTCATGAGGACACCTGGGTGCGAACCGAACGATTGACAAACTATGGCAGCGCTACTACTGGCTGAGGCTCCGAGCAGGTGCTGAGAGATGGTGCCGTCAGTGTCACGTGTGTGTGGCGAGTCGCAGCCCCCAGACTAGGAGCCAGGGTCGCATGCAGCAGTACAATGTCGGAGCGCCATTCGAACGGATCGCCGTTGACATTGCTGGACCGTTCCCAGTTTCTGACCGAGGCAACAAGTACCTAATGGTGGTCGTGGACTACTTCACCAAGTGGCCGGAGGTGTATGCCATCGCAAACCAATAGGCAAAGACAATCACAGACTGCCTCGTGGAGCAAGTGTTCTGTCGATTTGGGGTGCTGTTAGAGCTACACAGTAACAAGGGACCAACTTTGAGTCCAACCTAATGAAGGAGGCACTACAAAGGCTTGGGGTGAACAAGACCCGCACGACGCTTCTACATCCCCAGTTGGATGGCATGGTCGAAAGGTACATCAAGACCTTAGAGGAACACCTGAGGAAGGTCGTGGCCAGCCACCAGCGAGACTGGGACGTCAAGGTGCCACTTTTCTTGCTGGCCTACCGCTCGTCTGCACAGGACACAACTGGAATGACGCCAGCCAGCTTAATGTTTGGCCGAGAGTTACGCCTCCCTTGTGACCTGGCTTTTGGAAGCCCTCCGGAGGCGAAGCAGCCGGTGACTGAGTATGTGGAGAACCTGGTGGACCACCTCCACGACATGCACGAGATGGCTCGCCAGAACATCCAGAAGGCGAGCGACCGTATGAAGACCAGATATGACGGGCAAGCCAACAGCCAAGATTTCCAGCAAGGTGACTTGGTCTGATTGTACCATCCTTCCCGGACCAAGGGACGCTGCCCGACGCTCCAGCAGCCATGGCAAGGACCGTACCAGGTGGTGAAGAGGATTGATGACGTGGTCTACCGCATCCAGAAGGTTCCCCGAGGGAAGATGTTTGTGGTACACCTGGATCGCCTGGCACGCTACGATGGTGCTGTTTGGGACGACCAGCTTTGAGGAGGGAGCAGTGTCACCCGAACGTCGGAACTCCGTATAGAACCGACCGGCAGCAGCAGGAGACGGCGTTTGCCTCGCCCAGTCATTTATCTTATAGTGGTAACGAGAGTTGGCTGGAAAAACATCACTGTGTCTTCTCATTTCGCTCCAACTGAGTTCTTGAACTTACGGGATATTTCATTTAATCCAGAACCTTCTAGATTGGCCAGCTGACCCTATATAAGCAACATGTCGGGCTGGAGGAAAGTCAGTGCTTGGCAAGCAGCGAAGTAGCGCCGGGTTAGTGAACGAGAAGATTGTGTGCGTGCAACGGAAGAATTTACGTAATTACGAGTGCAAGTGGAACTGTAACGGACAAACTGGTGAATCGTAATTGTGTGCATTATGTAATTCTGTGTAATTGGCAAGTGTTCAACTGTAAGTCGGTGGAAATAAAGAACATTTTTGAGTGGTGCAATTGTACTTTTCATTTCACGAACCCACAAATTCACAATACTTTTCTGCACTTATAAGTTTTTTTGATGAAGAGTAGTTTCTGGGAACCTCTACCCTATCGTCAGTTCTGTGGTCAACCACAAGTCTGTGGTTGAGTCAACCACAGAACTGACGATAGGGAAGAGGTTCCTTGTGGTTGAGTCATCCACAGAACTGACAATGGGGAAGAGGTTCCCAGAAACTAGTCTTCATCAAAAAACTTGTAAGTGGAGAAAAGTATATACAAGGTTGACTCATCTGCCTAATTTTAGTAACAATGGCACTCCACTTTCTGAAATACTTCTTTTTATTCCATACAATATTCTTGGGGTTACATTTTATGTTATGGGATAGGGAACAGACAAAACTAGCTTTTTGTGTGAAGTTGAAATGGAATTTTTATTGATGGACAATCAGTAGTAACTGCTGTGGTTCTCAAGAGTCCCATTTTATATTGGACATGAAAGACTGACTTGTTTTGCTCAGAGGCCTCTTATCAGCTTAAACTTCTTTTACGTGACATAAATCTGACATGGAACTATTTGCTTTACTCCCCTTCTGAAATAAGTGATGCTAAGGACTTTTCAACTGAAAAATCTGTTCCTTCTGCTGCATTTAACCTGTGAGCCTGCAAACAAGGCTGTGATTCTTAGACATTGTCATTATGTGGAACCAGTTACGGGCATTTTTGTCACATTCTCTCTTTAGTCTTTATAACATTTTATTTTAGTACACTTCTTTTACCATATGGTACAGATTTATTTAATGTTAAAAATAATTGTCATTGACTTCTTGTTGAATTAAATGTTTTAGCCTTAGAGTTGGAATATTCTATTGCTAAGATTATTGCTTTGTTTCAAGATTGTATCCGTAAATCCGTATTTCACAAGCTGTAATTACTTTCTCCATAACTGTGGGTCATTTTAAAACTAGTTTCTAAGACCAGCGTGGATATACGGGTGACGTGCTACATGCAGTACAAACATATGACCAGTTCTTATACTCAAATTGTCTTTCAAAATGCTTTAATCATTTCCAAAGGAGAATCCTCTTATTGTAATATGCCTATTCTTTCATGCCATTTCCTTCATCCAGATACTTTCTTCAGTTTTGATGGTAGTGAACTGCATCCTAAATTGATGCTTTTAAATTTTGTAATCCATTGAAATGCTTGTGTTTTGTTCATTACTTTCTCCTTGTAGCATGTCAAGTATGAGTGGGGTCCTGCAGTTATTTATATAATTGCTATCTTCTGGATCACTATGTATGTGAAACATTGAGCTGTACCTATAAACTACACTTCTGTGGCCACTATCTAAATATTATTACTATCATGGATTTTGAATTGGTGCATTATGGAGTTCTACATTTAAAAATGTGCTTAGCAGAATAAAAAACTTTATTTTTAACTTGAAACAGATGAAATTTTCCGACACATCATTGTGTTTTCCCCATAAATCAATAAAGGTCTCAAAGTATTAATTACTGCAAAGATTTGCTTTGTAAAAGACTTTATATATAATTATAAAAATATTTCTGGCAGGTGCAGATAAGAAATGCACTTTCTACATTATAGATAAGGGCCACCAATCTAAAATGAGAGAGATTATGTCATCCAAGGAAACAGAGGCTCTCAATAAATAAAAGTTTAAATGTATTCATATATGTTCTGTAAATTACCATGGACCATTGGTCCAAAAACTCTTATACAAAGCTAATGTTTTCATTAAGTCAGTATTTTGTGTGCCCTTTATTGATATATGGGAAAAAATTACAATCAGTGTGAAAATTTGATGAAATTGCTACTGGCATCATTTGATAGCCTTCTGTTGCAATTTTACCAAGTTTGGAGCAAAATTGGATCTTTATTCTTTGTAATCTCACATTTTCAGTGGATATACAAATGGCAACAGATACAAAATATGCATTTGTGTCTGAGTTTCTATGTGTGCACTGCAAGTTTGAACTGTGCTGAATGTACAGACTGAGTAAGAATTAAACAAGCTCAGTCAGTCAGAAAATGCTTTGATCATATCTCATATACAGAATTACTTAAAAGTCTCACACAACCTAAATAACTTTGGAAGCACGTGGCTGAATAGTATGACACTTGGTGAATGGAGATAGTCATGTATTGGAGTCAAAAACTGTAATACCAATTTTTAACCAGAAGTGACTTCAACTTTGCCGTTTTAAATGGTTAACAGAAAAGTGTGGATTGATGGGCAAGTGCGGAACATATGAGTATTGATTGACACAGCAGGCTCAAACAAGCTGACTTAGATACCTAGTGTAAATGTCCAGAAAACGTGGAGTAATTGCAGTATGCATTGGCATAGGGGAAGTGATGAAGAGAAGAGGGGAAAGCTCAGAAATGGCGGCTGGTGGACTGAAGAAGAAAATTCAGAAAAATGAAATTGCATTACAGTGAGTACAGAGTGAAACAAATATGGGAACCAAGGTGATCAGGAAAAAGCAGATTGTACAAGTGTGGCAATACAAGGGATTAAAAAGGGGTGAGAATTGGGCAGCAGATATCAGCAAGGCATAAATATGCTGTAATGGGTAAATAGCAGAAAGAAAGGAACAGAATGGGCTTTGGTGAGGTAGAGGAAAAGGTATAAGCAAATGTGAAGAAACAATAAATAATCAGGGGTGGGGAAAAATGGAAGTGAGAATATATGTATAAAAGTGAGGTTAAATAAATCCAGGCCATGTGAATCGGCAGTAATAAGAAGCTGAAGTAAGAGGTAATTAATGGTCAGGGAAAGTTAGCTGTGCCAAGTTCAGAAAGGGAAGAGGCATTAGAGTAGGATTGTGAGAAATGGAGAAGATATGAGAAAGTGTGACAAAGTAATTGGTAACTTGAAGAAGGATTTTTAATAAGGAAAGGAGATGCCAGAAAAGGGAAGATGTGCAAGTGAGAAATATGAAAAGTAAGGTTAAGTAAAGCCAGACCCAGTGAAATAGTAGTAATAAAAAGTTGAAACAAGGCAAATAGCAGAAACTAGTGTAGATCGTGTAAGGGACAAACAGCTGTCAAATATGTAATTGTATTGAAGGGCAGCCCTATTAGTAAAGGGGTCAGAGTGCTTAGCCTTTTACATTTTTACATTTCGAAGACCATTTTGGGAATGTGTGTGTGTGTGCGTGCGTGTGTGCATGTGTGTGTGTGTGCATGTGTGCGCGCGTGCATGCACACCACAAAGGGATTGTGTCACTCCATTCCATCACTTGTTATTTACCGCTGAGAGGTGCAAAAAATGGAACATTCAAGGACAACCGCTGACTCACTAGCCGGAAATGTGTGCCGCTTTGTCATGATGTTCCAGATCAGTTAATTTTGGAAAATCTAGAAGAATCAACTTATAGAATGTTTCTTCCAGACTTCAGTTTCCATGACCTGGTGATATAAAAGAGGGCACAAAAGCCATCTTAGTTCAAGTAAGTTGTAAGTTGGTCAAAGTGGGCAAGCAGTAAGTGTTGGCAAGTTTTGAGCAGTGCGAGTTGGTGTGTGCAGTAGAGGCATAAAGAAACATCAGCATTGACATGGTTGCTCTATGTGTTTTTAGAAATGAAAAATAAGTGTAAGTTAGCACTGCACTGTTTTGGTAACAAAGTGAGTTAAGTAGATCTTCATGTTGTCATTTGTTGCAATATATTAAGCTGTGACAATGTGATTGTTTAGCACAATACTAACAATGGCTGCAATTACTCTTACGGATTCTATTTGTGCCAAACTGTATTCACACTTGTCTATAGATTGCACAGTGGACAGATTGAAAGTACAGGATGTATATCAATGAATATCGGGTTTTAAGGCTTAATAATATTTATTACATTAAACTTACAGTTATAAATGATATGTCAAATGAGAAAGCAACCCAAACAGTTTTGTGCCCGCCTCGGTAGCATAGATGGTAGCATGTCTGCCTCACGTTCAAGAGGTCCCGAGTTCGAATCTTGGTCAGGGTGAGTTACCTGGATAAGGTTTTTTCCGGGGTTTTCCCTCATCCTTAAAGATGATTGTCGGGTAGCTCTAAGCTCCATGGACCTTGGACACATTTGAGCATCATTTCACCCATTTCATTCATCGTCCGATATGACTTAACGTTGGAGGACGTAAAATTACAAAAAAAAAAAAAAAAAAGTTTTGTTTGTTGGCACCAGTACGCATGTGCGTGCAATGTTTCTGCCGCAATCCGCTAAACAGAGGTAGTAGCAAAGATGGCGACTAGTAAACAGAAAGCGTTTTGTGTTTTGCAGTTTGCCAAGACCAAATCTGTAATTACTGTGCAACATGCATTCCGCATTAAGTTCGGTTGTGATCCTCCTAGCGATAATAACATTCGTAGATGCTATCATCAGTTTGAAGATACTGGTTGCCTTTGTAAAGGGAAGAGCACAGGACGACCAAGAGTAAGTGACCATACTTGCCAAAATAGAAATGTGGTCAAACCTCCAATAGTATTTGATAAAACAACCATTAACTACAATAATGAAACAAAATTTTTGGGATTACATATGAATGAGAACATGAAATGGACCACACATATTCAACATTTAATAAATAAACTGAGTTCCATTTGTTATTTGCTTAAACATTTAAAAAGCTTAATAAATTTAGCAGCATTGAGAAATATATATTATGGTTACTTTCACAGTCAGTTGCAATATGGGATAGTGTTCTGGGGGAAAAGGCAGATAGAGTCTTTAAACTTCAAAAAAAGAGCGATAAGGATACTAAGTGGGGTGGATAACAGAACATCTTGTAGGCCATTATTCAGAAAACATCAAATGTTACCTCTAGCATGTATGTATATTTTGGAATTAGTGATCCATGTAAAACAAAATAAACTACAAATACAAAATTACAAAAATGTCGATATTCACCGGGCCCAAATGACCTTGTTGTCGACGGGCCCTAAAACACCACACACTCACTCACTCGATATTCACAAATACAATACACGTCAGAAAGATGACTTTCACATTCAAAGTTGTAGAACAGAAATCTTCAGGTCTAGTGCTATCAATAAAGGTATACAATTACACAACAGGCTACCAGAAAATATTAAACAAATGAAGAGCCTTATACATTTTAAAAAGGGAGTAAAACTCTTTTTACTGCAACATTCCTTTTATTCTGTAAAAGAGTTTTTAAATGTTAATTAGTTTTAAGTGATTGTAAATAATGACAGTGGACATTAATATAATTTTTATACTATGACATGTCTGATATCAATCAAAAGGACAAAATAAATTGAATTGAATTAAATTGAATTAAACCATGAAGTAGAGTAAACTCCACATTTGTGAACAGTTACTTTTATATAGCATTTCTCTATGGTCTTTATATAGTTTATATTTATTTGCTTTTTCTACTTTAGATTTTTGTTGGATCCTGTATCTGTTACAGTTTTTAGTCTTATGTAACTTTTTATATTTATCTTTGTATCTTGAACTGACGTGTCCTATAACATATGTATTATGTTCCAAAGGATGAAATAAGAGACTTGAGTGAGTGAGAGAGTTGTTCACTCGTAGCCCAAAGAAATCAGTCCGGAAGGCTGGTCATTAATTACAAGTTCCTGTGTCGACTGTTTGGAAAGTTGTAAGAAACCACTTACCACTATGTCCTTACTGTTTATACTTATTACAGGCTCTAAAGCCAACAGACCATGGATTACGTGCCAACTTTGCAAACGACATGTTTCATATAAAAATTATTTGTGGTTGGTTTATTGACACTCGTCACTTTTTCATATATTTATGAGAGACTAGTTTCAAAGGCCCTGGCCTCCATTTTCAATCTCTTTCCAACTGGCATCTGTTGTTGTCTGCTCTCTCTGGTGGTGGAACTATGAACTTTTTTGTGGAAACGTAGAGTCAGATTGAAAAATTCAATGCCATAGCCGGGATTTGAACCACGGATCTTCTGGTTTCCGTCCAGCCGCACTACCATTGTGCTACTATGGCCAACGTGCCGATATGACATTAAATTATGGCCGATATGGCCTTAAAGTACTTACATGTAGTAAGTCGCCATTAAGGTAGTTGTCTCATGTGTTTATGAGAACTCCTAAGTGGTTTACCGGGAAAATATGAGTCAGTTGGAGAATTTAATGTCATATCGGCACGTTGGCCATAGTAGCACAATGGTAGTGCGGCTGGACGGAAACCAGAAGACCCGTGGTTCAAATCCCGGCTATGGCATTGAATTTTTCAGTCTGACTCTACGTTTCCACAATTTAGCCTACACACGGCCAGTGTGAAAGAATAATTAATTTCCATTAATATGAACTTTTTTGTCAAATTATCTACTGGCGGGATTTCAAAGTTCATTACGCGATCCTTATTTTTCCAGATGAATATGTTCTCCCATGTTGTCAATCTCTTTTGGTTTATCACTCCTTTTAATAATTTTGGATTTGGATCAATGTCATGGTTTTCATTCCAAAAATGAAATGCTACTGCTGACTTTTCTTCTTGTTTCAATCTGATGTTTCTAAAGTGTTCTTTGACTCTGGTTTTTAAATTTCTTTTTGTTTGACCTATGTAGCATTTTTCACAATTCTTACAATTTATTTGGTATATTCCAGATTTGTTACCTGAAGGAATTTCATCTTTTGTTTTTGAATTTAGTAATTTTAAAATTGAGTATCTATTAGTAGGTGCCAAGATGATATTTTGTTCCTTGAATATCTTTTTAAATTTATTAAATGTTTTTGGATGATATGTGAATGAACTGAATATGCTGTTGCTTTCTTTTTCTTTAATAAATGTGGTTGCTTCCTTAATGGTTTTCTTTAGTTTAGCTTTCCTAATTTTCTTCAACACCAAACTTTTTGTTGTATCCGTTTTTTTCTGCTATGTGTATTATTGCTTTTTGTTCCTTGAAATATTCTTCTTTTTCCATGGGTATGTTGACTAGTCTGTGTGTAAGGCTGTTTATTATTGCATGTTTATGTGTAATTGGGTTGTGGCTATTATTTTTTATATAATTTTCTGAATGTGTTGGCTTCCTGTAAATTCCAAATTTTATTTTTGTATCATTCCTGATGATATTTAGATCCAAGAAAGGTAGTTGTCCATTGATTTCCTTTTCTATTGTGAATTTGATAGTCCTTTCTTGCAGATTGAGTAATTTTAATGCATCATCTAAATGTTTACTTGGTACAATTGCAAAGATGTCGTCAACATATCTATACCAAACCTTGAAGATCAATGGGAAGGACTTTTTAATTTGTGTTTCAAATGCACTCATAAATAAGTTAGCCAAAAAAGGTGAAAGTGGATTGCCCATTGATAATCCTGATATCTGCTTGTAGTGTTTTCCATTAAAGCTGAAGAAGTTTTGTTCAATGCATATTTTTGTTAGAGAAATATATTCTTCTGCTTCTGTTGCTTCCATATCAATTGTAGCTAGCCATTTTTTTTTAACACAGTCTGCAATTTTTCTGTTGGTATGCTTGGAAATAAAGATGTGACATCAAATGAAACCAGTCTGTCATTTTTGTCCAAATTTATATCTTTGATTGTTTCTACTAAATCTAAAGAGTTTCTTAAATTTGCACTTTCAAATTTTGGAAAACTATTAAATTTACTTAGTAACCATTTGGCCAAATTATATGTGGGGGCATTTATGCTACTAGTAATAGGTCTCATGCCTTTCCCTGTTTTATGAATTTTTGGCAGCCCATATACTCTTGGTAATGTTGGATTATCTACTTTAATTTTGTGCATGTTTCATGACGACAATTTTATGAATCATGTTGTCTTCAGTGATGAATCAACCTTTCACCTTAGTGGACATGTTGACACTCATAATCTGCGCATCTGGGGCTCAGAAAATCCTCACGAGATGGTACAAATGTAACGAGGTTCCCCCTAAAGTGAATGTTTTTTGTGCCGTATCCTGGCGAAAAGTTTATGGGCCTTTCTTTTTTGGTGAACCTACTGTAACTGGCATTTCTTATCTTGATATACTAAAGCAATGGCTCTTCCCTCAGTTGGAAGAAAATAAGTCAGAGAACTTCATTTTCCAACAAGATGGTGCACCACCTCATTGTCATAACGAAGTACGCGATTGAACGTCACTGTACCCAAGCACTGGATAGGCCACAAGGGCCCCAATGACAGGGCTTGCTATGCATGGCCTCCACGTTCTCCTGACCTAACGCCATGTGATTTTTACTTTTGGGGCTTCATCAAGGATAGTGTGTACGTGCCTCCGCTACCAGCTGACCTCCCTGAATTAAGAAACTGGATTGAAGCAGCTGTTGCTACAATTACTGAATACACACTTATCAAAGTTTGGAAGAACTCCGCTATAGACTTGATGTATGCCGTGTGACAAAGGGTAGTCACATTGAACATTTATAAGGTTCTTGGTAAAACTGTTTGAGTTGCTTTTACATTTGACATATCACTTATAACTGTAAGTTGAATGTAGTAAATATTAAAAAGAGTTAAAACCTTGATATTAATATACACCCTATATTACAGATGTTCATAAAGCATTCAGTTCTATTGCATTATAATAATCAAACCAATTGAAACAGCATTTGACAGAATTCACGTATCTTTTAATTATTATGTCTAATAGACTTGTATTATTTCTTAATTACTGTATCCTCTTATTCTTTCCAATGACATACCCCATATCATGTACAATGATCAGAGGATGAATAAATTAAAAAATCTCCAAGTACATATGTATTTGATGGACTTCAAATTTTGCCTACTCTATATGAACATATCCTTCAAATTCTAAATTTAAAAAAAAAAACTTATTTGCATTGGAACTCATATTACCATATCTACAATGCAAGGTATCTCAACTTACATTTGGAATAGGTAAAAAGGAATGGGCAAGACTACCAAAAGAAATTCAAGCAATGAAGTTAATGAGTGTAAAAACTAGAAAAAGTTTAATTGAAATTGGGAACTTTTTGGGCAAAGTAAGAGCCAAATGGTTGAGGAAGATAAGTAAATATGGGGAAGATGATAAAGTATGTTAGACAAGTTGCCAATAGGAACCCATTAGCTCAACAACTTCAGAGTTTGAGTCTGTTGGGCCCAAGGGTAACCAGCAACTCAGTGTAGTAATAAGTATGGAAATGTATAATAATTTGTAATTGAAATGGAAATAAAGATTACTTACTTACATTTGGAAGGTCATAGAATTACCAAGATCTTTCTGAGCATCTAGATGTATTAATGCACGGGATATTAGATACTGAGCTCCCATAAACTGAGAAAACTGCTGTGTATTGACATATAAATTATATTTTGAATTATTCATACCTTCCTCATCCTGTCAATATAAAATGAGAAAATTTAAGCTATTGACAGTGAAGCAAATGAAATGAACAAATTATAATAAATATTGATGATTAAAACTTCACTTCATTTTTTATAACTGTATTTTTCAACAGGACTAGTATGCAGTTCATATAGTTTTGGGTGATCAGTGTTCATGAAGTCATCTTTATCATATAAAAAGCAATGTGCACAAGGTGTTAATCCAATCTGGAACAAATGTTCACTCACTCATGGCATGTGATTAATCTGAACTGCAACAGATGATGATTTTCTATGTAGATCTGGAATTCATTGAAGTTTATTTTGGAGGTCCTTTCAATTAAGTTTTTCAGAGTTGTCATAATTGGTTATGAAAATGTTTTTAAAATGAAACAAAATGTATCGCACCGTTAGTGATCTGCAGTAAAATGGTGCAAACACATGAATTGTAAAGTGAACTCCCTCATGTAAATTATTAATATTATTGATGTTTTATGGCTGTGAGATAGTTGATATGAATGGTATTCTTTGGTTTATTGTGGTACTAGAAACACTGTCAGCATGTAACAGTATTACCATACCTTGAAGCTTTCTTATAAAATGGAATCCACATTTATTTTACATGATCAAGAGTCATTTGCGTCTGTCAGTGTAACTTAAATATTTGTGATTCCTCAGGTTCTAATTTTAAAACTTAACAAAGAAGCACCATTCAAGAAGGATGTGTTCAGAGCTCCAGGTCACCAAGGAAACATGAAGAAGCTGATCCATTTTCTACAAACCGGACGTCTGGTTAACATGGACAACTTTTCCGTCTACACAATAGCATCTGTACTGAAGAAGTTCCTACGCAAGTTGCCTGGTGGTATCTTTGGTCGTGATGTGGAACAAAGGCTGTTCACAGTGATAGACCTGCCAAATACTGAGGAACAACGAGACCACATACACAGGTTAGTTGTTCCATCATACTTTTCATTACAAGAAATATGTCAGTTCCTGACATCGTGGTGATGCCCCAAACTGGCAAGTGAGGTTGTTTGTATTCCACCCTGCCCAAGCGTAGAGACTTGAAGACCTGATAGAAATACTTACACGAAGAATGCGTATGAGCATCTTTCCCCTAAGCCTGTGTGAGTTGCAAGCATTGTATGGTCCAACTTTCTTCAGACAATGTATCCAGCTATTTGCTGACAACATAGAGAATGCACGGTGCTGTCTCATGTCAAAGTTGCGAAAGTTTATGCAAAAGTTAACAGGAATTGTAGATTTGTAAACTTAGTTGTTGTGATATCATGTTCTAGAATTGATTGAAGTTATGTAGAGATGGCTAAGGCTATTCTACTTGTGTATCTTGCTGAACTATGTAAATCATCACTTTTTGAAGTCTGTTGTACTTGTCAAGACCTGTCAAGATTTGACAAGGTCAAATATGTGTATAAACTTGTCTTTTTCCAAACTGAACCTCTTAAGAACATTCGTAATTTACCAAAGTGATTTAGTATTAGCATCATTGTATAACAATCTATTACAGAGCACTTTCATGTATTATAGCCCATGAAATTAGATTACAATTAAAGAATACAATGGAAATAACACAAATAAATAGATTAATAACACTATGAACGGACCCCGAACTCACTTGAGCATCATTTCACCCATTTCATTCATCATCCGATATGACTAAACGTTGGAGGACGTAAATTATAGAAAAAAACAGTATGAAGCACATATTTTAAAAAAGACAATTATTAGTATGCACCAGCATCCACTTCAAACTCTCATCTGGTGAGCTGAATCTTATTTTGATGTCAGGTCATGTCATATAATAATTACTCCCATCTTATATGTTGATTATTTATTCTTGATTCTAAAATAATATAAGGTGCATTAAAAAAGAAACGAACTGGAGACATAATTACAGTAACCAGTGCCTGTATGTAAGAAGTATTGGCCCTGGCTGTTGAAAAACTTGTGCCACTGTAACACAAGGCAGTGAATGGCTGTCTCATGAAAGTCCCAGGGCTGCAATGTGAGCCAGTTTCACATGTACAGCATGATGTCGTCATCCAAGATGAATCGTTTGCCCCTCTGAGTCTTTTTAAGAGGACCAAAAATGGCATAATCTTGGGGAGAGAGGTCTGGACTGTAGGGAGACTTCCGCCAGGACACTCCGATCACACTGCCACTGAGGATGTCTGCCACAGCTGCAGATGAAACGACTGTGAAATTGCAGAAGGCGGAACACAGTAGACCACGGCTCACAAGCCCAGATTTTATGTTATACAAATTATCCTTGTTTCTCCACTGAATGCAATGCTGCCAACAGTCTTATTTGTCCATATTGTGACTTTGTGGGTTCGTGAAATGAAAAGTCCAATTGCACCACTCAAAAATGTTCTTTATTTCCACCGACTTACAGTTAAACTCTTGCCAATTACACAGAATTACGTAATGCACACAATTACGATTCACCAGTTGGTCCGTTACAATTTCACTTGCACTCGTAATTACGTACAATCCTCCGATTCACTCACACAGTCTTCTCATTGTACACTAGCAGTGCATTCTTACGCCAAGAACTGACCAACTTTCCTGCAGCCCGATGTGTTGCTTATATAGGGTCAGCTGGCCATCTAGAAGTTTCCAGATTAGACGAAACAACCCGCACGTTCGAGAACCTAGGGGGAGGGTAAAGAGACGGCTCAGTGGTCTGCAATCCCTTTCCTAATCATTCCTTCAGTTAGTGACAGGAGACAAATGAGTGGGTGTGGCGTGGCCTCTGGTCCCTTCTCAGCTGTCGTTTGTTGTGCTTCCCGATAATTGGGTGACACTGCTCTCTCCTCAAAGCTGGTCGTCCCGAACAGCACCATCGTAGCGGGCTAGACGATCCAGGTGTACCACCAACATCTTCCCTCGGGGAACCTTCTGGATGCGGTAGACCACGTCGTTAATTCTCTTCACCACCCGGTACGGTCCTTGCCATGGCTGCTGGAGCTTAGGGCAGCATCCCTTGGTCCGGGTAGGACGGTACAAACAGACCAGGTCACCTTGCAGGAACCCTTGGCTGTTGGCTTGCGTGTCATACCTGGTCTTCATGCGGTCGCTTGCCTTCTGGATGTTCTGGCGAGCGGAGATGGTCCACCAAGTTCTCCACATACTCGGTCGCTGGCTGTTTCGCTTCCGGAGGGCTTCCAAAAGCCAGGTCACAAGGGAGGCGTAACTCTGGGCCAAACATTAAGCTGGCTGGCATCATCCCAGTTGTGTTGTGTGTAGACGAGCGGTAGGCCAGCAAGAACAGTGGCACCTTGACGTCCCAGTCTTGCTGGTGGCTGGCCACGACCTTCCTCTGGTGTTCCTCTAAGGTTTTGATGTACCTTTCGACCATGCCATCCGACTGGGGATGTAGAAGCGTCGTGCGGGTCTTGTTCACCCCAAGCCTTTGTAGTGCCTCCTTCATTAGGTTGGACTCAAAGTTGGTACCCTGGTCACTGTGTAGCTCTAACGGCACCCCAAATCGACAGAACACTTGCTCCACGAGGCAGTCTGTAATTGACTTTGCCTCTTGGTTTGGGATGGCATACACCTTCGGCCACTTGGTGAAGTAGTCCACGACCACCATTAGGTACTTGTTGCCTCGGTTGGAAACTGGGAATAGTCCAGCAATGTCAACGGCGATCCGTTCAAGTGGCGCTCCGACGTTGTACTGCTGCATGCGACCCCGGCTCCTAGTCTGGGGGCCACGACTCACAGCACACACGTGACACTGACGGCACCATCTCTCAGCATCTGCTTGGAGTCTCAGCCAGTAGTAGCGCTGCCGTAGTTTGTCAATCGTTCGGTTCGCTCCCAGGTGTCCTCCTGAAGTACCGGCGTGCACTTCCTCCAGGACTTCCGGGACCCTACTCCGGGGAAGTATCAACTGTTCTCTCTGCGTCTTCCCATCGGGTGACTCCTATATCCGGAACAGCACTCCCTCTCTGATCTTCGAGTCCCATTGGGCCCAGTACGACTTGTAGGTGGCGCTCCTTGGTGCGATATCCTCCCAGGTTGGTCTTGTCCCTGCCTCCACTTCCCTCAAGAGTGACCCCAAGTCTGCGTCCGCCAGCTGCTCCCTCCTCAGGCCTGCGCTATCCTAGCCGTCCGCAGGCACTGCCACAACTACTCGGACTGCTGCGGCACGCTCCTTCTCTTCCACTCTTGTGCACAGGCTGCACTCTTCTGGACAGGGTCTTCGGAACATGGCATCTGTGTTACCGTGGCTCTTCCCTCTACGATGTTCCGAGGTGAAGTCGTAATCCTGCAGCCTCTGGATCCAACGTGCTGTCTGGCCTTCCAGGTTCTTAAAGCTCAATAGCCAGGTTAGGGCGGAATGGTCAGTCCTCAGGTGGAATGGCTGACCGTACAGGTACTTGTGGAAGTGCTCCAAGGTCTTTACTACCGCCAATAATTCTCGTCGGGTGACGCAGTAGTTCTTCTCTGCCTTGGATAGCGTCTTGCTGTAGTAGGCTATCACCCGCTCATGGCCGTCCTGGATCTGTGATAGGACACCTCGAATGCAATGGTCGCTAGCGTCGGTGTCCACAATGAAGGCGCCACCCGGTTGTGGGAAACCCAAAATTCGAGCAGGGTCTCCTTTAGGTGCTGGAAAGCGTTTTCGGCGTCCTCTGTCCACACATAAGGCCGGTGTTCCTCTGTCAGGCGGGTGAGGGGTTTTGCGATGTTGGAGAACCCGTTTATGAAGCGGCGGTAATAACTGCACAGCCCCAGGAAACTGCGCAACTCTTTCTTATCTTTGGGCGAGGCCAATCTCTCACAGCCTGTGTCTTGTCCGGGTCCGTGGCCACTTCGGTTGCTGAGACTGTGTGGCCCAAGTAGTTCACTTCCTTGCGGAAGAGCTGGCACTTCTTCGCGTTCAGCTTCAAGTTGGTCGCCTGCAATCTCTGTAGCACCTTACTCAGATTGTCTAGATGGTCATCAAAAGTTTTACCGACGATGATGTCGTCCAGGTATAGCAGGCAGGCGTCGTAAGTCAGTCCTCTCATCACTGACTCCATGAGGCGTTGGAAGGTAGCTGGTGCGTTACAGAGGCCAAAGGGCATAACCCTGAACTGCCAGAGCCCTTGGCCCGTCGAGAATGCGGTCTTCTCCTTGTCTCTTGGGTCTAGAGCTACCTGCCAGTAGCCCGACTTCAGGTCCAGGGTCGAGAACCACTGTGCACCAGCTAGCTTGTCCAGGGTTCGTCAATCCGGGGTAAGGGGAAGCAGTCCTTCCGGGTGACAGTGTTCAGCTTCCTGTAGTCCACGCAGAAGCGTAGCTCGCCGTTCTTCGTGACCAAGACTACAGGGGAACACCAAGGGCTGTCAGACTCTTTGATCACCCTCCTGGATCTCATGTCCTCCAGCATGTCTCGTATCGCCCCTTGCTTCGCCAGCGAAACGCGTCCATGTGGTTGCCGAATAGGCCGGGCATCCCCAGTGTCGATGCGGTGAAGCACTTTGCTCGTGCGGCCGTAGTCACTATCGCCTTGGCTGAAGACGCGCTGGTATCGCCTCAGCAGTTGCCGAACTTTCTCCAGTTGTTCTGCGGTCAGGTGGTCGGCCGCCCTCTCCAGTAAGCCTTCTAGCCTGTGCCCCAGGTGTTGCGTCGGCACCGGCTCCTGTGCCTTGTCGATTGCTTTTACGCTCACCACGGGCTCGCACGTTCCCAACTCCGTCCCGGCCTGGACGTCATGATCGGTGTCCGCTGGATTTAGCAGTCTCACTGGCACCTCCTCTCGGCACGGCAGCAATGCCCTGGCTACACACAGTTCGCGTACAGGCGTCTTCTGGTCCAGCATCATGTTGCTGGTTCTCTGGCCTTCCAGTCGCGCCGTCACCACCACCTCGCTCGTTGCGGAGACAACCACATCTTCGTTCAAAATGACCCTGCAGATTCCAAGGCGCTCTTCGGGTTGACGGAGTATAACCTCTTCTCCGTTGAGCCTCAGGACCTTCCTGCCGACGTCGACCGTCGCCTCGTAGCTCCTGAGGGCATCCAGTCACAGAATCACCCCCTGAGCCACCTTTGCGACGAACACCCACAGACGCACGGCACTCCGTCCCAAGGTCAGCTTCAGCAGGGCCTCCTCCACAGGTAAGGTGTCGCCCGATGCCGTCACAAGCTGGTATGGTCGGCTCGGCTTCCTCGTCGGCAAACCGTTCGCCACGTCAGGTGTGATGATGGTCACGGCCGCCCCGGTGTCCACCAGCACGCGGCACGGCTTTCCTCTTACCCAGCCGTCCCCGATGAGGCTGTCATCCATCCGCCGGCTGATGGCGCGCAGTGTCACTCGAGGGGATGGTGGTGATGGCGTCGACGTGCCCCTCTCCACGACGGCCCTTACTCGTTTTCCGGCTGCTCTTCCTGGTGTGGGCAGTCTCTCTCCAGGTGTCCGGTCTGTCATTTGCTACTGCATTTCATTTTTGGAATGAAAACCATGACATTGATCCAAATCCAAAATTATTAAAAGGAGTGATAAACCAAAATAGATTGACAACATGGGAGAACATATTCATCTGGAAAAATAAGGATCGCGTAATGAACTTTGAAATCCCGCCAGCAGATAATTTGACAAAAAAGTTCATAGTTCCACCACCAGAGAGAGCAGATAACAGTTGCCAGTTGGGAAGAGATTGAAAATGGAGGCCAGGGCCTTTGAAACTAGTCTCTCATAAATATATGAAAAAGTAAGTGACGAGTGTCAATAAACCAACCACAAATAATTTTATATTAATTTTGACGTCACTGTTACTAAATTCCTCCAAACACACATCAAGAAGAAACTACTAAAGGAAACCACAACCCTCTCAGCTACAGAAACTAAAATGATCTTCAAAAAATTCACTTACCATCCATGGGCCTTTGATAAATTCAAAAAAATCTTCAAAAAACAAAACATTCAACTAGCACCAGTGAACCATTACTCCTTAAAAAACCTAATTTGCTCAAACATCAAAGATGCCATTCCATCTAACAAAAAATCTGCTATATATCAAATTGAATGCTGTGACTGTAGTCAAATTTATACTGGAAAAACCAAAACAAATTTAGAAACAAGAGCAAAGTAACACTTTAGGAACATAAAATACAAACAATTAGAAAAATCAGCAGTTGCCACGCATTTTTGGGAAAAAAACCACAACATAAATCCAGAACCAAAATTACTAAAACATACAACAGGAAACAAGAACTGTCCACATGGGAACAAATCTTTATTTCAAAAAATAGGAACAAAGTATTTAATTTCGACATCCCCCAGAAAGATTTGTTCAGCAAGTTCCTTGAACCGCCACCAGAGGAGACCGATGACAAAATATTGCCAGCTACACCAATGAGAACCAGTCGATGTCCGGCTGAAGATAGAGGGAAGGCCTCTGAAACTAGTTGCGGGAAAATTTAAAAGTAAGTGTTGTTTAGTCTCATTAATCGACTCCCAATAAATTTAATTTATACAACAACACTGTTTTCAACACTTCCATGAAAGGATTTAACTAAAATTTGTCTTGTTTATATCATTTTATTGGTCATTTTTAAGTTATTTTTAGGTCATCAAAATCCAATCCTGATGATAACATTTAAAGTAAGAATCTATAAAACAATTATTAAACCTACGGTTACTTTTGGAAGTGAAATCTGGATTCTGCCTGAACGAGCAATGACCATCTTAAACTCTTGGGAAAGGAACGTCTTAAGGAAAATGTATGGCCCTATTTATGACAAGGGAGAGTGGAGAATTAGGACCAATTCTGAACTGCAGGAACTATTTAAGGATGCAAGTATTGTCACTGATATAAAAATTAGATGGCTGGAGTGGCTTGGCCACATCAGATTGGACAATAATAGTATCCCTAAAAAATTACTAGATGCCTCACCAACTGGTAAAAGAAGAGTAGGAAGACACAAATTACGATGGTTAGATGATGTCCAGGATGACCTTCTTAAAGCAGGGATTAAGAGATGGAGAGCCCTAGATAGGAAAGATTGGGCAGCAATTCTGAAGGAGGTCAAGACTAAACCAAAAGGGCTGTATGACCACAGATGATGATAACATTTCCAAGAAACTGATCGTTCCATATCTGAACAGCAAACTGCTGACAGATTAATAGCTTGGATGTTAGTTGCATCACTTCTTTGGAGAAGTGCATTCCCATTTTCAAGATAAGAATTCTCAAGAAATCTCTGTATCTTCAGTGTGGTTGCCAATTGCATGTACTTTAAACCAAGAATTCCCTCTGGCATAGCAAAGGTATATATCTTTTGCTTTTCAGCAAAATCCTCATACTTTATCTTAAACCATTTTTGCATTACCTAGTGTTTGGAACACATTTTTTACTTTCACAGTTTCAAAATTATGTTTGTCGAGTTCATGTTCAAAAACTTTCCCAACTTTCCCTGTTATGGATGTAATTCAATCTTAGACTAAATCTTTTGGGGTATTCACGCACGTCATAAATGTCCAGAATTTGTTATTACTGCTATGAACGACTTTCAGTTTTTTTTATAACTGCAGTTGTCCAAAATAGCATTTGAACAATTTGGTTCTTTGGTCGTATTCAGCATTACTGATGAAGCAGATGTGTCTGCTGTTCTGTTGCTGGAACAGCAGGACCGAAGAACATTTTAAATACACAATTATCATTTTGATCCGCTGTTCCATCACATAATAGTGTAGGAAATGGTAACACAAAGTTGTACTAAATTTGGTTTATTTGTTACTAGAATTGTTAGCTCAAAGCTGACTTAAAATTCTTTCACTTTTTACAAACACCTAAAGCAAAGATGTCTCTTTCTGTAGTGCTGCCTTTGTGTTTTTTATGTTGTAGCTTCTCATTGCTCAGGAAACCCACTATTTACTGACTAATGTTGATACTCGCTCCTTGTCGATTCTTAGGCATGTAACTCTTAATTCTAACACTGCTCTGCCTGGCTGACTCCTCACTACACAAGTGAACTGAACTCTAGGTTGGCTTTTGCACTCCTTTTTAAAGAAAAAGAGGAATAAAAGCCTTTCAAATTGAAATAATTCAGCACTCATGAAATTGATTCTCTTAGATTTCCTGAAATTAAATGTCTGGAAAACCTCAGTGCAGTAGAACAATGAGGCACTTCTGGCTCGTGATGTCAAACAGTGACTATAATTTGGAAAGGTAAATTGGAATTAACACTGAAGTAATGTAATAATTAAAATTACACTATGAGTCAGCTGGGACAGTGTGCTTCACATACCATAAATTTTCTTTCAATGCATTTCATCTCCACTTGAAGGCATTATCAAGAAATTGTCGACTGGCTAGAACTTTAGGTTCCACTGATCAAGTAAAAATTTTCTTCCTATGGAATGTCAAAATTCATTAAATGTATTGATAGAGTCGACATCAAAAATTCAATGCCACGGCCGGGATTTGAACCATGGATCTACTGGTTTCTGTCCAGTTGTTCTTACCCATTGAGCCACCGTGGCCAATTTGCCGTCATGACATTAAATTCTCCAGCTGACTCATATATATTCCCGGTAAACCACTAGCGGCTCTCGCATCTGAGATACACTGTGGCGGCTTACTATCGTAAGTACTTGAGTCCCAGGCTTCATCATTTAACTCTTATTATTTAAGTTAATTGATGGAAGTTAATCATTTCTTCACACTAGCCATATACAGGCTAAGGTATTGGATTGATAGTCGACATGAAAAATTCACTGTCACATCTATCTCACCTCTTACATTTTATATCCTCTCTTCCGCATTCCTCACTAACTCAATCGACTTATCCAATGTTATGCCACTTTTTTCAAGGCGGGTTATGGTGTCCATCAAAAAGGCAAAATTTGATTTAATGAAAGCTAATTTACCTTGGATTTGAATATCAGAAAACAGATCCTGTGCGCACTCAGTTGCCTTAGAATCTACCTTATCAAAACTATTCACTATTCACTATTCTAGAAATGTTGATCTGATCTGTTCTGCAACTTGATGAAAAGCATGGGCCAAACACGTAACATGCACCATCTTACTGTAAAATGATCGATTTTGCCGCCTTTACCATGTAAGACGCTACATTTGTTAAGAAGAGGAGCATGTTGTAATGTTGTATTCCACTAGGCCACAATAAACACATGGATTTATCGAACAGTTTGCATATCTGACAGTGGTTAACAGCTTCAATAACCTCTGAGGTCAGAAGA
Organism: Mantis religiosa; assembly: GCA_030765055.1. NCBI lineage: Eukaryota > Metazoa > Arthropoda > Insecta > Mantodea > Mantidae > Mantis > Mantis religiosa. The sequence goes on along the minus strand of CM060954.1, from coordinate 1,260,753 downwards.
AGCATTTGTGTGACGTTAAAAAAAACTAGTAGTTTGGTATTGCTTAATTTTCGTAGTGGAATATTTGCACTAACGAACACTTCACATAATTCTTTATAAAAGGAAGATGACTTGTTACTTGATGTCAAAGCAGTTTCTTTTAACAGTAACTGAGACACTTGACTATCTTTCATATTTTGAACAGCTAGCAAATTTTTCTCCCGCCCAACATGTACGATGAACTGTTTGTCTGCAGCGACTTTAATTTCACATACTTTACAGAACAATACAGTTCCATCAGTAGAGAATGTTTCCACCAAACTCTGAAACATACTGTTTCAAACTGGATGCAGTTGACTGTTTTTGTTTCGGCATTTCAATGCCACAGCACAACAAATTTACACACCTCACAAACTACTCTCTTACTATTAAATTTTAGATGAGTCGCATTTTTTACACATCTGCTTCACTTTCGTACCTATTTTGAGGACATGTTTCGCAAATCTTCGTTTGCATCTACGGCTCTTGTGCGACTGACGCTAGATCCAGCGGTGTGGGTAATTCTGGGGTTGTTGCTGCCATCTGTTGATTTAGTGATGAACTGAAATGTGGGATTCTCTTCTAGCGGGATTTCAAAGTTCATTAGTTGGTTTTTATGTTTTTCTATGTATATCCTCTCCCATATGACGAGTTCACTATGTTTTTGTACGTATTTTAGTAATTCTGTGCTATCTTCAATTTCATGATTTTCAGACCAGAAATGAGCTGCTATTGCGGACTTATCAATATTTTTGTATCTTAAGTGCCTGAAGTGTTCTTTCTTTCTAGTGCCTATGTCCCTTTTTGTCCTTCCTATGTAAATTTTTTCACAGTCTTTACACTTAATTTTGTAAATGCCTGACTTTTCCTCTGGTTTTATCTTATCAGTATTATTACTGTGAAGTAGGTTTTTAATGTTGTAATTGTTTTTTGGTGCCAATGTTATATTGTATTTCTTGAATATTTTTTGGAACTTTTTTGTGGCCCAGGGGTGGTAAGTAAACTTAGCAAATCTAGTTTCTTGTTTTATTGGTAGATTTGCTAAATTTACTTACCACCCCTGGGCCACAAAAAAGTTCCAAAAAATATTCAAGAAATACAATATAACATTGGCACCAAAAAACAATTACAACATTAAAAACCTACTTCACAGTAATAATACTGATAAGATAAAACCAGAGGAAAAGTCAGGCATTTACAAAATTAAGTGTAAAGACTGTGAAAAAATTTACATAGGAAGGACAAAAAGGAACATAGGCACTAGAAAGAAAGAACACTTCAGGCACTTAAGATACAAAAATATTGATAAGTCCGCAATAGCAGCTCATTTCTGGTCTGAAAATCATGAAATTGAAGATAGCACAGAATTACTAAAATACGTACAAAAACATAGTGAACTCGTCATATGGGAGAGGATATACATAGAAAAACATAAAAACCAACTAATGAACTTTGAAATCCCGCTAGAAGAGAATCCCACATTTCAGTTCATCACTAAATCAACAGATGGCAGCAACAACCCCAGAATTACCCACACCGCTGGATCTAGCGTCAGTCGCACAAGAGCCGTAGATGCAAACGAAGATTTGCGAAACATGTCCTCAAAATAGGTACGAAAGTGAAGCAGATGTGTAAAAAATGCGACTCATCTAAAATTTAATAATTTTTCGCTTCACTGTGGTGTTCCAATACAGTTGAATCTCGATACTCTCTTACTGCAACACATCTAACTCCTGAAGTCCTGACTGGTGCGATCCACATGTTTTGCATGATGTAATCGGCGATTCCTTGAATTGATGCATCATAAATTCATTGGCACTGTTAGGACACTGACCTGTATTAATTACTAACTACCATATGTACAAAGTTACTTTAAAGATGATATAAATGAACTTTTAACCACAGATTACTTGAAAACCTCTGAAAAATCCCATGGGTCAGGTTCAGGTAGGTCAACCATAGGAATTGAACCCAAGCCTCCCGAATGCGGGCTACAGATGAAAAATGCAAATTCGTGGAAAACAAGGAAAGTGACTGAAAAATGCATCTAAAGAGACAACAATTATGCATTCTCCTATAGCACTTACAGTTAAGCCCTGGAACCAAGAAAGGCAATATCGTTACTTTACTGGAATGCAGTGTTCAGTGTCAACGAACATGGGTGGTGGCGAAAATTATGATAATTATTATCCTGTGTTTGTGGAACATTTTTATCGCAACTTTCTCAATAAAATAAGAAGTAAAATAATTAATTACAATATTTTTTAAGAGGACAAACTTTTTCCCGCATTATATCTGAAGCTGTGTTATTTCGGACCGCATTATTTTGGTTTCCTACTGTACTAGTTTTTCGTAACAGAATTTTGTCCTATATGTTAGTCCTGAGTATGTAATTTAATAATACTTATTACCAAAATACATAATTAAGAAACCTAATTCTACTACCTAATAAATATTGTTTAATGTGGTATTTCTCATGTAAAATATCTATTTGCTTTCTATTTGTAAAGTATGATTTGATTCATCTTGTTCCTTACATGATATGAACAGGGATACAAAATGTCTGGTTCTAAGGCTGGATCAGTTATACATACCAGAAGCTGAGAATACATAACTTGTACATATATGAGCACTGCAAATGTTACTTAATAGAATGTATCCTTATTATGCAGATTGATAACATCACTGCCCCTTCATACACAGCGACTGTTGGTACTATTATTTGGTACATTTCGTGTGATTGCTACTAATGCTGAGCGAGCCAGAACAGGAATGACATCAGAAGCTCTTGGAGTATCTGTTGCCCCAAGCTTCTTCCAGAGCTGTGTGAGCAATGGAAAAACTGCCAAGATGGAGGATGTGATGAGATTCAAGGTAAGACAGGCCTAGAGGAGCACAATATGTACAGTATGATTAAGCAAATAGTTTATTCTTTTAATGTAGTAAAAAGAATCTGATCTTTCAGTCATATCTGGTATCTTTGTGGTGCTGCCTCCAAGTGTGTAGCATAATGGATAACATTAAAGTACATAAGAAAGCAGGTCTTCCAGGCTACAACTAGCTACAACTATGGTAGACATCTTCATTGTTGCATTGCTTGGCAGCTTCAACTTATTTAATAAATGAATGATTTATTATCTTCATTAAACTTTACATAAAATTTACACAATTTATTACTCCCTCTTAGAGTTGCTTATTTTTGTTTCTTCCCATTTATTTAACATTTCATTGTATATATAATGGGAAAATCTATTGTATCCACCATTTGGTTTTACACCTCACTATCCTTTTTCCATAATTTTTCTACTTTTGTTCACATTTCTTTTAACCATTTTAACTTTATTTTACTTGAATATTTTTCTATTTTCTCCATAAATTTGTTTAATCTTGAGTTACCTTTATTGGATAATCATTCTATATTTTTTGTATTAGATTGTGTTTCCCTTTTTCTGTATTATTACGCTTCAGAACATAATGCCAATTATAAGACAGTCATCTGCATTTAGTGAATCTCTCTCCATGTATATCCCATTCTGGTCTCTTTCTTGCATACTTGGATTATTTTTAAATATCTATAATCTATTAATGACTTTTTTATTGATATGGTTTACAATTTCTTGGTAATTTCTTGTAATTTCTTTACAGAAACCGTTTCTTTCATGTTTCTTCCTGTCCATGTTTCTCCCATTCCTATTACCAATCTTTTATAGCAGTTGTTACTGATTGGGTGACTTCAGTGCTTGCTGTTACTTAGGTAAAGGAATGATCTGGTCTACAATATTCAAATCTTGGATAAGGCATTACATTTTTCAGTTCTGATTCTAACCTTCTAAAGTTTATCTACACATGGTTTGTGTGTGTCATTACAATTGCTAATTGCCTTATAAATACGAGGTGCATCTAGAAACTAAGTTTCCCGAGTTTGTTTCTTGTAAAGTAAACATATTTAGCTGGAAGCATTGCATAAATGTAACAGATCTATGATGTAACAAGCTTATGCTGGCTGGATAGGTCCCGCTGAGTGCCAGTACCATGGCAGCCGTGCCCCGAAATGGCGTCTCTTATTCATTCTCCTACTGCCTGCAGGGTGGAGTTGTGATAAAGTTCCTTAACACACAAAACATAGCATCCATTGAAATTCATTGTCAGGTCTACCGGCAGAACATCATGAGCAAACGGGTGGTGCATCACTGGTATAGACTTTTTTCTGAAAGTCGTCGAAGTGTCCATGATGAAGAGCGCAGTGGGTGACTGCCCCTCATCAATGATCACCAGGTTGAGCTGGTGCAGCAGCGCATCATGCAGAACCGTCTTATTTACAATTATGGAGCTCAACAGCCAGTTTCCTCAGGTATTCCGATCCTTGTTGCATGAAATAGTCATTAAGCACCTGCTGTCAAGAAATTGTGTGCCAGGTAGTTGTTGAAAAATCTACACCCAAGCACAAAAGGAAACACTTAGGAGCAGCACTGACATTTGTGCAGCAGTATCATGATGATGGTGATGAGTTCCTGGACAGGGTGTGATGAGGTGTGGATTTTGCACTTTACCCAGAAATCAACTAGCAGTCAATGCATTGACATCACAGTGGACCTCTGGTCTAGACGAAATTCAAACAAACTGTTTTGGTACAGAAAGTGGTGGCAACGATCTTCTGGGACAGCAAGGGCATTCTGCTCATTGACTTCTATCCAGAGGTGAAACAGTGAATGCTTACTGCTAATGTGAAACAATTTAGAAATTGTGGTATGCAATTGAGAACAAGAGGTGTGGAATGCTTTCTGCAGGTGTTGTGCTGCTCCATGACAATACTCGTCCACATATGCTTTGGTGCACAGCAGCTGTTTTGCAGAAGTTTGGCTGGGAACCGTTTGATCATCCACCACAGTTCTGATCCTGCTCCCAGCGATTTCCATCTTTTCTTGTACCTCAAGGAATTCCTCTCCTCTGGCCAACATTTTGATAACGAAGAGCTGAAGACAACTGTCACATGCTGATTCCATTCATAGATGGCACACTTTTATGACACAGGATTACAAAATTTAATCCTATGATATGACAAGTGTCTAAATTCTTTGGGTGACCAATGTCAAAAAATAGCCCAAGCATTGCTGTATCTAATAAAACTATAAATAGAAGTATTTATAAACAGTGGAGCTTCATCAGTAAAAACTTTTTTTTTAAACCACTTCTCGAACTGTAAAAACACTTAAGCTCCACTTACTTTTGAAATTAGGACATGATGGGGACATGGAGTCCTTGAAACATGTCCTAATTTCAAAAGTAAGTGGAGCTTAAGTGTTTTTGCAGTTCAAGAAGTGGTTTAAACAGAAAAGTTTTTATTGCTGTATCTGTTGCCAATAACATTTTTTATGTAACTATGTTGTCTTTGCAATTCCTTTCTTGGAAGTGTTGGAAACAGTGTTGTTATGATAATTTAAATTTAATATGTTGTCTTTGTTTTAAAGAAATAGGGAAACTTACTTTCTGGATGTGCTCGTAGATAACCATAATAAAGTCTTACTAATTTTTAATACCTGTTCTTTCCTATTAAAATTATCTAATATCCTATTAAAACACATGGTAAACTATTCCTCTTCAACTCATGAGAGAACTGAAAATTGTCAGTAAAACTTTGATGTCAGTGGCACTCTAAACTCTACCTTATATAGTAGCTGCTGGAAATATTGATTTTCTGCTCTCAGAGATACAGATATTGTTCAAGGACCATTTTTTGATTGCTTGATAGAAGAAAGAAAATCTTATGGTTGGTTCCAATGATGTAGCTACTGATTTATAAATTAAATAAGAGAGATGTTTCATGACATGTATTAATTTGTGAACCCCCTTTTCTCCTGACCTAACTAGTTTTGGGGTTCTTTGAAAGACAAAGTGTATCATTCTAACTCCCGTACACCACAGGAACTTAATGATAACATTGCACAAGAAATCACAGGGGTCTCAGAGTAGTGAAGAAGAACTTTATACAGACTGAGAACAGATCTACTGTAAGGTTTGGATTTTAGTGCACCTCCGAAGGCAGATTTTTCCACCGAATCATGGTTCTCTCACATAGTAGATAGAGCTTTATAGAACAGGTTACTCTATGTTTTAATGACCCTATACTTATTTATTTAATGCATTTAATCAAAGTACATTGATACAGCACATATCAAATGCTTAAAACTTATATATTTTTTGTAGATACTGTGACTTTGTAGGTTCGTAGAATTAAAAGTCCAAGTTGCAGAAATTCAAAATTGTTCTTTATTTCCGTAGAAATACTCTCTGTTCAATCCTTACATAACAACATTACATCACATACACAATCACAGTCTATACCAAAGTCGATGACTACAACAAACAGCATTCTGATTACACCTGTTCACATCAACTCTCGGTTACAACACATTACAACTGTTTACTGTTTAACTGTTTACTAGAGTCGCATAAGAGCCGAAGATGCAAACGATGATTTGCGAAACATGTCCTTTAAATAGGTACGTAAGTGAAGCAGATGTGTAATAAATATGACTCATCTATAAATTAATGTTTACTAACTGTTTACGACTGACTCGATAACCTAGAAATGGCTTTTTTTATACACGACCATCCAGGATTCTAGACTTCTGTAACAAACAGGAAATCGAATGTTCTATCACTAGACCAAACAGGAATGTTCCAGGTGTCTCAAGTTATCTGTTCCGGCAAGCCTTTTATCTCCGCACTATCTTTATCTGCAGGCTCTTTATCTAAGTTTGTGCGCGTCGCCGCCTATCATAAATAATGGGTCCGCGATACTGCTCCCTCCTCAAGGCTGGTCGTCCCAAACAGCACCATCGTAGTGGGCCAGACAATCCAAGTGTACCACCAACATCTTCCCTCCGGGCACCTTCTGGATGCGGCCGCCTGCGGTGCCGTATGTAGTAAAAGCGGGCGTTAAACACTACACATTTCATTTTACATTTCTGGATGCGGTAGACCACGTTGTTAATCCTCTTCACCACCCGGTACGGTCCTTGCCATGGCTGTTGAAGTTTCGGACGGCGTCCCTTGGTCCGAGTAGGGTGGTACAACCAGACTAGATCACCCTGCTGGAACCCTTGGCTTTTGGCTTGCCTGTCGTATCGGGTCTTCATGCAGTCGCTCACCTTCTGGATGTTCTGACGAGCCATCTCATGCATGTCATACAGATGGTCCACCAGGTTCTCCACATACTCGGTTACTGGCTGTTTTACATCTGGGGGGTTCACAAAGGCCAGGTCACAAGAGAGGCGTTACTCTCGGCTGAACATTAAGCTGGCTGGCGTCATCCCAGTGGTGTCGTGTGTTGCCGTGCGGTAGGCCAGTAAGAACAGTGGCACCTTGGCGTCCCAGTCTCGCTGATGGCTGGCCACAACCTTCCTCAGGTGTTCTTCTAAGGTCTTGATGTAACTGTCGACCATACCATCTGACTGGGAATGTAGAGGTGTTGTGCAGGTCGTGTTAATCCCAAGTTTTTCTAGTGCTTCCTTCATCAGGTTGGACTCAAAATTGGTGCCCTGATCGCTGTGGAGCTCTAACGGTACCCCAAATCGGCAGAACACTTGCTCCACGAGGCAGTCTGTGATTGTCTTTGCCTCCTGGTTCGGGATGGCATACAGCTCCGGCCACTTGGTGAAATAGTCCACGACCACCATCAGGTACTTCTTGCCTTGGTCGGACACTGGGAATGGTCCAGCTATGTCGACGGTGATCTGTTCGAATGGCGCTCCGACGTTGTACTGCTGCATGCGACACCGGGTCCTAGTCTGGGGGCCGCGACTCGCCGAGCACACGTGGCATTGACGGTACCATCTCTCAGCATCTGCTCGGAGCCTCAGCCAGTAGTAGCACTGTTGGAGTTTGTCGATCATTCGGTTTGCTCCCAAGTGTCCTGATGTACCGGTGTGCACTTCCTCCAAGACCTCCGGGACCTTACTTCGGGGAAGTACCATCTGTTCTCTCTGTGTCTTCCCATCGGGTGATCCCATACCCGGAACAGCACGCCCTCTCTGATTTTGAATGAGTCCCATTGGGCCCAGTACGACTTGTATGTGGCACTTCTTGGTGCAATGTCCTCCCAGGTTGGTCTTGTCCCTGCCTCCACTGCCCTCAAGAGTGGCGCCAAGTCGGCATCTGCCAGCTGCTCCCTCCTCAGGCCTGCGCTATCCCAGCTGTCCGCAGGCGCTGCTGTGACCACTCTGACAGCTGCGGCATGCTTCTCTTCCACTCTTGTGCACTCTTCTGGGCAGGGTCTTCGGGACATAGCATCTGCTCTTCCCTCTATGATGGCTCTTCCCTCTATGATGTTCAGAGGTGAAGTCGTATTCCTGCTGCCTCTGGACCCAACGTGCTGTCTGGCCTTCCAGGTTCCTAAAGCTCAATAGCCAGGTGAGGGCGGAGTGGTCAGCTCTCAGGTGGAATGGCTGACCGTACAGGTACTTGTGGAATGCTCCAAGGTCTTTACTACCGCCAGCAACTCTCGCCGGGTGACACAGTAGTTTTTCTCTGCTTTGGACAGGGTGTTGCTGTAGTAGGCTATCACCTGCTCGTGGCTGTTCTGGACTTGCGATAGGATGCCTCCAATGCAATAGTCGCTGGCGTTGGTGTCCATTATGAAAGTGCTGCCTGGTTGTGGGAATCCCAAAATAGGAGCACTACAAAGTGTCTTCTTCAGGTGCTGGAAAGCACCTTTAGCATCCTCCATCCACACATAAGATCGGTTTTCTGTCAGCAGGTGAGGGGTCTGGCGATGTTGGAGAACCCCTTTATAAAATGGCGGTAGTAACTGCACAGCCCTAGGAAACTGCAAAATTCTTTCTTGTCATTTGGCCAATTTCTCACGGCCTGTGTCTTCTCTGGGTGTGTGGCCACTCAGGTTGGTGAGACTATGTGGCCTAAGTAAGTTGACTTACTTGCGGAAGAGCTGGCACTTCTACGCGTTCAGCTTCAAGTTGGTTTCCTGCAGTCTCTGTAGCACCTTACTCAGATTCTCGAGATGGTCTTCGAAAGTCTTGCCGACGATGATGATGTCCAGGTATAGCAGGCAGTTGTCATAAGTCAACCCTCTCATTAACGACTCCATGAGGTGTTGGAAGGTAGCTGGTGCGTTGCAGAGGACAAAGGGCATAACTGTGAACTGCCAAAGCCCTTGGCCTGTCGAGAATGCAGTCTTTTCCTTGTCTCTTGGATCTAGAGTTACCTGCCAGTAACCCGACTTCAGGTCCAGGGTCGAGAACCACTGTGCACTAACTAGCGTGTCCAGGGTGTCTTCAATCCAGGTAAGGGGAAGCAGTCCTTCAGGGTGACTGCGTTCAGCTACCTGTAGTCCACGCAGAAGTGTAGCTTGCCGTTCTTCTTTGTCACCAGAACTACAGGGGAACACCAAGGACTGTCAGACTCTTCAATTACTCCCCTGGATTTCATGTCATCTAGCATATCCCATACCGCCGCTTGTTTTGCCAGCGGAATGCATCTAGGTGGTTGCCGAATAGGCCGGGCGTCTCCGGTGTCGATGCAGTGAAGCTCTTTGTGCGTGCGTCTGTAGTCACTGTTACGTTGGCTCCTCATAGGGGAGGGGATCCGTCCCCTTCAGTTGCCGTGGTGCGGGCACTGTGGACCCCTAGCACTCATACCTCTGACGTTACTAGAGGAACCTCGGGCCTAACATTCGAGTCCCTCCCTAATTGGGAGTTCGGATTGGGCTGGACACGAGGGGGCTGTGGTTCCCGATACCCGTGGGAGATCGGGTACGTCCTTGGGCGGGGTTGAGGGAAGCCATAATATTCCTGCGTACTAGCCAGCATAGCTAGTAGGTGTGCTAGATCACCAGGCGGCCCCATCGAGGTGATATCGGTAGCCTTCCCTTTTGGGGTTGGCGCACGTAAGTGGCGTATCCACTTCCATCCCGTCTTGAGTCCACATGACCATATGGGGCGGGGGATTGTTAGTCTCTAGGTCTTGCCCTATGGAAAGCCCCACGGAGGCGCCGGGTGCCCTTTCGGGACAGCTCGGTAACTCACTGGTCGTCAGAGGGGGGGGGAGCAAATCTTCACTTTGAGAGGATATGCCCTGGTAGATACCCTCAAGTTTAAATTTGTTACCTTGGCTGAAGACGCACTGGTATCGTCTCAGCAGTTGTCGATCTTTCTCCAGCTGTTCTGCTGTCTGGTGGTTGGCCGCCCTCTCCAATAAGCCTTCCAGCCGGGGCCCCAGGTGTTGCACCGGCACCAGCTCCTGTGTCTTGTTGATTGCTGTTACGCTCACCACAGGCTCGCACGTCCCCAACTCCGTCCCGGCCTGGATGTCGTTATCGGTGTCCGTTGGAGTGAGCAGCCTCACTGGCACCTCCTTTCGGCACGGCAATAATGTCCTGGCTACACAGAGTCCGTGCACAGGCGTCCTCTGGTCCAGCATCATGCTCTTCGTCTTCTGGCCTTCCAGTCGCGCCGTCACCACCACCTCGCTTCTTGTGGGGACAACCACGTCTTCCTTTAAGATGACCCTGCAGATTCCAAGGCGCTCTTGGGGTTGCCGGAGTGTGAACTCTTCTCCATTGAGCCGCAGGACATTCCTGCCGACGTCGACCATCGCCTCGTAGCTCCTGAGGTCATGGAATCCCAGTATCACCGCCTCAGCCACCTTTGCGACGAATACCCACAGACGCACGGCACTCCGTCCCAAGGTCAACTTCTGTAGGGCCTCCTCCACATGCAAGGTGTCGCCCGATGCCGTCATAAGCTGGTATGGTCGGCTCGGCTTCCTCGTCGGCAAACCCATGGCTACTTCAGGTCTTATGACGGTCACGGCTGCTGCGGTGTCTACAAGTACGCGGCACGACTTCCCTCTCACCCAACCGTCTGCGATGAGGCTGTCATCCATATGCCATCTGAAGGCGCGCAGTGTTACTCGAGGAGATAGTGGTGATGACTTCGACGTGCCCCTCGCCACGACGGCCTTTGCTGTCTTCCGGCTGCTCTCCCTGGTGTGGGTAATCTCTCTCCCGTTGTCCCGGCTCTCCACACCCCCAACAAACACCACTTGGTCTTTGCTGGCATCCCTCGGCTGGCCTTCGGTCTCCCATGTAGCTCCTTGTTCTGGAAGTTGGGGTTGCTGTCACCTTGGCGGCCTCCATCCTCAATGCTGCTGTTAGCACCTCGTGGATGGTTTTGTAGTCGCCGAGTATTAGGCGCTGACGTATCTCCATGTCTCGTACCCCGCCGACAAATGTGTAGGTAGCCTCTCGGGATACGAACTCTGGTGGGAGGTCGACTAGGGCTTTGCTGTCCAGCTGCTCAATTGCCAGAGACAGTACAGGGCTCATGCCGCTTTTCTAATCATCCCTTCAGTGACACGGGATAAATGATTAGGCGTGGCCTCAATGCTTCCCGTCTGGCCCTACTGCCGGCCGGTTCTATCGGGAATTCCTACGTTCGGGTGACAGTATGAATTTCAAATACATTTTATGATGCCTTTTGTATGCAGATTTCAGGTATATTGTGACTTTGTGGGCTCGTGAAATAAAGTCTAATTACACAAACTTAACAATGTTCTTTATTTTCACCTTATTCCAATTACAGTTTACTATACACAATTACGATTTACCAGTTTGTCCGTTACTGTTCCGATGCACGTACACAATTTAATTTACACCATTCAACCTTGCCAGTTCGTCTTTACCCGTCCACTCAACTCGGCTACACGTCCGCACGCTGCGACGTACTCCACTTGACTAACCGTCGCCTCGCTTGTATCGATCGCCCCGAAACCTCGCGATTCTTCCATTATGGAGGGGGAAATCATTCTGGAGCCTTCGAGCACCTTCGCGCGGTTGGAGGAGGTGCCACCCCTTGCGTCCCCCCGCCACCACCGCCAGTCCGCATTATCGATCGGCAACGCGAGTTCGCCATCTACGTCACACTGCTCCCTCCTCAAGGCTGGTCGTCCCGAACAGCACCATCGTAGCGGGTTAGATGGTCCAGGTGCACCACCAGCATCTGCTCGGAGTCTCAGCCAGTAGTAGCGCTGCCGAAGTTTGTCAATCGTTCGGTTCGCTCCCAGGTGTCCTCCTGAAGTACCAGCGTGCACTTCTTCCAAGACTTCCGGTACCTTACTCCGGGGAAGTACCAACTGTTCTCTCTGCGTCTTCCCATCGGGTGGTTCCCATACCCGGAACAGTACGCCCGCTCTGGTCTTCAACGAGTCCCATTGGGCCCAGTACGACTTGTAGGTGGCGCTCCTCGGTGCGATGTCCTCTCAGGTTGGTCTCGTCCCTGCCTCCACTTCCCTTAAGAGTGGCCCCAAGTCTGCATCCGTCAGCTGCTCCCTCCTCAGGCCTGCGCTATCCCAGCCTTCAGCAGGCACTGCCACAACTACTCGGACTGCTGCGGCACGCTCCTTCTCTTCCACTCTTGTGCACTGGCCGCACTCTTCTGGACAGGGTCTTCGGGACATGGCGTCAGCGTTATCGTGGCTCTTCCCTCTACGATGTTCCGAGGTGAAGTCGTACTCCTGCAACCTCTGGACCCAACGTGCTGTATGGCCTTCCAGGTTCTTAAAGCTCAATAGCCAGGTTAGGGCGGAATGGTCAGTCCTCAGGTGGAATGGCTGACCGTACAGGTACTTATGGAAGTGCTCCAAGGTCTTTACCACCGCCAATAACTCCCGTCGGGTGACGCAGTAGTTCTTCTCTGCCTTGGATAGCGTCTTGCTGTAGTAGGCTATCACCCGCTCATGGCCGTGCTGGATCTGCGATAGGACACCTCGAATGCAATGGTCGCTAGCGTCGGTGTCCACAATGAAGGCGCCACCCGGTTGTGGGAAACCCAAAATTGGAGCACTGCACAAGGTTTCCTTCAGGTGCTGGAAAGCGTCTTCGGCGTCCTCCATCCACACATAAGGTCGGTGTTCCTCTAGGTCATTGAAGCGGTTCGCCAGGTCCTCGACACGCTCGTCCACTTTGCCCATCCGCTTGCCCAGCTCCGTCACGTCATCCCTCGCGCCGGCCAACTGTTCCTCAAATTTGGCGGCGAGGACCTCGTTCGCCTCCTTCATTTCCGTGGCCAGACTGTGGTTCGCTGCCTTCATTTCTGTGATCAATTCGGTCTTCATTTCTTCCATCTTCTCGGTGATGTCGTTAGCGGTCTTCATTTGTTTCAGTTCCGCTAAAATCTTTTCTAATGCTGCCTCCATTGTGTTATGTCGCACTCCTGACACCAGTTGTGACTTTGTGGGCTCGTGAAATAAAAAGTCCAATTACTCAAACTTAACAATGTTCTTTATTTTCACCTTATTCCAATTACAGTTTACTATACACAATTACGATTTACCAGTTTGTCCGTTACCGTTCCGATGCACGTACACAATTGCAATTTAATTTACACCATTCAACCTTGCCAGTTCGTCTTTACCCGTCCACCCAACTCGGCTACACGTCCGCACGCCGCGACGTACTCCACTCGACTAACTGTCGCCTCGCTTGTATCGATCGCCCCGAAACCTCGCGATTCTTCCATTATGGAGGGGGAAATCATTCTGGAGCCTCCTACCTTCGCGCGGTAGGAGGAGGTGCCACCCCTTGCGTCCCCCCCTGCCACCACCGCCAGTCCGCATTATCGATCGGCAACGCGAGTTCGCCGTCTATGTCACAATATATGTACATGAGGTGATGTTTTATAGTTTATGGGTGGTTGACAGTGAAGGACAATACACAATACTTGGACGTGTTTTGAGAGTCTGTTGACCTACTGGTTGGTATTTGTTTAGTAATCCTATGCCTGGCTGTTTAGTGTTGTACTTGCTAAGGTTCAGGTGTTGGTATTTTTGTTATTTAAAATGTAGATTCTCTCCCATATTACCCGTTCCATAAACTTATAGACCTGTTTTAACAACATGCCTTCTGGGCTTATTTTGCAACTTTTTTTCTCCTGAAAATGGTTTGCAACAACTGATTTTTCAGTTTGCTTTTGGTGAATGTTCTTTTTGCATCTTTCAGTGTTTCTTTTAATTTTTCCAATTACATTTCATATTACAATGTAAGTACTTTATAGCATATGTTCTGACTTTTGTCCTGAAGGGATTAGATATTTCAAAGTTGAACCTAGGAGACTTCATACTTTGTTTATTTTGGGTGGCAAGTTTTGTGGTGAATTCTCTGAAAATACTTTCAAATTTGTAATGAAGATCTGGATGGTAAGTTAATGTACAGAATCTGTACTGTGTTTTGATTTGGTTTGAGTATGAAGACTTGTTTCTTTGGAACTTAATTATTTAGTTTATTATTTACAAGTGAAAGTTAAGGTGATCATCTTGCAGAAGTTCTTGTGCTCTATAGAAATAGTGCTTATGCATTTTTTTTTTTTTAAGTGTACAGGCTATTCAGCATTATTCTTTTGTACTTGACGCTTTCCTTATATAACTTGTTCTTATTCCAAGTGTGGTGTGACTAGTAAAGTGTTCATTTAAAATGCATGTTAGAGTTTTAGCATGTGTGTGAGAGTGTGCTTGGCATTGAATGGTGTATTGTCCTTTCACCACATGAAATTTGTGCCATAGAGCCAGGAAGACCTGCCATTACCTGTTTAGCTGTTTAAATCATTTTAAATATTACTGTTTGAAATGAAATTAATGAAGACTCTGAATATATATTTGTATATTGGGATAATGAATTGCAAGGTAATTTGTTTACCATAACTGTTTATAATTTGTGTGAAACTTCCAAATTATACAAAATATTTGTTGAATTTCATTCAAAACCCAAATGTGTGTAAGGTTTCCTTGCCATGGTTCTTCACTATGAATATGCATTTTTATAAAAGTGATTCAGTTTTAATATAGCAAATGTACACTTATATTTTGGTGCATTAGTTTGTTACTGAAAATTTATTCCTTGATCTTGACACATCTTTAGATTTTTTTGCACTGGCCTGGAAGGTTAAACAGCAGAGGCAAAGTTTTCTCAAATATTCAGTTTATATAATTAAAAGAAGAAATATATTTCAAAGACATAAACCCAAGGGTTTTAATACAACATTGTGAACATAGGAGATCTGAAAAATCCAATAGAAAGTGTCATATACAAAGGGGAAATGGAAAAGATGGGAACAGAAAAGGGGGAGTAATACGAATAAGGCACAGGGGAGACATATTTGTGAATCAATCGTGGAAATGTATGCTTTGAGAGTTAGCAGCATTAGCTGAACCACCATAAGAAGGCAAGAGGTGTCAATCTACTCTGTTAATGGATCTGTTTACTAGCAAATGAGTGTATGGGAGTACATTAGAATCACCCATGTTGCCAGATCTAATGCTTGTTGTAGTAATTGTAGTGATTATGCATGACTGAGTTATGTGACAACACTTGCGTACTTTAAATTAACCTAGCATCCTTGTCATGTTCCGAAGGCGAGTATAAACACTTTGCAAAAGTGATTACGTTACACATTCCCCTTACTTGCCTTCTTGTGCTGGGCAGTCAGTACTTTACCAAGTTCTTGCTGTCTACCAAAAGTAGGGCAACCTGATCATCAAAGGAAGTTGAATTCTCTGTGGCTCTCAAAAGTCACAACTTCTTCACTTCATATCATTTCTGTAACTTCAAAACCTCATACAACTTAATAGTGGTTTACTGGTTTACAGTTATCAGCATCAGACACCTTGTTCAGAGTTAGGAGTTTTAGTTGGTAGTAGTATTTCATTAATACTATCCATTCCTGTAACCAACAGTAGTTTAACTTTAATTACAATTTTGCCAGCAATCTTAACTTATTAAATATACAGAGCCAAGATATTGTTTGCATAGGAAAACTTATACTTTGAGATCACAATTTGTTTTTATTTGCAGGTCTTTTATAAATTGTTTATTAAGTAACAAATTAATGCACCGTGAGAATTATCACACAACTTATAATAGAACATTTTCTGTAATTTTATAACCTTGGTACATTTGTAACTATTAACATTTTTTATTTCAGGGTAGTTTGTCATATCTGTTTACATTATTTATTTAAAATAGAAATGTATTAGGAAAATTTTGGTTTCAGATATAGTAATAAGTACGTGGGAGAAGGATACTTTGAGGTAATTGAGAAAGAAATCTACTGTATGTTAATTTCTGTATACAAAAAAACAGTGGGGCAACTAAAAAGTAATCAGAAACCAACAAGATTGTTAAATATGAAAATAATCTAGAAACAAATATGTGTTCTTAAGGATTTGTTCCAGAATTATACACTGACTTCATTTCCAACTTGGACACTTTCTGATGATTCCTAAAACTTGTCATTTATGTAACCATAAGTGATGTCAGTGTAAGGAATCCCAATTCAAATCCTTAAGCAAAAAAATTGTTTCTCTTGGTAGAAGATAAAGGGAAGTTATTGATGCAGATTCTTAATTTTTGAAAGGTAAAGTAATTCAGTTTGTCCCTTATTCACCTGATGTGTAGATTAGAGGTGGGAAAGTTAAACATTTATAACCCTTTCAGTTTCAAATAGCATTACAAAATAACAGTGAAGTATTTCCTTCTTCGTACATTGCTATTTGAATGTTTTTCACAAGCAACAGTAACATATCTCCTCAGTTTTTACATTATACTGCATGTGTACATATGGTCAACATGACATCTAAATACTTTTAATAATTACTATTCACTTTACAGGAATTAACATCCATTATCATTGAATTAACTGTTTTGTATCAAGTTCCCATGATTACATGTTCCAAAATGATATATGATATAATTGCCTTTCATGTATTTGTTACCGCAGCTCAATAAAATAAAAGTCGACCATAAGATTTGTAAGATAGCTATCGTTTACAATGGTTGATGGTTTTCCATGCATAGTGGTGTAGACTAGTTTACAGTAACCAAGGATAGAAACCAAAAAAAAAGTATATGACAATTCTCTAAGATTTTGTGCACTCTCACTGTAGAAATTATTCAAGGCAACTGTCACATGAAACAGTGAATAAGAGCTCTTTCTAATCACAAGCTGAAAAATGAAAGTGGAAGGAACTCAGTCAAATGTATGTTCTGACATCCTCAGATTCATTGAGCGTTGGTTCTTCTAGTGAAAATGTTTGTCCTCTTAAAATTTCTTCAAAAAAAAAAAAAAAAAAAAAAAAAAAACAGTAACAACAGAAACTGGTAGAAATTAACAAAGAAGAGTGATGAACAATTTAGTTAATTATTATTGAGTTGATTTTGACACATCACCTCCTTAGGAGCTAAGTGCCTCCATCCTCAGTTCATATTTGTCTGCCTGTGCGAGTATTGTTCACCTCTACATAAGTATGTTGTTTGATAGGCTTTCAAAATTGTAAACATGTTTTCTGTTTTTCCAAAAAAAAAAATTGACTAGGAACTAAGAATGAGGTTGAAGCTTGTCTTCCTTACTAATCCTTTCACCAATATGAACATCATATTGTGACCCAATTATCGGAACGCCAGACGAACGGCAGCTGAGAAGGGACCAGAGGCAGCCGAACCACACCCTCTCATTAATCTCAGTCACTAACTGAGGGGACGATTAGGGGAGTGTCACTTGTCGCTGGCCGCCTCTTCCCCCTTCGCCTGCCATCTGGAATTTTCGCGGTGATTCACGGAAACCAGAGACTTCTAGGAGACAATGATATTCCTATAAAAAAGGCTGCAATGAGTGGAGTCAGTCAGTGCTTGACGTGCTAGCGAACGGACGAGAAGACTGTGTACGTGCATCGGAACGGTAACGGAAGAACTGGTGAATCGTAATTGTGTGCATTACGTAATTCCGTGTAATTGGCAACTGTTCAACTGTAAGTCGGTGGAAATAAAGAACATTGTTGAGTTTGTGTAATTGGACTTTTCATTTCACGAACCCACAAAGTCACACTGGTGTCAGGAAGCAGGACGACAACATCACCGAACATTACAACCATGGACGCGGCATTGGAACAGAGTTTGGAGAAGATGATGGAAATGAAGTCCGAACTGACATCGGAAATGAAGACGGCAAATGACATCACCGAGAAACTGGAAAAGAATTTGGAGACGGCAAATAACAACTTGGCCGAGAAGATGAACGAGTTAACAACAAAAACAGAAGCGGCAAATAACAACCTGGCCGCAGAGTTGAATCAAATGAAGACGGCCAACGACAACATCACCGCCGAGTTGAAACAAATGAAGACGGCCAACGACAACATCACCGAGAAGATGGAAGAAATGAAGGTCGAATTAACAGCGAAGACGGAAACGGCAAACAACAAATTGGCCACGACAATGACCGCAAAGATGGCCGAACTGACCAAGGAAATGAAGGTGGCGAACGGGGCTCTTGTCACCAAATTTGAAGAACAGTTGACCGGCGTGAGGGATGACGTGACGGAGCTGGGCAAGCGGATGGGCCAAGTGGACGAGCGCGTCGAGGACCTGGCGAGCCGCGTTAACGACCTGGAAGGGAAAGCCGACAGCAGCGTGAAGTCCCTGAACGCCATGGTGGAGGACGTCGTCGGCAGGAGGTTGAAGGATTTGAAGGCCGACGCACCGGGACGCGACACAACATCGGCGCGCGTCAAACCTCCGAAATATGACGGCGCGTCAACATTTAAGGTCTTCCGCCGCCAGTTCGACAGTGGCCAAGCACAACAGATGGTCACCGGAGGAGGCCACACAGTTAATAGCCAGCCTCCAGGGACGGGCCGCGGAAGTCCTAAACGCGGTGCAGACAACGGCGGCGCCCAAGGACATCTGGGAGGCGCTGGAGAATCGTTTCGGAAACCACCGCTTAGCCGCAGCGTACCGCAGCCAGCTAAAGGCAAGGTCACAGCAGCCGGGGGAGACGCTGCAGGAGTTCGCCATGGCGATTGAGCAGCTGGCTAGCAAGGCCCTAGTCGACCTCCCACCAGAGTTCGTGTCCCGGGAAGCTGCCTACACCTTCGTCGACGGGGTACGGGACACGGAGATTCGTCAGCGCCTAATGCTCGGCGATTATAAAACAATCCACGAGGCGCTAACGGCAGCATTAAGGATGGAGGCGGCCAGGTAACAGCTATCCCGACGTCGAGAACGAGGAGTGTCCGCTACACTGGAGACAGAAGACCAGCCAAGGGACGCCGGCGAACACCTAGTGGCCTGTGTTGGGGGTGTGGACAGCCCGGGCACCTGCAGAGAAACTGCCCACATCAGGAAGAGCGGCCGGAAGAACGAGTAAGGCCCGGCGTGGAGAGGGGTACGTCGGCGCCATTACCACCATCCCCTCGAGTGACAATCCGCGCCGTCAGCCGGCGGATGGATGACAACCTCATCGCGTACGGCTGGGTAAGAGGAAAGCCGTGCCGCGTGCTGGTGGACACCGGGGCGGCCGTGACCATCATCAGACCTGACGTGGCGAAGGGTTTGCCGACGAGGAAGCCGAGCCGACCATACGAGCTTGTGACGGCATCGGGCGACACCATGCCTGTGGAGAAGGAGGCCCTGCTGGAGTTGACCTTGGGACGAAGTGCCGTGCGTCTGTGGGTCTTCGTCGCGAAGTTGGCTGAGGAGGTGATTCTGGGACTGGATGCCCTCAGGAGCCACGAGGCGACGGTGGACGTCGGCAAGAAGGTCCTGCGGCTCAACGGAGAAGAGGTTATACTCCGTCAACCAGAGGAGCGCCTTGGAATTTGCAGGGTCATCTTGAACAAAGACGTGGTTGTCCCAGCGAGGAGCGAGGTGGTGGTGACGGCGCGACTGGAAGGCCAGAGAACCAAGTACATGATGCTGGACCAGAAGACGCCTGTACACGGACTGTGTGTAGCCAGGGCATTGCTGCCATGCCGAGAGGAGGTGCCAGTGAGACTGCTAAATCCAACGGACACCGATAACGACGTCCAGGCCGGGACGGAGTTGGGAACGTGCGAGCCCGTGGTGAGCATAACAGCAATCGACAAGGCACAGGAGCCGGTGCCAACGCAACACCTGGGGCCCCGGCTAGAAGGTTTACTGGATAGGGCGGCCGACCACCTGACCGCAGAACAGCTGGAGAAAGTTCGACAACTGCTGAGGCGATACCAGAGCGTCTTCAGCCAAGGCGACAGTTACTACGGCCGCACGGAAAAAGAGCTTCACCGCATTGACACCGGGGATGCCCGGCCCATTCGGCAACCACATAGACGCGTTCCGCTGGCGAAGCAAGGGGTGGTACGAGACATGTTGGAGGACATGAGATCCAGTGGAGTGATTGAAAACTCTGACAGACCTTGGTGTTGCCCTGTAGCCTTGGTGACAAAGAAGAACGGCGAGCTGCTCTTCTGCGTAGACTACAGAAAGTTGAACGCTGTCACCCGGAAGGACTGTTTTCCCTTACCCCGGATTGACGACACCTTGGACACGCTAGCTGGTGCACAGTGGTTCTCGACCCTGGACCTGAAGTCGGGCTACTGGCAGATAGCTCTAGACCCAAGAGACAAGAAGACCACATTCTCGACAGGCCAAGGGCTCTGGCAGTTTACGGTTATGCCCTTTGGCCTCTGCAACGCACCAGCTACGTTCCAACGCCTCATGGAGTCAGTGATGAGAGGGCTGACTTATGACGCCTGCCTGCTATACCTGGACGACATCATCATCGTCGGGAAGACTTTTGAAGATTACCTCGAGAATCTGAGTAAGATGCTACAGAGACTGCAGGCGACCAACTTGAAGCTGAACGCGAAGAAGTGCCAGCTCTTCCGCAAGGAAGTGAACTACTTAGGCCACATAGTCTCAGCAACCAGAGTGGCCACAGACCCGGAGAAGACACAGGCTGTGAGGGATTGGCCTCGCCCAAAGGATAAGAAAGAGTTGCGCTGTTTCCTGGGGCTGTGCAGTTATTACCGCCGCTTCATAAAGGGGTTCTCCAACATCACAAAACCCCTCACCCGCATGACAGAGGAACACCGGCCTTGCGTGTGGACAGAGGACGCCGAAAACGCTTTCCAGCACCTAAAGGAGACCCTGTGCAGTGCTGCAATTTTGGGTTTGCCACAACCGGGTGGCGCCTTCATTGTGGACACCGATGCCAGCGACCTTTGCATTGGAGGTGTCCTATCGCAGATCCAGGACGGCCATGAGCGAGTGATAGCTTACTACAGCAAGACGCTGTCTAAGGCAGAGAAGAACTACTGCGTCACCCGACGAGAATTATTGGCGGTAGTAAAGACCTTGGAGCACTTCCACAAGTATAGTCGCCCTGTTCAAACGGTTACCATGGATTTATCTTGGGTAATAGATACCTCTCAGATAACGTACTGATTATTCTTGTAAGAGTGAGAGAGGAACTGACGCGCCTCCCGGTCGTGTGCTAAGCACAAATGAACGCATCACTTCAGCCAATGGAATTCGCAGAAATCACAAATGACAGATATACGTTTACTCCGCGTGGAGTAATCAATGCATTATCTGAGAGGTATCTATTACCCAAGATAAATCCATGGTAAGCGTTTGAGCAGGGCGGTTATACCTGTACGGTCAGCCATTCCACCTGAGGACTGACCATTCTGCGCTAACCTGGCTATTGAACTTTAGGAACCTGGAAGGCCAGACAGCGCGTTGGGTCCAGAGGCTGCAGGAGTACGACTTCACCTCAGAACATCCTAGAGGGAAGAGCCACGGTAACGCAGACGCTATGTCCCGAAGACCCTGTGCCCCGAAGACCCTGTGCAGAATAGTGCGGCCAGTGTACAAGAGTGGAAGAGAAGGAGCATGCCGCAGCAGTCCGAATAGTTGTGGCAGTGCCTGCGGACGGCTGGGATAGTGCAGGCCTGAGGAGGGAGCAGCTGGCGGATGCAGACTTGGCGCCACTCTTGAGGGAAATGGAGGCAGGGAGAAGACCAACCTGGGAGGACATCACACCGAGGAGCGCCACCTACAAGTCGTACTGGGCCCACGGGACTAATTGAAGATCAGAGAGGGCGTGTTGTTCCGGGTATGGGAATCACCCGATGGGATGACGCAGAGAGTGCAGTTGGTACTTCCCCGGAGTAAGGTCCCGGAAGTCTTGGAAGAAGTGCACGCCGGTACTTCATTAGGACACCTGGGAGCGAACCGGACGATTGACAAACTACGGCAGCGCTACTACTGGCTGAGACTCTGAGCAGATGCTGAGAGATGGTGCCGTCAGTGTCACGTGTGCGCGGCGAGTCGCGGCCCCCAGACTAGAAGCTGGGGTCGCATGCAGCAGTATAACATCGGAGCGCGATTCGAACGGATCGGCGTTGACATTGCTGGACCGTTCCCAGTTTCCGACCGACGCAACAAGTACCTAATGGTGGTCGTCGACTACTTCACCAAGTGGCCGGAGGTGTATACCATCCCAAACCAAGAGGCAAAGACAATCAGAGACTGCCTCATGGAGCAAGTGTTCTGTCGATTTGGGGTGCCGTTGGAGCTACACAGTGACCAGGGTACCAACTTTGAGTCCAACCTAATGAAGGAGGCACTACAAAGGCTTGGGGTGAACAAGACCCGCACGAAGCCTCTACATCCCCAGTCGGATGGCATGGTCCAAAGGTACATCTAGACCTTAGGGGAACACCTGAGGAAGGTCGTGGCCAGCCATCAGCGAGACTGGGACGTCAAGGTGCCACTGTTCTTGCTGGCCTACCGCTCGTCTACACACGACACAACTGGGATGACGCCAGCCAGCTTAATGTTTGGCCGAGAGTTACGCCTCCCTTGTGACCTGGCTTTTGGAAGCCCTCCGGAAGCAAAACAGCCAGCAACCGAGTATGTGGAGAACTTGGTGGACCATCTCCACGACATGCATGAGATGGCTCGCTAGAACATCCAGAAGGCGAGCGACCGCATGAAGACCAGGTATGACAGGCAAGCCAACAGCCAAGGTTTCCAGCAAGGTGACCTGGTCTGGTTGTACGTCCTACCCAGACCAAGGGACGCTGCCCGAAGCTCCAGCAGCCATGGCAAGGACCGTACCAGGTGGTGAAGAGGATTAACGACGTGGTCTACCGCATCCAGAAGATTCCCCGAGGGAAGATGTTGGTGGTACACCTGGATCGTCTAGCCCGCTACGATGGTGCTGTTCAGGACGACCAGCTTTCAGGAGGGAGCAGTGTGACCCAATTATCGGAATGCCAGACGAATGACAGCTGAGAAGGGACCAGAAGCAGCCGAACCACACCCTCTCTTTAATCTCAGTCACTAACTGAGGGGACGATTAGGGGAGTGACACTTGTCGCTGGCCGCCTCTTCCCCCTTCGCCTGGCATCTGGAATTTTCGCGGTGATTCACGGAAACCAGGGACTTCTAGAAGACAATGATATTCCTATGAAAAGGGCTGGAATGAGTGGAGTCAGTGCTTGACGTGCTAGCGAACGGACGAGAAGACTGTGTACGTGCATCAGAAGGGTAACAGAAGAACTGGTGAATCGTAATTGTGTGCATTACATAATTCCGTGTAATTGGCAAGTGTTCAACTGTAAGTCGGTGGAAATAAAGAACATTGTTGAGTTTGTATAATTTGACTTTTCATTTCACAAACCCACAAAGTCGCAATATGATCTCCATGTTAAAATGCGGGAGAATCAATATGGATGTGTATAGATGTCCTATGCATTTAATATGCCAATTATTTCAATCTTTATCTTTTACAATAAATTCTATAAGCGATGAAAGCTTACCATAAAAGGTTTCTTTTTGAATGGTACAACTCAAAACATAGATAAACACACAAGGGCGCATCTTCACCTTCATGGCAGATCATGTGATTTCCTTGCAAACTCTGTTTTTGTGGTATTTTCGAAATGGGCATAACGTTTTCTGCTGTGGGAGGTATCCTTTTAGGTAATCTTTAAAAGTTGTTGTAGGAAAATTCCCTACAGTATGAGGGATGCTGTAGTGGTGGATTTCTTACCCCCAGTATGAACAGGCCTTTGAATGTTATAGTACTCAATTAGGGTGTGAGCTATTGGTATGTGAAAGTCTAGTTTAGTCATTGTCTTGTGTGGATTTAGAGCTCTCCAAATTGCTATACAATTGTGTATGCTTATATCCAGCTGGTGTAAATATACTTTTTTATATCATTTAACGTTTTTCGTAAAGAATTGTTTGTAATACCTGATCTAGTAGATCCACACACCCATCTTTGACCTGTTATTTCCCAAAAAATGGAGCAGCTAGCATGCCATTTGTAGATCACTACATGTCTAATGTAGATTTACAAATAACACACATACTGAATTCTCCTCTTAGGCCCTCAATTGCCTTTAGAGGTTGGGTCTTCCTTCATGCTACTCACATATACAAGGGTTGTTTAATAAGTCTGGTAAAAAACCAAGACCATTTTGTTTTCATGAACCTCTCACCTTATTTCTTGACATAGTCTCCTTGATACACTTGGTCCAGCGATGTTGCAGCTTTTTCATCCCGTCTGAAAAATAGGTTCCGTCAAGGTCTGCAAAATACTCAGCAGTGACTATCATTCCTTCATATGATGAAAATTTCTTACCACCAAGCCAAATTTTCAAGTTTGGTAACAGGAACAAGTCACTTGGGGCTAAGGCGGATGAATAAGGTGGATGAGGAACCAATTCAAATTTAAGTTTGAATTTATGAGTCACTATGTTTACACTCAGTCTTCACTTACTTGTTGTTGTATAATTGAAACGTTTTCAAGATCATTCGATCTGATGATGAGATCGAATGATCTTGAAAACGTTTCAATTATACAACAACAAGTAAGTGAAGACTGAGTGTAAACATAGTGACTCATAAATTCAAACTTAAATATGAAGAATACTTCACTGTTAATAATGCTTCTGCTTTTAAAACCAATTCAAAGCTCAACTCGCACACTTTCGCTATTGCAATTGCTGATGTGTGCGATTGTGCATTATCCTGGTGAAAGAGCACTTTTTTACGTATCTATCCCGGTCTCTTTTCAGTAAACTCACACTACAAACAATCCAATAATAAAGCATAATAGGCTCCAGTTATGGTTCTGCCTTTTTCCAAGTAGTCTATGTGGATTATTCCTTGAGAATCCCAAAAAAACTGTAGCCATCACCTTACCAGCTGACAAAATGGTCCTTGCCCTCTTTGGTGCATTTTCCATTGTTTTGACTTTGGTGTGAAATGATGGATCCAAGTTTCACCCACGGTCACAAATAGGTGCAAGTCATGCAGATTGCAATTAAACATCACCAGACACTTGGTAGAAGTATTCTTCCAGATGCACTTTTGGTAGACTGAGCAATCACGGCACCCATTTTGTACACAACTTTTTCATTGCCAATTGTGCACTCGCTCATTTGAGATGCCTACAGCAGTTTCATTTATTTTGATTTGGTTGTCTTATATAACAAGACTGGATTTTTTCAGTGGTGTCCTGTGTAGTGACCTCAATTAGGTGACCAGAACATGATTAATTTTCAGTGCTTCTATGACCACGTTTAAATTCATTGATCCAAAAGTAAATGGTCTTCAATGTTGATGCAGAGTCTGCATGAACTTCATCCACTTCAGTTTTGACTTGTGCGGCAGTCCAGCCCTTCAAATTAAAATGTTTAATAACAGCACAAAACTCTGTTTTTTCCATTTTCAATCACAGCTATCACATTGACCAGTTCATATGGCTGTCAACAATAAACTGTCTTTATTTAAATTAATTGATGGAAATTATTCATTTCTTCACATTAGCCATAAATAGGCTAAGGTATTGGATTGATAGAGTCGACATGAAAAATTTAATATCACGGCCGGAATTTGAACCACGGATCTACTGGTTTCAGTCCAGTTGCTCTTACCCATTGAGCTACCATGGCCAATTTGTCGTCATGACATTAAATTCTCCAATTGACTCATATATTTCCCCGGTAAACCACAAGGGGCTCTTGCATCCGAGATACACCGCTTGTGGCGACTTGTAAGTACTTGAGTCCAGGCCTCATCATTTAACTCTTATTGTAGCACATTCAGATATCTGAATGATTCTTTACAGATATCTGAAGGAAGCAGGTAATTTTCTTCCTTGCTGCTATGTATATCCTCAACACATCCCTCAAAATCTGCAAACTTGCCATCAATATCCAAATCCATCTCAAACAGTCCTCCACATTTGCTGAAGTTATATCAGAAGCCTGCACGCTACCTGCACAAGCTAATTTATTTGTTACATTACTAGGATAAGCCATGGTTATCACTTAAATTTAACAATTTCAAATGTGCTATTCAATTAACTCCCGATAACTAAAAGAAATTACTCTAAACTTTGAAAGGTTATAAATAACTGAATTACTGAGTGAATTAGCCCCCTTAAACTTCAGTTGTGAAATACTCTTAAGAGGTACATACAGATGCTACCTATCCTGTGTGTGACACAACATATGCAATGATTATTGCATGGAGCATAAATTGAACTATAAAACCTTAAACTGGAGAACACTTAGCTTATGTTGCTGTATATACATATCATTTGTATGCACACAAAACAAAATTACTCAGAAATTAGATTGACGCAGAGAATGACTTTTGCTACAGTGAAACAAAATAGTGAAATTTCAATGATTACTCCACTTTAATAATACCGTAGTGGCATACTGTCTTTAGTGGGCTTTAAACTGTTTAAAAAATCTTAAATACAGAAAAATAAGTATGAATGTGTATTTATGAAACATTTTTACATTATTTAACAATTTAAGTGTCTTGTGCTGTTTATTGGGTATTCGTTCTTGTCCCGTGCAGGGTTTAAATGGCCATCGCTGAAGTGGTTAATTAAGTGGTGTGTCAGAATCAACTCCGTAACACTGTCCTACAACACTTTCCCGGTTTTGTTGAAAATAGGCTCCCTATATGGAGGCAAACATGCTGATTTCAAAAATAACAGTTTTTATGTAACATATACAATTTTATGCAATTTGATACCTTTTATATATTGGACACTATGTATAATTTCAGTATTTTCAAAATTTATTTTGTGACTTTGAGAAAACCTTACTTGTTAGAAAAAATGGAAAACACCATTTAATTTACCATATCCAAAGTAATATTACCTCTCAGATTACAAATTTAGCATTGTGTATTTATTTTATATGTAATGCATATGTTTTTACACAAAAAATAGTATTTTCAAAATTTATTTTGTGATTTTTGAGAAAACTTTACACGTTAGAAATAAAAAGAGAGAAAGCACCATTCAGTTTGGCATATCCAAGTTAGTTAATATCATCTTTCAGATTGCAAACCGGCGGCAAAAATTTTATTTTGCAGGACAGTGGAATTAACTAAATTGTTAGTGCACATCACTGTCATAAATCCAATTTAATTGTAAAAAGTTATGAGAGTCACCGACTTAATGCACACATAATTAAAGGAATTAAATTTGGTTTTAGTAATGAATGAATCTGCATTTAGAATGTGTTTGGCTAACCTGCATTATGTTGGCTGAATTTTGATGCACATGAAAAACATATCATTGGCATCCCAATTGACTATGCACTTTCACTTTTCATTTCTGGAGTATTGCGAACCAAGATGTTGTACATTGTTTTACTTTCTGTTCTTGGGCTAGTGTGAACCAGTCTTCAGCTCTCTAAATATGTTATTGCCAATCAGATTTAACTATTCCATTGAATGTGTGCAATACATTACCTACATCTTTGAAATCATTCTTAATGTAGTCAAACCTCAATCTATTATTCTCTGAGGTAGTGCAAAATTAAAAAGGGGGGGGGGGGAAGAAAAGGAAAAATAAAGTTTATGAATGCAGGAAAATGCAAATGCAGGAAATGTGTAAATCATACAAAAAAGTAAATAAAATTGTTATACCAACATACTGTGTATGAGTTTTACATATTATGTATTTTCCATATTTAGTTCCTTTTAAAAAAGTTTTTAATTGAGATTATTTGCTCTTGGCTAATTATGCAAAGAAACAAACTTTCCATCTTCTTTTTGTTACTTGCTTCTGCCAGTGTCATGAGTGACTCTGAAAAACTTAGACAAAGCTAGATACATGTTTGGCATTTGTATTTTGCTCACTCCCCTCATCCCACAACCAAAGAGGTGTGAGTTGCTTAGGCTGCTTGCACATTATGATCACTACTTCAATTACTCTTGGTTAAAAATTGTTTGAGGATAGAATTTGTTTAGAATTGAAATTTTGTGGGATAATGCAGGAAAATGATACTTTGTGAAACAATTAGTCTGGGTTTCATTTACATAAGTTATAATGTAAACTTAGCAGGTCTGCATAAATTGAAAGATGAATGGGAGAAAGCATTAGATTGAGGTTCAATTGTAGTTAATGTTCCCATGTTGTAATTTGTACCACAGAGAGACAATGACTTCCCTTGAGGGGATATAGTAATTTAACTATTAAGGATACATGCAGGGAAGCATATTCCATAAAGAAAATCACTATTGTGGACATTGCTATTTGTTGTCTAATAAACTGTTATTTTGGAAATGTGTTGAATATTTTCCTACCTCTAATACATTTAACATATAAGCTGTATATAATGTACATATGTAAGACACAGCTGGGTGTTTGATTTTAGTTGCACTGGGCCACGCTTATTGCATTGCAAGCTCTTACTCTCATGCTGCACTATTATCAGACATCCTCTTATGTTTATATTGAGTGCATCTTTTCTCTTTTCTTCACATTCCACTGCGGACAAGCAGGCTGAAGTCAGTGTAAGTATATATATCACTTTAACTGTAGCATGAAACTTACAACAGGACCTCTAGGGAATTCCCCTTTCTTCTTTCCTTAACTCTTATGTACTTAAAGACTTGGTATGCCACATTGTACCTGTAAATAAAATACTATGGGCTGGTTTCACCAACTGATATGAAAAAAATTCTCTTAATTCTGTTTGCTAACATTAGGTAAACAGTTTAATATGTCAAAACTCTTGCATTTGATCAAGTGAATGTTAGTTAACATCTTGTTAACATCAAAGACAACAATAAACAGCAGCTTTCAAGAAAGTATTGACCAAACAACACAGCTCTTGTATTCTTTCAAATTCACTTTCATCTATTCATCACAATATGTCAGTAGCAGAAACTAATTACAGTCATGGCATATCATTTTTTTTCATGAGGTTAGAATTGCAATATCAATTGAAAAACTTAAATGCAGATGAACTAATGTGTCCAAGTTTGAAAAACGTTAAATATAGAACTTCCACTAAGTATAGAGGTATTATATTAAAGGATAAGAATGCTATCTGGGAGAAACCCTGTGAGTAATTTAATTGTAGTGCATGCAATTGTCCCAAACTTAGACAGCTTTATCCTAACAAAAATGTAGCACCAAAAATCCCAGGTATAGTTTTCAGAACACTCTTAAACTGAATGCTGGGCATTACAAAGTGGGTGAAAATTGGATAGTGTAAAACAGATCAGCGTAACTATAAAGTAGGTTGTCAGAGGAGCAAGTCAGAACAAACCGATATAAATGTGATGCAACACTCGATATAGTACTCCACTGTTGATGTCTGCCTCACATTCAACAGGTCTCCATTTCAGATTTTTATCAGGTTAAGTTAATTTGGATTAAGTTTTTCTGAGATTTTCCCTTAATCTGAAAGTTGAATGTCAGGTAACTGTTAAGTTCTGTTGACCCTGGACTCATTTCAGCATCATTTCACGCATTTCATTTATCATCCAATACTTTGGAGGACATTAAATCAAACATTTTTTTTTTTAACTGTTTGTGCTTCAAATTGTTTTGAAAGTAAACTTCATAGTTTTCATGGCACACTTATTTTGGTTGGTTATTTTATTCATCTAGAGAAATAATATGTCTAATTAAGTGATTAATAATAAATATTTAATTTAATTTATTTATCTATCTGCCATAGGAGTCAACCAGGCTCATGGCATCGTGAATAATACAGACAATAATATTAAAAAATATAAATGAATTACAGTATTGTTGAAAATATTACAAATTAATATAAAGCCTAATACAATTTTTAGTTAATGATGATGATAAGTAACAATAATAATAATAATAATAATAATAATAATAATAATAATAATAATAATAATAATAATAATAATAATAATAATAATAATAATAATAAAATATATATTTGTTATGCTGAAAATTATGTATGTATATTATCAAATGAATTTTGTGTGTCAGTTTTACAATATCTTACATTTACCTATTTAGTATTCATTATATCAATGCCAAGTAAATGTTCTTATTGGTCCATTTCTTCTTCATGTTATGTTTTATGCCTGCAGAATTAGCATTACACTGGACTACAACATATTTTTTCTAAAATTCTCAAGTAAATCTGCCATTTTCATTAACATTGTATTTCATCAGGTGTGTTTGAGGTTACATTCCATTGATGTACTTTGTTATTCAACAGATCCTTGATTGCCACAATTTGTACAATGGAGCAGGACCCACTGTTGAAACGTAGACTGCACTAATCCATCTCTCTCTCATTGGTGTGAAAGTTTCACTGCTTAGTTATCACTAATTAAGCATTGACTCTAACAAAAGCATGTTTGCTTGTTGAAATGGTTGCCTTTCGGATGAGTCCTAACATTATCACTTAGCATAAAATGAAATAAATTAAATCTCAAGGGTAATTAAAACTTGTAGCATAGCAGAAACAGGTAAGTTTCACTTAGTAGTTCTCTCCACTTTGGACAGGTGAAACCAGCCCTGTGTACATGAGCAACCATGAGAGTCCCCCTCCATTTTATAGCCAATCATAGCTTGAGATTAGATGCTGCTGCTGCTTTATGTAATATGAATATGCAATAATCCTAACCACAGAACCAAGCATGCACTGATGAACTAGTGTCATGCAGAATCTGATACCAGACCTCAGCTGTGGCATGGTAGTAAATGTACCTTAAACATAGGCCTCAAACATTTCCTAATAATAATTTTATTTTATGTGTCATTGCCATATGTAGTAATTGAGGTATATTTTTTCAAATATTGATAAATGCAACATTTTTCAAGATTATTATGTATCATAATGTAATTTGTACCTTCCATTTCATCCTGTGAATCAGATTTTAGCAAAAGTCAACAAGTATCATGTTCAGAAGCAGCCCAATTCATGAGGTTTCAACAGAAGCTGATGTATACTCTCTAAGAGTAATAGCAAACTTCAACAAAGCCAATACTTTTTATTTCATTCATAACTGAGCAGCGGACAATAATAAAACTACAGTAAAACCTTGTTAACATGGACCAGTTTTGAAAAACAAAATTATGTTGTTTAGCATAGTAAATGAACATTTGTTTTCCAGACAATAAATTGCTATTCTCAGTCTTACTATAATTCTCTTGCCAGCAAGTGCATCCATTGCACTCACCTCACCTGCTTTAGACCAGGTTTGAAGAGAAACTTTGAAAAAGTTGTGGTCTGGTGTGTATGACATGCTAAAAAATAAGATTGAAGAACAAGAAAAAATGAGCATGGAAGAAGATTTTACAGACTTCAAAAATATGGACAACTGTTTGGATGTTGATGAAGAAGACATTGACATTGATGGAGGTTATAAACTGATTACAGAGGAAGACATCATTGCATCATGCAGTGTTACTGAAAATGAAAATGAGTATTAGATTCATACAGTGTTGATGAACCAGCTGTGGTTATGATCCACTCACAAGCAGTAACAAACACAGAGAAATTGATGCTTTATTTTGAGAGTCAAGTCAAAACATTGCCAAATGAACTTCTAATATTAAAGCAGATGCAAGGTCAAGCTGCTCATAAGTGATGCACTAAACTGAGGCAGCAGAAGCTTGCTCTTTTTTTATTCTCGACTAGTTTGTACCTATATTGTGTACAGTACAAATACTCACACGTGGACTATTGCAGTACATACAGTGTATATGTTTTTAGGCGAGTGTGGTGATAGTAATTTCTGAACTCCATTAAAAATAAAATTGAATCGAGAAGATATTGCCAGTAGAGACTCAGCTGAAGATGGGAGCTCTTGAAACATGTCCTGTGAAAAAAGTTGTTAGTGAAGCAATGTGTCAATTTCTTCTCAATTCAATTTTAACTTGTGCTTCACTGTCTCTACGCTTCTTTCAATTTTTATACTTTCCATTAAAAATATTGCATTTTTACATGTTTTTTATGTTTTTATGTCATTCTCTGGATAACCTGGATTTTCATTAACTTGATCAACCCTGGTCCCAGTTGATCCAGATAAACAAGGTTCTACTCTTATGTTTTTTTCAACCAGGTTTTTTCTGTGAGAGGAATGTACAAAGAGCACTGTCTGCTAAAAAATATGAGATAAACAACGGATCAAGTTTGAGTAATAATTTCCACCCAGAAATTACACATACACCTCCACTGTAAACCTACTACTGTTACAGTCCAAGAATGTTATTTCCCTGCACTAATATTTCTTCGTACATGTGCTGTTTCTCTTCCCCAATCAGATTTAATCGTCAGTATATTTCCTTATTATTTTCAGAGAAATTGTCAGTGGTGTAGTCATGTTTGAGTAATAAATATTTCAAGTTAACTTAGAATGGATGGTAATATCAGTTGTTCTGAATTTGGTGAAAGGTAAAACAATGTTCAGGTGGCCGAAGATCTAGAAATTAAAAGGATCCTACCCTCCTGAAAATGTGAAGTAGGCATCAAAGCAACTTCAATATTAAATGCAATCATGAATTTGCAACTACATAAAAAATGAAGCTATATAAAACTTGCAGTTTTACCTTTAAATCTAAAAACTTAAGGAAAGAAAGAACGTAAGTTAGAAAAATCAGCAGTTGCCACACATTTTTGGGAAAAAAACCTCAACATAAATCCAGAACCAAAACTACTAAAACATACATCAGGAAAACAAGAACTATCCACATGGGAACAAATCTTCATTTCAAAAAATAGGAACAAAGTATTCAATTTCGACATCCCCCAGAAAGATTTGTTCAGCAAGTTCCTTGAACCGTCACCAGAGGAGACCTGTGACAAAATATCGTCAGCTACACCAACGAGAACCAGTCGAGAGCCGGCCGATGATAGAGGCAAAGCCTCTGAAACATGTTCCGGAAAAATTTAAAAGTAAGTGTTGTTTAGTGTCATTAATCGACTCTCTTTAAAGTTAATTTATCATAACACTGTTTTCAACACTTCCAAGAAAGGAATTCTAAATATTACTACACCTAAGTGCACATTAGTGTATATTAAAAAAGCAAAATGGTAGAAAACACTTTTATTAAAATATACCTTAGAAAGAAAAATATCAAAGTACTGTGACTTTGTGGGTTCGTGAGACTAAATAGAGTTCAATTATACCACTCAAAATGATCCCCACTTCCACCCCATTCCAATTCCAATTTACACAACTACAATCTTGCCAGTCCGCCCCCACACGTCCGCTCAACTCAACTACACGTCCGCCCGGCTCACAGTCACTCACTCAACTAACTGTCGCCTCGCTTGTATCGATCGCCCCGAAGCCTCCCGAATCTTCCATTATGGAGGGGGAAATCATTCTGGAACCTTCGTGCACCTTCGCGCGGTAGGAGGAGGGGCCACCCCTTGCGTCTCCCCGCCACCGACAGTCCGCATTATCGATCGGCAACGCGAGTTCGCTGTTTGCGTGACATTGCTCCCTCCTCAAGGCTGGTCGTCCCGAACAGCGCCATCGTAGCGGGCCAGGCGATCCAGGTGTACCACCAACATCTTTCCTCGGGGCACCTTCTGGATGTGGTAGACCACGTCGTTAACCCTCTTCACCACACGGTACGGTCCTTGCCATGGCTGCTGAAGCTTCGGGCAGCGTCCCTTGGTCCGGGTCGGCCGGTACAACCAGACCAGGTCACCTTGCTGGAACCCCTGGCTGTTGGCTTGCCTGTCGTATCGGGTTTTCATGCGGTCGCTCACGTTCTGGATGTTCTGGCGAGCCATCTCGTGCATGTCGTGGAGGTGGTCCACCAGGTTCTCCACATACTCGGTCGCTGGCTGTTTCACTCCCGGAGGGCTACCAAAAGCCAGGTCACAGGGGAGGCGTAACTCTCGGCCGAACATTAAGCTGGCTGGCGTGATCCCCGTGCTGTCGTGTGTTGATGAGCGGTAGGCCAGCAAGAACAGTGGTACCTTGACGTCCCAGTCTCGCTGATGGCTGGCCACGACCTTCCTCAAGTGTTCCTCTTAGGTCTTGATGTTCCTCTCGACCATGCCATCCGACTGGGGATGTAGAGGTGTTGTGCGGGTCTTGTTAACCCCAAGTCTCTCTAGTGCCTCCATCAGGTTGGACTCAAAATTGGTGCCTTGATCACTGTGTAGCTCTAATGGCACCCCAAATCGGCAAAACACTTGCTCCACGAGGCAGTCTCTGATTGTCCTTGCCTCTTGGTTCGGGATGGCATACACCTCCGGCCACTTAGTGAAGTAATCCACGACCACCATCAGGCACTTGTTGCCTCGGTCGGATATTGGGAACGGTCCAGCAATGTCTACGGCGATCCGTTCGAATGGCGCTCCGACGTTGTACTGTTGCATGCGACCCCGGCTCCTAGTCTGGGGGCCGCGACTCTCCGCGCACACGTGACATTGACGGCACCATCTCTCAGCATCTGCTCGGAGCCTCAGCCAGTAGTAGCGCTGCCGCAGTTTGTCAATCGTCCGGTTTGCTCCCCGGTGTCCCCCTGAAGTGCCTGCGTGCACTTCTTCCAAGACTTCCGGGACCTTACTCCGGGGAAGTACCAACTGTTCTCTGCGTCTTCCCATCGGGTGATTCCCATACCCGGAACAGCACGCCCTCTCTGGTCTTCAACGAGTCCCATTGGGCCCAATAAGACTTGTAGGTGGCGCTCCTCGGTGCAATGTCCGCCCAGGTTGGTCTCGTCCCTGCCTCCACTTCCCTCAAGAGTGGCGCCAAGTCTGCGTCCGCCAGCTGCTCCCTCCTCAGGCCTGCGCTAACCCAGCCATCCGCAGGCACTGCCGTGACTACTCGAACTGCTGCGGCACGCTCCTTCTCTTCCACTCTTGTGCATTGGCCGCACTCTTCTGGACAGGGTCTTCGGGACATAGCGTCCGCGTTACCGTGGCTCATCCCTCTGCGATGTTCCGAGGTGAAGTCGTACTCCTGCAGCCTCTGAACCCAACGTGCTGTCTGGCCTTCCAAGTTCTTAAAGCTCAACAGCCAGGTTAGGGCGGAATGGTCAGTCCTCAGGTGGAATGGCTGACCGTACAGGTACTTGTGGATGTGCTCCAAGGTATTTACTACCGCCAATAATTCTCGTCGGGTCGACGCAGTAGTTCTTCTCTGCCTTGGAGAGCGTCTTGCTGTAGTAGGCTATCACCCGCTCATGGCCGTCCTGGATCTACGATAGGACACCTCCAATGCAATGGTTGCTGGCATCGGTGTCCACAATGAAGGCCCCACCCGGTTGTGGAAAACCCAAAATTG
Organism: Mantis religiosa; assembly: GCA_030765055.1. NCBI lineage: Eukaryota > Metazoa > Arthropoda > Insecta > Mantodea > Mantidae > Mantis > Mantis religiosa. Next base: position 1,225,334 of record CM060954.1, on the reverse strand, counting down.
GAGTACTGCACAGGGTCTCCTTTAGGTGCTGGAAAGCGTTTTCGGCATCCTCCGTCCACACATAAGGTCGGTGTTCCTCTGTCATGCCGGTGAGGGGTTTTGTGATGTTGGAGAACCCGTTTATGAAGCGGCGGTAATAACTGCACAGCCCCAGGAAACTGCGCAACTCTTTCTTATCCTTTGGGCGAGGCCAATCCCTCACAGTTGGTCGCCTGCAATCTCCGTAGCACCTTACTCATTCTCTAGATGGTCTTCAAAAGTTTTACCGACGATGATGATGTCATCCAGGTATAGCAGGCAGGCGTCGTAAGTCAGTCCTCTCATCACTGACTCCATGAGGCGTTGGAAGGTGGGTGGTGCGTTACAGAGGCCAAAGGGCATAACTGTGAACTGCCAGAGCCCTTGGCCATTCGAGAATGCGGTCTTTTCTTTGTCTCTCGGATCTAGAGCTACCTGCCAGTAGCCCGACTTCAGGTCCAGGGTCGAGAACCACTGCGCAACAGCTAGCGTGTCCAGGGTGTCATCAATCCGGGGTAGGGGGAAGCAGTCCTTCCGGGTGACAGCGTTCAGCTTCCTGTAGTCCACGCAGAAGCGTAGCTCGCCGTTCTTCTTCGTCACCAAGACTACAGGGGAACACCAAGGGCTGTCAGACTCTTCAATCACCCCCTGGATCTCATGTCCTCCAGCACGTCTCGTACCGCCTCTTGCTTCGCCAGCGGAACGCGTCTATTTGGTTGCCGAATAGACCGGTATCCCCGGTGTCGATGCGGTGAAGCACTTTGTCCGTGCGGCCGTAGTCACTATCGCCTTGGCTGAAGACGCGCTGGTATCGCCTCACCAGTTGTCGAACTTTCTCCAGTTGTTCTGCGGTCAGGTGGTCGGCCGCCCTCTCCAGTAAGCCTTCTAGACGGGGCCCCAGGTGTTGCTTCGGCACCGGCTCCTGCATCTTGTCAATTGCGGTTACGCTTACCACGGGCTCGCACGTTCCCAACTTCGTCCCGGCCTGAACGTCGTGATCGGTGTCCGCTGGATTTAGCAGTCTCACTGGCACCTCCTCTCGGCACGGCAGCAATGCCCTGGCTACACACAGTCCGCGTACAGGCGTCTTCTGGTCCAGCATCATGTTGCTGGTTCTCTGGCCTTCCAGTCGCGCCGTCACCACCACCTCGCTCCTCGCTGGGACAACCACGTCTTCGTCCAAGACGACCCTGCTAATTCCAAGGCGCTTTCTGGTTGACGGAGTATAACCTCTTCTCCGTTGAGCCGCAGGACCTTCTTGCCGACGTCGACCGTCGCCTCATGGCTCCTGAGTGCATCCAGTCCCAGAATCACCTCCTCAGCCACCTTCGCGACGAACACCCACAGACGTACGGCACTCCGTCCCAAGGTCAGCTCCAGCAGGGCCTCCTCCACAGGCAAGGTGTTGACCGATGCCGTGACAAGCTGGTATGGTCGGCTCGGCTTCCTTGTTGGCAAACCCTTCGCCACGTCAGGTCTGATGATGGTCACGGCCGCCCCGGTGTCCACAAGCACGCGGCACGGCTTTCCTCTTACCCAACCGTCCGCGATGAGGCTGTCATCCATCCGCCGGCTGACGGCGCGCAATGTCACTCGAGGGGATGGTGGTGATGGTGCCGACGTGCCCCTCTCCACGACGGCCCTTACTCGTTTTCCGGCCGCTCTTCCTGGTGTGGGCTGTCTCTCTGCAGGTGTCCGGGCTGTCCACACCCCTAACACAGGCCACTAGGTTTTCGCCGGCGTCCCTCGGCTGGTCTTCTGTCTCCGGCGTGGCGAACACTCCTCGTTCTCGACGTCGGGATAGATGCTACCTTGGCCGCCTCCATCCTTAATGCCGCTGTCAGCGCCTCGTGGATGGTTTTATAATCGCCGAGCATTAGGCGCTGACGAATCTCCGTGTCCCGTACCCCTTCGACAAAGTTGTAGGCGGCTTCCCGGGATCCGAACTCCAATGGCAGGTCAACCAAGGCCTTGCTAGCCAGCTGCTCAATCGCTATGGCGAACTCCTGCAGCGTCTCCCCCGGCTGCTGTGACCTTGCCTTTAGTTGGCTGCGGTACGCTGCGGCTAAGCTGTTGTTCCCGATACGATTCTGCAGGGCCTCACAGATGTCCTTGGGCACCGCCGTTGTCTGCACCGCGTTTAGGACTTCCGCGGCCCGTCCCTGGAGGCTGGCTATTAGCTGTGTGGCCTCCTTCTCCGGTGACCATCTGTTGTGCTTGGCCACTGTGTCGAACTGGCGGCGGAGGACCTCAAATGTTGACGCGCCGTCATATTTCGGCGGTTTGATGCGCGCAGATGTGTCGCGTCCCGGCGCGTCGACCTTCAAATCCTTCAGTTTCCTGCCGACGACGTCCTCTAATATGGCGTTTAGGGACTTGCCGCTGCTGTCGGCCTTTCCCTCCAGGTCGTCAACGCGGCTCGCCAGTTCCTCGACGCGCTCGTCCACTTGGCCCATGCGCTTGCCCAGCTCCGTCACGTTATCCCTCACGCCGGCCAACTGTTCTTTAAACTTCACGGCAAGGGCCTCGTTTGCCGCTTTCATCTCCGTGGCCAGGCTGTCGTTCGCTGCCCTCATTTCTGTGGTCAATTCGGTCTTTATTTGTTTCAACTCCGCGGCCAGGTTGTTATTTGCCGCTTCTGTTTTTGTTGTTAACTCGTTCATCTTCGCCAAAAGCATTTCCAATGCCGTTTCCATGGCCGTACTGTTCGGTGATGTTATCGTCCCGCTTCCTGACACCAGTTGTGACTTTGTGGGTTCTTGAGACTAAAAAGAGTTCAATTACACCACTCAAAATGTTCCCCACTTCCACCCCATTCCAATTACAATTCCAATTTAGACAACTACAATCTTGCCAGTCCGCCCCCACACGTCCGCTCAACTCAACTACACGTCCGCCCAGCTCACAGTCACTCGACTAACTGTCGCCTCGCTTGTATCGATCGCCCCGAAGCCTCCCGAATCTTCCATTATGGAGGGGGAAATCATTCTGGAACCTTCGTGCACCTTCGCGCGGTAGGAGGAGGGGCCACCCCTTGCGTCTCCCCGCCACCGACAGTCTGCATTATCGATCGGCAACGCGAGTTCGCTGTTTGCGTGACAGTACTGTCTGCCTCTTTGCTACATTTCAAGGAGTTTCTGGTGCGTCAAAGGATAGACTATCTTACCTAGCGAGCAGATTTCAAAAAAGAGGAGTTGCCAATGGTAAAGAGAAGCAGAGACAACAGGAAAGGACTGTAAGGATCAAATCACTGCCATTAAGATTAACATAATTTAATACAAATGTAGAGAGAGTCTTCATAGTAGGGATAAGTGTAAAAGGGGTTATTTACCTTCAAAACTGACTGTTAATATGATGTGAAAACGATTCTGTGAAGAAACGGAAATTTGAGATTTAAACTGTACACTTTATCAGTATAAAAGAATATGTACCATAAATACTTCTGTGTATCATTTCGGACTTGTGTGCAGTAATATATGTTCTGTCTATCGTGGTGGGGATTTGGGTACTGCAGGTGATGGCTTATTGTGTGTCACACCCTAGAAGGAAGGATGAGATGATAATACCCTACAGGCAGCCATAATCTATCACGGGCAACTTTATAGCCAAAGTGAGTCCCTAAACAGGTGCAGGAAGTTTCTTCAATCTGATGAAGTTCCAGGTTGTATAGTAGCCAGCCAAATGGCCTCCTCTCAGCTGAGCACTGTATTTCCAGACTGCAGGTGTCACCTTAACACAGCACTGAACCTGGGAAGATCGGTTGGAGAGAATGAAATGAAAGGAAATGCATGCCCTACTTGCAAGGTTGGTCTCATGAAAATAAAATCAGAGAAGTGTTTGGAGAAGAAAAATGAATTAAGAACTAATCAGAAACTTGATGCAAAGCAATTTATAGAATAATGAAAGAGAAAAATTTGGGTGTCATTAAAATGGCCTTTGATATGCAGAAAAATCAGGCATTTTCTGCACCTTCAATGAGTTAAATTTTCTATACTAGACATGTATAGTTTTACAATATATGTGTATATCCATGCTAATGAGCAGAAAAAGAAAAGTATTGCTTTCTAGGCATGTCTGGAAACAAGTCTTTAAGAGGGTGCCATCAGCTTTGTTGGATTTTGTTCTCTATCCATCTATACTCTTGACTCCTGCAGCTGCCAAAGTTGCATGGTTGCAGTGTTACAGGATTCTTGGAAAATGGTTCATGATTCTAGAACATTCTTCATTTCTTTCCAGTCCAGTTACATGACTCCAGATTGAATGTTTTGTTAGAATAGGAAAATTATAAAGAAAAACAAAAAGCATCTTGTGTCCTAAAGAGTATTATGACATCTTAAAAGAACACTGTATCCAAAAATATTTAATGAAATTAAAAGTCTAAATGATACCGCACAAAAGTACTAAAAGCTAGGTTACTATTGAAAATGAATACTCAGCATATCATAACATAAGAAAATAAAGAGCAGTATTAATGTATCTGTGAGAAGCACATACTTTGAATTAAGTTAATTGGGAGTCGATTAATAACAAGAAGATAGAGGGAAGCCCTCAGAAACCGGTTCCGGGAAAATTTAAAAGTGAGTGTTGTTTAGTGTTATTAATCGACTCCCAATTAACTTAATTTATACAACAACACTGTTTTCAACACTTCCATGAAAGGATTTACATACTTTGAAGTTCAAGTTGTCATCTAGCACAGTTCTTTCCAAGCAATATATGATTAGCGAAAAAAGCACATTTCCACAGTATTAAAGCATTTTGAACTATGAGATGATGCAACTGAATTCTACAAAGATATGTGAGAGATTGTGTCTAGAGGCTAGGAATGTTATGCACATTATATAATGATTGTGCTAGCTTATTTATTGTGCTTAAGAATGATTAATTCTTTCTGAGTTCTTTTTTTGTTGTATTTTTGTTACTATGCTTATTCTCAATAAGGTTAGCAAAATTGAAGTATAACTTATGCATAGGAATTATTTCAATTTTAAATAAACATTTGCATACAGGTAAAGAACAAAATCAAACCTAGCATAATTAGTATGTTTTTCTCTTCCTTGTGTATGCATTTATTAGCTTTTGAAAAAAACCTCAATAAATTGTTCATACTGAAAATTTTCCATTTGTTACTAGGACATTTTGTTTAAAACAGATATAATACTGGAGACAAAATTAAGGTCTTCAAATGACTCTCTAGGTGAAAATAAAAATGGTGTTCCAAAAAATTCAATACATTCTGCATTTATTGAGTTTTGAAAGTGCTCCCCATGGTCTAATTGTCCAGGGTACATAGAGCTTAGAGTTACCAGATATTCATCTGGTAAGATGAAGGATAAGATAAAACCTCCATCGTTAAGTCATATCGGATGATGAATGAAATGATGTTAAAATGAGTCCAGGGTACATAGAGCTTAGAGTTAGCAGACATTCATCTGTCAGAATAAGGGAAAATTCCAGAAAAAAACTTCATCCAGATAACACACCCGATCAAGATTCAAACTTGGGACCTCTTGAATATGAGGCAGACATACTACTGCCACACCACAAAGGCAAGCATATATACTGGTGATGTGTAAGAAATACGACTCATCTAAAATTTAATATATACTGGTGGTAAATTAATTAGGTAGGTTTCACATTTTACAATGTTCCAAGTTCATCTCCCTTTCTTGTTCTTATTCTTCTTCCTTCTCCTCTTCTTCAAGGCAACTGGAACTAAAACTACAACTTTTAACACATAGCAGACAAGTTAGAAGTTGCACTTCATCATTCATTGGCCATTTTTCACAAATACATAATTTATAGGTCTGGTCCCAAAACTGGTCCCGTTATAGGTCTGGTCCTGTATTATCATGTTGTCCTCCATTTTAAAATTTTGAACTAGCAGTGTGTTAGGAATAACTTTCCTAGTTGCTTTGTTGACGTATATGTATATTTAAAACATTGCAAAGGAAACTGTAAATGTTGCTTCTCTATATTCTTTTGATATGTCACTAATTTGTGGCAAAATTCATCAGGAATTAGCATTCTTCTTGTGATCTTCACTTCAGGTCTTTCAGCTTGATACTAGTTGACATACTACTAATATAAATGAGAAATTCAATTTTACAACACAATTATTTCAAATTAAGCAATAAATTAGTTATAAGATGAGTAACATTGACTGGAAGCTTCACTAACTTATGTAGTGCATATGCCATCATGATGTACTTCCAACTTGTAAACTAATGCAAAAACAGCAATCAATATTAACACTAGAAAATAAATAAATCAGAAAACATGTGAAGGAAAAGTAAATAGAGAATTGCAAACTTTCAAATATTTTATAAGAAAAAATATCGTAAAAAAGAGCAGAAAGCAAATACAATTATTGGTAAATCTGACCATTGTCCAAATAGAATGTAAATTTTGAATTCTTCTCTTTTGGGGGCGGGGAGTGGTGGTGAAGGAGACAAGTTTTTAAGATATTAAATATAGGAAAATTACTTTTGATGATGGTGACTTGACTAATTTAGCAAGAACTTGCTTTGTGTCCCTCTTAAGCCTAGACTTTGACTTGCATACGGAACATTGATGTTTGATAAAACCTACTACAAATAGTTTTTTTTTAAAATTAATTTTGACATCACTCTTACTAAATTCCTCCAATCATGCATAACATTGATGATACCTAAGTACATAAATATTATGAGTAAAATTTTGGGACTTATACTTCACTTACACTGTAAACAGGACATGTTTCTAAGCTTTTGTATGTCATTCTGAGCTTGCAATCATTGATTTTATTGTTTTCATAGGGGACATTAAAATTAAATAAATTGTATTATTTGTTGCGTAGAAAATGAAGCTAGTTACAGTGAAGCAATAAATATTACACAAATATAAATATTTCCTACTAAATCTCCACTTATCTAAAGAAATTGATAATGGAAATTGATTTCGAAGGCAAATTGCATTCGTCCTCAGTTCATCAAAAACAAATTTCGTTGTCAAGGAAATCTCGGTTACCATGTTTTTTCTTTTGTTATGTTGTTTTCAGCATTACCAACATCGGAAGACGAAACAAACCCAAAAACAGAATCAACTGCCGATATGTCAAAATTCATTACGCGATGTTTATTTTTTAAAATATCTTTTACCAAACAATTAAATCTATGGGACCATGTAATTGTATTAATAATTTAACTTCGGGATTTATTTCATGGTTAAATGACCAAAAATGATCTGCTACGGCCGATTTATCAGTTTGTTTATATTTAATGTTACGAAAATGTTCTTTTTCTGTGGTTTCCAAATTACGTTTCATCCTACTAATGTAAACCCGATCACAATCTAAACAATCAAATTAAGAAATACCAGATTTTTTTATTATTAGCAATTTTATCTAAATAAAAAAATTTATCAATTTTTTATTAGATAAAATTCCTAATAATAAAAAATCTGGTATTTATCAATTTAATTGATAAATTTTTTTATTTAGATAAAATTCCTAATAAAAAATCTGATATTTATAAATTTAATTGTTTAGATTATGATCAGGTTTATATTGGAAAGACGAAACATAGTTTGGAAACAAAAAAAAGAAAGAACATTTTAGTAACATTAAATATAAACGAACTGATAAATCGGCCATAGCAGATCATTTTTGGTCATTTGGTCATGAAATAAATCCCAAAGTTAAATTATTAAAACAATTAAATGGTTCCACAGATTTAATAGTTTGGGAAAATATATTTTAGAAAATAAACATCGCGTAATGAATTTTGACATACCGGCAGTTGATTCTGTTTTTAGGTTTGTTTTGTCTTCAGATGTTGGTAATGCTGAAAACATAACATAACAAAAGAAAAAACATGGTAACTGATATTTCCTTGACAACGAAATTTGTTTTTGATGGACTGAGGACGAATGCAATTTGCCTTCGAAATCGATTTCTATTAGAAATAAGTATTGACATCAATTTCTTAAGATAAGTGGAGATTTAGTAGCAAATGTTTATATTTGTGTGATGTGTCATTTGTATTTAGAATTCTTTCTTTCTTTCTTTTTCTTTTCTTTTCTTTTCTTTTCTCTTCTCTTCTCTTCTCTTCTCTTCTCTTCTCTTCTCTTCTCTTCTCTTCTCTTCTCTTCTCTTCTCTTCTCTTCTCTTCTCTTCTCTTCTCTTCTCTTCTCTTCTCTTCTCTTCTCTTCTCTTCTCTTCTCTTCTCTTCTCTTCTCTTCTCTTCTCTTCTCTTCTCTTCTCTTCTCTTCTCTTCTCTTCTCTTCTCTTCTCTTCTCTTCTCTTCTCTTCTCTTCTCTTCTCTTCTCTTCCCTTCCCTTCCCTTCCCTTCTCTTCTCTTCTCTTCTCTTCTCTTTTCTTTTCTTTTCGGTTCCTGTTCTTATCCTTTTTACTCATGTTCTTCTCTTTCTTGTTCTTATTCTTCTTCCTCTTCATCCTTCTCTTCTTCAAGGCAGCTGAACTATAACTTTTAACACATAGCAGACAAGTTAGAAGTTGCACTAACATATAACAGTTTTATGCCACTATATTGTTTCGAGCTTTGGTTTTGTTTTTGCATGACAACAATGCATGACAACTGTTAACAATTCATATAATCATTCGGGCTTGGAATTTGATGAAATACCATCTTTTTCCTGCATCATCACAAACAGTGCAGAATGCCATACAAATTCATTCCTCTTAATACTCAGTCAATGTTGACTACTTTTATTTTACATTTTTGGGGGATTTTAAGGTTCTGGAACAAGTGGTAGTCACTGGATGCTAGGTCTGGCGAATTGAGTGAATGTTCAAGTAATTTTAAATTCAATTCACATATTTTTTCCGTTGCAATGACTGAAAGATGGGCTGGACCATTGTCATGAAGCAACAAGATCTTTCTTCTTTGCCAAATGAGGTCTTTATCTTTTCACCTCATCACTCAAACGTAGCAGTAAGCTTGCGTAGTAGTCACTAGTGATACTTTTACCCTTTTCCAAGTAAGCAATAAAAATAATTCCCTGTGTATACCAGAAAACACTCACCATAATCTTGTTAGCTGACAAAATTGACTTTGCCTTTTTGGAGATGGTTCACCTGGTTGGTTGGTTCACAGCTATTTTGACTTTGAATCTAAGGTAATAAGCAGTCTCAAAAATTCACTGGGATTTTTATGATAGAGCTCCATATTTTTAACAGAAACAGTTTTTCTTTGTAACTTTTGATCAGGTGTCAACAAATGCAGCACCCATCTTGCATGGACCTTGTGAAAGCCCAAAACATTACTTAGAATATTACCTCCACGTTCTTTTGATATGTTTACAGCCTCTGCTATCTCAAACAGTTTAAGTCTGCAGTCTTCCAGTACTAAACGATGAATTTTTTCAATGATCTCCGGAGTTGTTACTTCCACAGGACATCCAGAGGGTGGCTCATCACTAGTGCTTGTATATCCCATTTTAAACTCTCTAACCCATCTTTTAACCATTGTATATGAAGGGGCAGCATCTTTTAATGTACTGTCCATTTCCTGTTTGATTTCTTTAGGCATTAAGCCTTTTAAATGGAAGTATTTAATCACTTTTTGAGTTTGATTTATGAGTCACTATGTTTACACTCAAACTTCACTTACTTGTTGTATAATTGAAACGTTTTCAAGATCATTCGATCTCATCCTCAGCTGTTTGGTGACTAAATGAACATTCTTCTTCCTGCACTACTACGTTGCTCCAAAATCTCTGCCATCTGGTGTTAGGGGCACTAAGTTTTAATACTTCATTTAATGCCGGTATTTCAAAATTTATAACTGTTTGCGCCATTATCGTCATTTGTTCCGGCGGGCGCATGAATATTTCACTTGGCGCTGGTTATGCGGCCAGCCAATCATGTAACTCGCCAGCACGCAAAAAAGAGGCTTCTTCTTCCTTTAGAGTTACAGACATGTATTGTTGTCTTCTTCATGATTATTCACATAAGAAATGTAGCGTGTGCAATAAATTTATCTAGTGATATGAATACAGCTCTATCGAGTACAGTCCACAAAATCGGTTTCCTTGGTTACTGCTAACATCAAGGTGGTCCTCCGCAGTAAATTAAGCACAACACGAACATTGGTCCTTCACGGGCGGATATTTATTGTGCAACGCAACAGTTTCTTCTGCATGGATGTACATCAGTGGGCCCCAGGACGCCAGGCATCGGGATCTACGCAGCAGATGATCAGCATTTCATTCGCAAAGATGCAGAAGCCTGCATCGCAACACATTGCAGGTCAGAACATTCCTTTCCTTTCTTTCTCTCCTTTAAGTAAGTCTCATAACCATTCAATATGGAGTAGGATTTGAAAGCTCTTGTCAAAAGAAGAGGTATAATCAAAAGAGAATTTACCTTTGTTCGAAAATTTCTCGATAAATTACCAGAACAGGTCAACATTTTCATATTGAGAGCTAATTTCGATAACTTAAGTGAAATTTGGGACAAATATAAAGCTATTCAGACCCAAATTGAATCTCTTGTGGAAGCGGAAACTGAATTAGATATGCATGCAGAACACAAGGAGGAAACAAGAAACAGTTACATCGAATTGAAGGCTAGGTTAGCTGAATTAATATAGGATCATGAACAGCAAGAAAATGGTTCTGGACATTCGCAGCACGCAGTGCAGTCGCAATCGTTACAAGCAGCTAAAGCTATCAAACTGCATGTGATACAATTACCTAAATTTGAGGGTGATGTCACTCATTTCAAACATTTCTATGACACATTTACAAGCTTAGTGGTAAACAACCAAGCTTTAGATGCTATTCAGAAATATCATTACTTACTTTCCTCTCTCAAGGGACAAGCTCATTCACTAATACAGAACATACCTGTCACTAGTGAAAATTTTGATGTAGCATGGGAGCTCATATGTTCACGCTATAACAATACAAGACTAATAGCTACAGCTGATATAAAAAATTTATTAGCACTACCAGTAATGCATAAGGAAACAGTAAATGAACTACGTACCCTGCTCAACCATTTTCAAAATAACTTGAATGCCATTGAAGTATTAAAGCTTGAAGTGCCTTTGCATGAAATCATTTTAATGCAACTTCTCCTAGAACATTTGTCTGACACCACACGCAGAGAATGGGAGAGTAAAATAGATTCTCAAAACTTCCCTTCTTTGAAGGATCTTACACAATTTTTAGAAGCAAGAGCACACTCTTTTGAATTGCTTGCTAACACTGCATGTAACAAGACGGTAGTTAAGCCTAAGACTGATTTACACTCTGCTAAGCCCAACAGCAGAGACAGTAAGCACTCTTACTTATCCACGAGTGATCGTGTATGTCTATTTTGTCAGTGCATTCACATGCTACATAATTGTGATAACTTCAAAAACCTTAAAGTACATAAGTGTTGGACTTTCATTAAATCCAAGCGCCTTTGTGCCAATTGCTTTGCTCCTAATCACATATCAAGTAAATGTAATCGTGCCTCATACTGCAATTGTGACTCATCCACTCACAGTAAGTTGCTTCATGATAGTAACAGAGAAAATGCTTCGCGTGCAACTTCATGTAGTCCTGTAAATGATTCTACTAGAACGATTGACGCGCCGTGTAGCTACTGTTCTTTTAAATCAAAATCCACACAGCAGGTTTTGCTTGCCACCGCACTAGTGCAAGTGGAAGACAGATATGGCAATCTCATACAATGTAGAGCACTCCTCGACTTTGCCAGTCAATCCAATTTCATAACTGCAGATCTTGCGAAGTGCTTACAGCTTAACAAGGTGACAGCTGATATGCCTATCAATGGTACAAATGGCACCATTTCTACGGCCACTCACCATGTTCAGGTCAATCTGAAAACTATGGTACATGATTTTAAGACTAAAATTGAATGTCTAGTACTTCCTCGTATAACAGGAAAACTACCTTCCACACATATCAATTTGTGCAACTGGAATATTCCTTCTAGCATTCCATTAGCAGATCCTAGGTTCAACATTCCTGATGAAGTTGAAATCCTAATCGGAAGTTCCTTATTCTTCGAGTTATTGCATGGGAAAACCTTAAAGAAACAAGGACATCCTATACTAGCCAGCACAGCCCTTGGTTGGATAATATCAGGCCCTATTCCAAGGTCATCATACAAGTACAAGGCTAAGTCTTCGCCTCAGCATAATTTCTTCCTCAGCACTGATAACCTTGGCACACAGTTAAGACGTTTCTGGGATTTGGATGAATTTCCTCAGCATGTTCTTACTAAGGAGAAAAAGGAGTGTGAAGGATACTATGTAAAAACAACCACTCGTAATGCCGATGGTAGCTTTACAGTTCGTCTACCCGTCAAGGAGGACAAAAATCGCTTAGGTGAATCTAGACCGCAAGTCATCAATCGCTTTATGCACTTAGAACGACGTCTTCAAAACGACATCACACTTAAAGAAGATTACACTCAATTTCTCTCTGAATATGAATCCATGGGGCACATGAAGCAAGTGTCACCACCAAAGGAAGGCGAACCTTGTTACTATCTTCTGCATCATGCAGTTTTCAAACCTTTGTCTACTACTACTAGCACCAGAGTTGTATTTGATGCATCTGTGCGGTCATCTTCAGGACTATCCTTGAATGATGTACTGAAGTTGGGTCCTACTATTCAGGATGACCTTACCTCCATAATTATACGCTTCAGAACTTATCGCTATGCATTCTCAGCTGACATTTCTAAGATGTATAGGCGAGTGAAAATGCATCCTGAAGATCAAGACCTCTAAAGAATAGTATGGCGAGAAAACAAAGATGAATCTATCAAGGACTACGCTCTTATTACAGTCACATATGGTACCAAACCTGCATCCTTTTGGCCATAAGGACTTTGCATCAACTAGCTTCAGAGGAAGAGGCTAAATATCCACTAGCTTCTCAAGCTATCCGTGAATCCTTCTACGTAGATGATTGCTTATGTGGTCATAATGATCTACAGCAAGCTTTACATATTCAGAGGCAGCTACTTCAGATGTTAGACAGTGGCGGATTCCCACTTAGGAAATGGTGTTCTAATCATAAAGATGTTTTAAAATCCATTCCACTGGAACACAAAGAGACACAACTTCCACTTTCATTGGATAGCAGTGAAAATGCACATGCTCTTGGTCTCCTCTGGCATCCTGGAACAGATCAATTCCAGATACAAGCCAATCCATCTCTTCAGGATAATCTAAATTCTAGCTACACCAAACGAAGCATATTTTCTGTCATATCATCTATTTTTGATCCTTTAGGCCTAGTGAGTCCTATTGTCATAAATGCCAAGATGTTTCTACAATCTCTTTGGTTGGAAAAACTCGGTTGGGATGAATTGATAACATCTCACCTCATCCAACAATGGCTAAATTTCTGCGAGACATTGTCCATCATTCATGCTATATGTATTCCAAGACACGTCCTAATCACAGGTACATTAAGGGACATACAAATACATGGGTTTTGCGATGCCTCAGAAAAGGCTTATGGTGCCTGTATTTATCTTCGTTCTATGAACAGCTGCAATGAGGTGAAAACCAGACTTCTTTGCTCCAAATCCAAGGTTGCACCATTAAAGAAACAAACCATTCCTCGGCTCGAACTTTGTGGTGCTTTACTACTCGCTAAACTTTACAAGGTTGTAGCTAACCTTAAGCTGCAGACTTCACAGAACTATCTATGGACGGACTCTATGATTGTTCTAGCATGGATTAAATCCAACCCACACAAATGGAAGACTTTTGTAGCCAACAGAGTTTCACAAATACAAGAGTTATCAGAAACTGCTGCTTGGCGATATGTAGCTACTCAAAATAATCCAGCAGATCTCATTTCGAGAGGAGTTTCGACTGAACCTCTTGCCTCAAATGACTTGTGGTGGAAAGGTCCTGATTGGATCTCACAACCCTTTGCATCTGGGCCAGAACAACCCAAACGATTAGATATTCAAGATGCTATTGAGCAACGCACTACTGCATGCTTGATGGTCACTACAGAAAGTGATGATATCATTTCTCGTTTTTCAAAATTGTTACGCCTGCAGAGAGTGACAGCATACATGCTGTGATTTGCATTCAACTGTAGAAACAGCAACACAAGACGGCAAGGTCCTCTCTCAGCACTTGAGCTTCATTAGTCATTGCACTGCTGCATTAAACTTGCTCAACAATCAGCTTATATCATAGAGTTAACAGAACTTAATGATAAAGGACATGTTCCTACTAAAAGCTCATTGAAATCTTTGCATCCATTTGTCGACAATGAAGGTTTACTCCGAGTAGGGGCAAGAATTGACAAGGCTGAAATTTCCTTCCAGTCAAGACATCAGCTCATCTTACCTCCTAAGCATCATCTTACCAAGCTAATTATTGAAAGTGAACATGTTAAACTTTTGCATGCTTCCAATCAGCTACTTACCTCTTCTCTTCGACAACGGTATTGGATACCGAGAATAGGAGAAACTCTTAAGTCAGTCCTACACAAGTGCCTGCCGTGCTTCAAACTCAAGGCCAAGGGAGCTCAACAATTAATGGGCAATCTACCTACCTACAGAGTGACTCCAGCGAGACCTTTCCTACGAGTTGCAGTTGATTACGCTGGTTCATTCTTCCTATGTTATGGCTCGCCTCGCAGCAAGAGTCAGGTGAGGGTCTACATAGCTATCTTTGTCTGTTTATCCACAAAGGCAATTTACATTGAGTTGGTTTCAAACATGACTTCTGATGCTTTTGTTGCTGCCTTACAAAGGTTTACAGCTAGACGAGGATTATGTAAAGAGATCCTAAGTGACAATGGCACAAATTTTGTATGTGCTAACAACAAACTTAGAGAACTTAGACTACTTTTGCAATCTCGCAAGCACCAAGAGATTGTACAAGACTACGCTTCATCTAATGAATGCACATGGCATTTTATACCACCCAGCTCACCCCACTTTTTTGGATTACATGAGGCTGCAGTGAAATCTATGAATTATCATCTTTGCAGAGTAATGGGTACACAAGTACTGACCTATGAACAATTAACCACATTACTAATTCAAATTGAGGCTTGCTTGAACTCCCGTCCATTGCTACGCCTTACTGATGATCCTTTTGATACTTCCTACCTTTCTCCAGGTCATTTCCTCATCGGAGAACCATTGACTTCCATACCATCACCTTGTTCTGACAATCTGAATCAGTTACAGAAATGGGAACAGCTCCAAGATCGTCTACAACATCTGTGGCAATGGTGGTCAACCGACTATCTACATTCACTCCAGCAGAGGCAAAAGTGGTCCAGCTCCAGTGAAAATCTTAAGGCAGACACCATGGTCCTGCTAATGGAAGACAAACTGTGTCCTTTGCCAGTTCAAGAACAACAGTGATATTTTTCAAAGTGTGTTTATGTTAAATTAAAAGACTGTTCAGTTTTTTGGGCCCCAGTATGTTTGCGCCATTATCGTCATTTGTTCCGGCGGGCGCATGAATATTTCACTTGGCGCCGGTTATGTGGCCAGCCAATCATGTGACTCGCCAGTACGCAAAAAAGAGGCTTCTTCTTCCTTTAGAGTTACAGATATGTTGAGACATGTGATGTGCTTTGTTGTGTGGCTGCTTGCAGCTTGTTGTTGCAATGAAAGAACTGTTTTAGTTTATCTCAAATGTTAAATGTATTGTTGTCTTCTTCATGATTATTCACATAAAAAATGTAGCGTGTGCAATAAATTTATCTAGTGATATGAATACAGCTCTATCGAGTACAGTCCACAAAATCAGTTGCCTTGGTTACTGGTGGTCCTCCGCATTAAATTAAGCACGACACGAACAATAACTTTATCACGGTTTTTGGTTATGAATATTTTTTCCCAAATATCCAATTCTATGGGTGTACTTAAAGATTTTAACAGTTGAATGTTATGGCCAATGTTGTGGTTTTCTGTCCAAAAACCACAACAGAAAACCACAACATTGGCCATAACATTCAACTGTTAAAATCTTTAAGTACACCCATAGAATTGGATATTTGTGAAAAAATATTCATAATCAAAAACCGTGATAAAGTTATAAATTTTGAAATCCCGGCATTAAATGAAGTATTAAAACTTAGTGCCCCTAACACCAGATGGCAGAGGGATCGGAGCACCGTAGTAGTGGAAGAAGAGGATTGTTCATTTAGTCACCAAACAGCTGAGGATGAGATCGAATGATCTTGAAAACGTTTCAATTATACAACAACAAGTAAGTGAAGTTTGAGTGTAAACATAGTGGCTCATAAATCAAATTCAAAAATGAAGAATACTTCACTGTTAATAATGCTTCTGCTTTTAATATTTATTTAATCACTGCTCGTTTTTCCAAATCCTCCATTTTCTTG
Organism: Mantis religiosa; assembly: GCA_030765055.1. Classification (NCBI taxonomy): domain Eukaryota; kingdom Metazoa; phylum Arthropoda; class Insecta; order Mantodea; family Mantidae; genus Mantis; species Mantis religiosa. The sequence goes on along the minus strand of CM060954.1, from coordinate 1,208,957 downwards.
ATACCTCTACACTTGTCTACAAGCTAATGACCTACACTATGGATCAAGCTAGTCTAGATTTAAACTATATGATGCTATCCGTCAAATTGGCACAGTGACAGACATCTATATGTGAGGTTTAGGACTTATCAGCCAACCCTCGTATACAATTGTGATAGTTTAAAATGTTGAATTATGCTTAACACTAGTGTATATTAATATCAGAGTTAAGTGAACTTTAGTCACTAATTATATTAGTTTATTAAAGAATTATATTTACTTCACTGTTGATAGTTTCAGTTTTATACTTTTATAAAGTATATTTGTACAACATTTTTTGAGTTATGCTGTTCATACATACACATACTGTGTAGTGTTTAATGCCTGCTTTTACTACATATGGCACTGCAGGCAGTAACACTGATTATATAAGAGATGAAGATGGAGCACTGGTGCTGTGATTTGGCGGAGAGATCCCAGAGAAAACCTGCTCCAGCACCATGCTGTCCACATCAAATCTCTATTTGAAGTTGCCTGGGATTGAACCTGGGCTACCTTGGTGAGAGCAAGCAGTCTACACACACACGCGTGCACCCGCACGCACACACTTTGTATTCTCTCTCATACTTCTAGAACCCATTGAACATGGGGAATAATCATGCCTAAAGAAAAATTCCTATCTTTCAATCTGGAATTGAACCTGGACCTTTGGATTTGGAAGTCAGCATGCTTACCTTATAGCATACATTCTATCTAAATGACACTTCTTAGGAAGTTTTTTACTTTTTGTTAATAATACCATATAGCAGAAAATGCTTTTTGTTACTACGGAGAAAAAACAAATTAAATAAGGCTAGGATTGCAGATGTCACAGCACACATATATAGTCATAATTTAGCAACTGAGAAAACAGAAGATACAGAAAGTTAAAAGACAGTCAGATTTGGTTGTAATGCTTCAATATCTTTATGTGATACTTATGCCAAAAACATTAAACAAGTTAATACTGTAACAGTATTTTTGTTTAGTAATGTTCGAAGGAATAATAAATATATAAAAATGTATGTAGTTGTGTGATTGGCCGAAGTAGTAGTGGTATGACGTGGTGTGATGACGTGTCAGTGAATCGGCCAATCACAAAATAAAGTGGGAATTACTATGGGGACAAGAAAATCAATAATCTAGAAAAGTGTTAGAATCTTGTGTCTTGCTGGAGAACGAGGAAGTTGACTTAAGATGTTACGATGATTATAAAATCTCCAAGAAAATTATATATCATTTTGTCTTAATCTGTGAATCTATCATTTGGCGCTAGCCAGTATTACTTTTGATAGAAGAAAAAAAAAATTGATTAAATTAACTATATTCGAGTAACTGCGCCGTTAGTGCTGTCTTATGGGAGAAACATGGCGACTAGCATAGAAAGAGCGATGGAAAATCATGATTCTGGAGTGAAAGAAAGTATTATACCGACCGCCATAATGGAGAACGAAAACATTCCCGTTACAAATGGCGCAGCAACGTGTGGGGCTCGAATAGGATAAAGAAGAGGAGATTAAAGCATCGTACAGCTCCGTGGGAATTTAAAAGGAAAGAAGAAAGAAGAGAGAAGAAAGAAGAAAACGAGAACTGGTTTAAGTGAGTGAAAAAAAAAAATAGTAGTAGTAGTAGATTTATGTTGTTAAGAAATCAGAAAATAGTTAAAAAGATGGCGAGTAGAAAAGAAATAATAGTGGAAGGAGAAGTTACTGATAGTGTAGGAATGAATAGGGAGGATGCAAGATTAAGTATAGATAATGAGTCAATGTTGGAAAGAATAACAAGAATGTTAAGTAATTTAGATTCTAAAATAGAACAAAATGCAAATGATTTAAAATCAGAAATAGGAGATGTTAAATCAGAAATGAGTAATTTGGATGCTAAAATAGGAGATGTTAAATCTGAAATGAGTAATTTAGATTCTAGAATGAGAGATGTAAAATCAGAAATAGGAGATGTTAAATCTGAAATGAGTAATTTAGATTCTAGAATGAAAGATGTAAAATCAGAAATGAGTAATTTAGATTCTAAAATAGAACAAAATGTAAATGATTTAACTAAGAAAATGAATGATTTAGATGTAGGAGTAAGACAGGAACTAGCACAAAATGTGAGTAACTTAGAAATTAATTTATTACAGAAGCTAAAACAGGAATTAAAATCTGAAATTTCACAGGAGATTAGAGAAGGGAGAAAAGAGTGTAGGGATAGTATGGAAAGGCTCATGCAGATCATAGAGATTAATAAGGATGAGAATAGAAAGGAAGTCAATGAGTTGAGAGAGATAATTCAGGAAACTAGGTTAGGTCAGGACATAGTGAAACAAGAAATAAGAATGGAATTAAACAAAGAGTTAGAAACATTTAGGATACAACAGGCAGAAATAACACAAAAACAAAGAGAAGAATTAGGAGATAAAGTAGAACAAAGAATCAATGTAATTTGTTCTGAAATACAATTACAACATGATGAAAGTAAGATACACCAAGAGGAAATAAAGTTACAAATTGATGAGATAAGTAAAGCAAAAGAAGAAGTAATTTTGCAAATTAAAGAGGTAAAAGAACATTTTGAAAAAGAAAAGGATAACTTAGGAAAATTGACACAAGTTGTAATTGCATTACAGGCTAGAAAAGTAAATAACGGGAAAGAAATGTCTAGAATTACAAATATAAACGATTGTGACTTACCAGGTGAATTAAGCAATCATCAGAAGTCTAGTGATGTAGTAAGTGAATGTAGTGATTTTGTGAGTCCAGATAATGATATTAATTATCACAGAAACACACAGAACATGTCCTCACACACACAACTCCACAGTCTAGGTCAAAATGAATGTGTACATTATTCACTAAATGATATTAGTCCACCAAGTTTTGATGAGGAATCAGGTGATAATCCAAAAGTATTTCTTAGGGAATTGGAAGAATATTTCCGTATTAAAAGAATTCCCAATGAATTTCGGATGGTAATAGTAAAACGCTGTTTGAAGAAAAATGCTCTTGAGTGGTTAAGGTTAACTTTGGCTTCACATGAAACATACAGTACTTTCAGAAATCTGTTTATAAATAGATTTTGGGGACCTGAGAGACAAAGAAGAATAAAAGTTGAGTTAGCAACGGGTAGGTTTGAGTTTAAAAAAGGGATTTCTATGACTGAATATTTCTTAAAATTAGCAAACAAAAGTAAGTTGATCAATCCCGAAATTTCTGAAACAGAAATTGTCAACATGCTAATACGTCATTATCCACCACATATCAGAAATCATTTAATTGTGGCTAAGCCTATCGATTTCTCTGGTATGATTGAATTATTATCCGAATTTGAAGCACATAACCTCATTAATGATACTACATCCTGTGATGGTAACTATAATAACGTCCATATTGAGCGAGGAAGAAATCGACAGGAATCACAACCTACAAATAATAGGAATAATAGGACGAGTTTAAATTGGGGCGGGGCACCCGTGAGAAATCAAAGATTTGAAGGAAGAGGTTATGATCCTAGACGAACTTATGAATCTGTAATTCCCGGAACAGGAAGTGGAGTTCAAAATAATGTGCAAAGGAATTATCATAACAATCAGTCGACGAGAATTGGAAGAAATGATCAAATAAACCATGTAAGATTTTATCGAGGAAATAATCAGCGAATAAGTAATTTTAATAGGGGTAGAGGTACTAGTTTATTTAGTGCAAATCAAAGAGATTTTAGGGGTGTGACATTTGAAAGAAGTAATCAAAATGAAAGAGTCGAAAATACACAAAGCACAGAGAATGATGTGAGTATAAACGATAGCACCAACCTAACCAACAATGAAAGTAATAATCAGAGGGAGATGGAAAACTAAAAACCAAATCATTTTGTGCTCTGGAAAGTGGTTCGGTGAGGATGACACAGGGCGAATTGAAAGTTGAAGATAACGGAAATAAGCTTACTCTCTTGCAGAAAAATAAGGAATTAGTTAACCCACCTCAGATAATTATTTACCTATGGGATAAAGAATATACAGCCGTGATTGATACTGGAGCCAGTTCTACTGTGATAAGTGAGGAATTGTTTAAAAATCTGTTAGCTAACTATAAAGTGGAATATTTAAATGTGTGTAACGTTTACTGCAGTACTGCAATTGGGAAGAAAAAGGATAGGATTAAATATCAAGTATTAATTAAGGGCCGAATAGGTGAATGGAATTTCAATTTCATTGCAATTCCACATTTGGCAAGAGATGTAATTGTGGGTAATGATTTATTATATGAATGGCAAAGTGTATTGAATTTCGAAATGCATGAAATGAAGGTTAAGACAGAAAATGATTTATTAGTAATAAAATTATTGGAAGAAGATGGAAGAAAAGAAGAGAACAGGGATAATATAAATAATGAAAGGTTTTTTGTGGAAGATATACTCTTGCAAGAAAATGGTAATATTGAATACGATGAAAATGAAAATTGTGGGAAGAATTTAATTATTGATGGATTGCAAAATAATGTAACTGACCTTGAAAAGCATTGTTGCCAATTATATACAATACAAGATAAGAACGGCGGAAGCCAAGTGGAGGAAGAAATAGAATTCCAGAGAATATTACAAGTAAAGTTAGAAAACACATACAATTTAGACCAAGCGAGAAAAGAACAGTTGAAATTGTGTATATTAAAGAATAGAAAAGCCTTTAGTTCAAAACCTGGACTGTGTAACAAATACACACACACATTTAAAGTGAATGATACTGATCCCTATACACATAAAAGCCTTGACAGTAATTGAAACAATATTGAATATATACTATGTGTGTGTTAAATAATAATAAAAAAAAAAAAAAAAAACATTGTTAAACATCAATATATTGTTGTATTTTAATTAATGTTAATTTATTGTTGTGTTTTATGTTTGTGTAATAATAATGTGAAATTGTTGTTAAATGTTCATTTATTATATTTCATCTAATGTATGTATATTATTATATTTTATGTATGTTGTATTGGTGTTGTGTAATATTGGTGTAAACGAAATTGTTAATTGGGGCTGTTCTTCGAAATATATGGAAACAGATTGTTAATTCCTTTATTTGGTTATTTTCCATATATTTCGAAGAGGGGCATTTGTAACAGTATTTTTGTTTAGTAATGTTCGAAGGAATAATAAATATATAAAAATGTATGTAGTTGTGTGATTGGCCGAAGTAGTAGTGGTATGACGTGGTGTGATGACGTGTCAGTGAATCGGCCAATCACAAAATAAAGTGGGAATTACTATAGGGACAAGAAAATCAATAATCTAGAAAAGTGTTAGAATCTTGTGTCTTGCTTGAGAACGAGGAAAGATGTTACGATGATTGTAATTGTGAAGGAAAATTAATAAGATTCAAAAAGTGTTATTCAATATTTATAATAGATAAGAGTGAATCATAGTTTATATTATATAATTAAATAATATATTACCAGATTGGACTCATCTAAATTTTATTTTCACCAAAAATCCGCATCCACACCTGAGAAAAGATCTCACGACTCTCAGTAGATTAAAACTCGACTTGGATCTTACAAGAAGTTGGCTTGCTTCTTATTAGTTGAAGATGAACGAAAAAATAATCCCGTTACAATACCTTTGGTCACAAAGAAGCTCACAGTTACTTGAAAACCTCCAGGAGGAAGTGGTGAAGCAAAGGTCACAGAGGTCAAAGTAAGCTTCCTGCTGAAGCTGACAAGGCCACTGCAGCTCTGCCAGGGCAGATAGTTCCTCAAAGCAAAGTCTCTGATCCTTACATGATATGCAGGTAAAGGAATTTCCAAGCATTAAAGCCAGACTCTGTCATCATTGATAATAATCCAAACCCCATCCCTGTTGACATGAGCAGAACAATCACATTTTACCTGTCATCAGTGACTCATGGTTTCTGATGATAGTTTCAATGTAGCTAACTTGAAGCTTGCTGCTTGCAGATTTGTAGCGTGATGACAAAGAAAAGAGATTACAGAAAAATTTGTATTCCACATTGCATTTACCTGCTGATCAGAGAAAGCTGCAATAGAGTAAAAGGTCAGATGAACCAGTACTAGCTCTGCATGTTAACTCAACATTATGCTCTGTTAAGATTACTCTTGCAGTATTTCCTCTTTGTGTTGTAATACTGGCTCATTTTTAATTGTTCCTTTGATTTAAATTTAAAGGGAGTCGTTTAATGACACTAAACAACACTTTTAAATTTTTCCGGAACATGTTTCAGAGACTTTGCCTTCATCTTCAACCGGCCATCGACTGGTTCTCATTGATGTAGTTGACAATATTTTGTCATAGGTCTCTTCTGGTGGCGGTTCAAGGAACTTGCTGAACAAATCTTTCTGGGGGATGTCGAAATTGAATACCTTGTTCCTATTTTTGGAAATGAAGATTTGTTTCCATATGGATAGTTCTTGTTTTCCTGATGTATGTTTTAGTAGTTTTGGTTCTGCATTTATGTTGGGCTTTTTTTTTTTTTTTTTCAAAAATGCGTGGCAACTGCTGATTTTTCTAATTGTCTAAAGTGTTCCTTTGCTCTTGTTTCTAAATTTCTTTTGGTTTTTCCAATATAAATTTGACTACAGTCACTGCATTCAATTTGATATATATCAGATTTTTTGTTAGATGGAATGGCATCTTTGATGTTTGAGCAAATTAGGTTTTTTATGGAGAAATGGTTGACTGGTGCTAGTTGAATGTTTTGTTTTTTGAAGACTTTTTTGAATTTATCACAGGCCCATGGATGGTAAGTGAATTGTTTGAAAATCATATTAGTTTCTGTAGCTGAAGGGGTTGTGGTTTCCTTTATTAGCTTCTTCTTTTTTGCTAAGTTCACTTTTTTGTCTACTAATGATTGTGAGAGGGATGTTGACCAGTCTGTGTGCTAAACTATTGAAGATTGCCTGTTTGTGGGATCTTGGGTTGTAGCCATTAGCTTTTATGTAGTTGTCTGTGTTGTTTTTCTGTAAATGCGAAATTTTAGTCTGTTTTTATTTCTCATTATTTTTAGATCTAAAAGTGGTAAACACTCGTCTTTTTCTATTTCTACAGTGAACTTGATGTTTTTTCTTGGATATTTAAAAGTTTTAGTGCATCATTGATTTTTTTTTTTTTTTTTGTACTATTGCAAAGATGTCATCTACATCTCGTTGCCAGAGTTTGAATATCCAAGGGAAAGCTTTGGTGATCCTTATTTCTAATGCACTCATGTACAGATCGGCCAGGAAGGGTGATAGGGGGTTGCCCATTGCTAAACCTGAAGTTTGGTGGAAATATTTTGATTGAAGCTGGAAGAAATTTTGTTCTATGCATAATTTGGTTAGTTCGATGTAATCTGAAATTTCAGGTGATGACATTCCAAGTGATTTGTTCCATTTTTCTATCAACGGTGGAAGTTGATTTACTGATATAATGGCTTGATTTTGCTATTGTTTCTCCAAATGATTGTATGGAAGTTGTTAGAGGATTTTGTTAATGATTTCATATTTATCGTCAGTTAGCATTTCTTCCATTTTTTCAATATAATCTGATATATAGATAGAGTCAACATGAAAAATTCAATGCCATGGCCGGGATTTGAACCACGGATCTCCTGGTTTCCATCCAGTCGCTCTTAACCTTTGAGCTACCATGGCTGACGTAACAAATTCTCCAGTTGACTCGTATACGTATACTCATATATGTTGGCCATGGTAGCTCAAAGGTTAAGAGCGACTGGATGGAAACCAGGAGATCCGTGGTTCAAATCCCGGCCATGGCATTGAATTTTTCATGTTGACTCTATAAATAATCTTAGCCTATATACGGCTAGTGTGGAGAAATGATTAATTTCCATCAATTAACTAAAATAATCTGATTTATCCATTATGACTATCTTGTTACATTTGCCTTTGTGTATATAACGTTTTTCTGCTGTCATCACCTGAAATTTCAGATTACAGCGAACTAACCAAATTATGCATAGAACAAAATTTCTTCCAGTTTCAAACAAAATATTTCCACAAAACTTTAGGTTTAGCAATGGGCAACCCCCTATCACCCTTCCTGGCCGATCTGTACATGAGTGCATTAGAAATAAGGATCACCAAAGGTTTCCCTTATATGTTCAAACTCTGGCTACGAGATGTAGATGACATTTTTGTAATAGTTCCAAAAAAAAAAAAAAGTCAATGATGCACTAAAACTTTTAAATATCCAAGAAAAAAGCATCAAGTTCACTCTAGAAATATAAAAAGACGAGTATTTACCATTTTAGATCTAAAAATAATGAGGAATAAAAACAGACTAAACTTTGGCATTTACAGAAAACCAACACAGACAACTACATAAAAGCTAATGGCTACAACCCAAGATCCCACAAACAGGCAATCTTCAATAGTTTAGCACACAGATTGGCAAACATCCCTCTCACAGCAGAAGAATACAAAACAGAATACAACAAAATTATTGAAATAGCACAAAAAAAAATGACTTTTCCAAATCATTAGAAGACAAAAAAGTGAACTTAGCAAAAAAAAAAAAGAAGCTAATAAAGGAAACCACAACCCTCTCAGCTACAGAAACTAATATGATTTTCAAACAATTCACTTACCATCCATGGTCCTGTGATAAATTCAAAAAAAGTCTTCAAAAAACAAAACTTTCAACTAGCACCAGTCAACCATTTCTCCTTAAGAAACCTAATTTGCTCAAACATCAAAGATGCCATTCCATCTAACAAAAAATCTGGTGTATATAAAATTGAATGCAGTGACTGTAGTCAAATTTATATTGTAAAAACCAAAAGAAATTTAGAAACAAGAGCAAAGGAACATTTTAGAAACATAAAATAGAAACAATTAGAAAAATCAGCAGTTGCCACGCATTTTTGGAAAAAAAAACACGGCATATATCCAGAACCAAAACTACTAAAACATACATCAGGAAAACAAGAACTATCCACATGGGAACAAATCTTCATTTCAAAAAATGGGAACAAAGTATTCAATTTCGTCATCCCCCAGAAAGATTTGTTCAGCAAGTTCCTTGAACCGCCACCAGAAGAGACCTATGACAAAATATTGTCAACTACACCATTGAGAACCAGTCGATGGCCAGTTGAGGATGGAGGCAAAGTCTCTGAAACATGTTCCGGAGAAATTTAAAAGTGTTGTTTAGTGTCATTAATCGACTCCCTTTAAATTTCATTTATTATAACAAAACTGTTTTCAACACTTCCAAGAAAGGAATTCTTCCTTTGATGATTGCATATGATGTCACTACGGTTCAGTGAGCCTTTAGTTTAATCAAGTTTAAAACAGATACTGTGTAGAGAGTGCCTTGGTTGAGTGTTGTTGGAGTAGTTAGTTTGGCTATCTGGGCCTATACTTTGCATTCACGATGCTTTCCATATAGTGTGCAGCAATAGCTTTTTCTGGTGGTTTATTCTAAGACGTGCCTACATATTATCACAGTGGCTTAGTCATTGGTAAAGTTTTATTTGAATAAAATATGCAATAAAATAAATAAGAATTCCTCCAAAAATCTGATTACCATAGTGTCATGCCATAATAAGGTATGTAAGACATATTAAGGGTTACCTTTTAACATTTATCTTAAGGATTCGTGGTTGTCTCTTCGAATATATGTTGAGAAAATCAGTTCATTGGCTCATATCGCACTGATATCCACTTCTATTCAACAATCTGGATGTGGAAACAGTTTCAATTATGTTATGCAGGATCACTCTCGAAGTTCATAGCATTTGTTTCCATATTATACAGAAAGGTTGTAATAGAAGCCCTCAGTTGCAGTCTTGTAAATTCTGTAAACAAAGACTAGAGAGCACCTCCTTGGGAAAAATACTGTAACAAGTTCACCTAACAAATGCAGCTACTGATGCAGAAATATAAATACCACTTACAGAGTTAAATGGTGCATTTCTAGGTAACAGTAGACTTGCTTCAGAGAGTGATGTCATAGATTGGAAAGCGAAGGTACATGAATACATATCTGTTTGCTGTAAAGTATTCCTGTGCATACTGCACTGAGCTCCGCCTGTAGTGCACCATTGGTTAAGATAACATCTGCATGTGTGCATATCACCTGAGTTTAACTTCTTTGTTGTTATATTAACCATTGCATTGTTGAACATCTGAGTGCAGTTGTTTTTGCACTAATCTCATGTATCACATTGTAAGAAAAAATATTCATTATTTCTATAATTGAGTGATAAAAGTTACAGAAAACATAGAAGCTATGTAGAAAAAGAAACAAAATGAAGCTACTTACAGAATAGGGGCTCAGTTCTTTTCAACTCAGAGGTCTCCGATTCACTGTTTTTGTCATTTTTTGATCCCACATTGATGATTTAATGATCCACTCCATTGGCAATCATTTTCTCCAGATCCCACATTAGTCTCATGTTGAACACATTTACTCCACCTTTCATCATTATTTTTTTTTAAATAATGAATACACTAATTCTCTCTCACATAGTAGTGTTTTGCTGCATAACCCTTAAGTTGACTCCAAGTTCTGTTGGATAAATTTTGTGACGCTATTCTCCACTCGCAGCAGATAGGATGCACGTTGACAGTTTTGAAGATCCAGGTCGAGAAGCCAGATGTAACCGGGTTACTTCACTGTAGTTTGAATTGTTTCTTGATGATTGAGTTTGATTAAATGTGAGTCATGAGATCTCTTGTTTTCAGGTGTGGTTTCTAGTGACAAATAAAATTTTATATAAGTCCGATTTCTTAATATATAATTTAATTGTATAATCTGGATTACAATTCCTTTCTTGGAAGTGTTGAAAACAGTGTTGTTATGATAAATTAACTTTAAAGAGAGTCGATTAATGACACTAAACAACACTTACTTTTAAATTTCTTCGGAACATGTTTCTGAGGCTTTGCCTCTATCATCAGAGTCGAGCGCCGGCTGATGATAGAGGCAAAGCCTCAGAAACATGTACCAGAAAAATTTAAAAGTAAGTGTTGTTTAGTGTCATTAATCGACTCTCTTTAAAGTTAATCTGGATTACATTTTACTCGAACTTTCTTCCTTAATCAGTCACTGTAGGTTACCTCCAACACATTGATAAATCATTATTTTCAAGTTAATATATCATTTCTGTTAATTACTTAAAATTCCTCACTTCTGCACATCCACTCATCACTATCAAGAATACCGAAATATCTCTTTCTGAAGATTATTGATTTTCCGTTACAAAACTTTTGTATTCACCGCGACATTTTCCATCGTCATGAAACAAGGTTAAAGAACATATATCTATGAAGATTATTGATTTTCCATTACTATCGTTACTCCTCTATTAATTTTATGATTGGCTGATTTACTGCTACGTCACCACATTACTTAATACAATTATTACTACGGCCAATCACAAAATTAAACATATTTTTTATATTGTCAGTACATGGCCCACTAATAGATCACAAAACAAGAATTTCCAACTGGATATTCATATAAAAAGTTCTAACTAAAACATATTGTTACAATTTACAGTGAAACAGGGGCAGTATTGTGGCTTATCCTGCATCCCTTAACTAGCCCTACCATTGATTATCACAGGTAATGTTCTTAGACCTGAGCCAAGACAACAATTCAGCATTCTTGTTTGGAATGCATTTCACTCTTACTGAATGGTAAGAGGCATTATACTTATATGCTTGAGTTTGGGAAACACAAATCAGTTCCTGAACATTTCCTCATGATAGTCATCTGACTTTTTAGTCAACAAAACCATTCTATATAGTATATGATTCTAAACAGTACAGAGGAGGCCCTTCCCTTCTGAATGGTCTTATGTCCTTAATTTATGGTAGGGGATTCGTTTTTGAAAAAGAATCATGGACTTCACGCTGCATAGCTACATTTACAAATTCATCACATTGTCCTCACACTGGCTGCTTATGCTTCCATTTCTTCCCTGGTATTGTTACTGTCCCTGAAGAACCTTTCCCTTTACTTTCATTGACACTCCAGTAAATTCTGTTAGTTTAACCAAACTGTTTATAGCCACCATAGGATATTTTCTCCTAAACCTTATTGAATACATTCCGTACAAAAACTTTCTCACCGCTTCTTAAAGGCTTTCCTTGCAAGTGTTTTAACAAAACCATTTGCACCCTATCTTGCTCCTGTTTTGCATGCTAAAATGCTTCTGAAGCAAATGACAAGTGCTAGACATCTTCCCCAGAGTCTGGAAGTATGAATGAGAGTGTGAATGTGTGCGTGTTGTAATGATTAAAAACCAAAGATAACGAGTTAACACCTTCGGTATGTTCCAAAGGAGAACGGCCGCCGATATGACCATAGTAGTTAAAGGCGGGGTATAAATGGAACAAGCCAAAAAAAAAGGTTGACTACATGATGTTCAAAATAACAAAAGTTAATTGTCTGTGATTAGTGATGAGGTATAAAGTGTATTATGCATGATTGGAGGAATTTATTAACAGTATCATCAAAATTAATTTAAAAAAACTATTTATAGTCATGAATGATTTCTTCTTGAGAGATCAGCCAGGTAAGTGCTAAATTGCTGTCCATGCTTTTGAATACACTCTCTGTCGCCATCATCAGGGAACTCAGTTCAACTTTAGGACTTACCTGGCTGATCTCCTGAGAAGAAATAATTCATAACCAATGCTAGGAAAGCTTCAAGTCTCTATTTGTAGTCAGTTTTTTGACACTTAGTCCCTCAATAATATAAAAGTGTAAGTGATGAAGTTTCAGAAAACCAACTACAAATAGTTTTTCAATTATAAAGTGTATTATAACATAATGTGAATTGTATATTATAAAGATTTGAATGGTTTATTGAAAGTAGGTAAAGCAAAAAGCTTAAGAAATGGTGGAACTACACAGATCAGTCTATAAGTAATGACTCCTATTTTTTTTTTTCTCTTTTAATTTTTAAGAAAATAAAACTTTGATCACACAGAATGAAAGCCACAACATTGAGGATTAAATTGTCACTCTCAATGTAATCGCCATCCTTTTGCACAGTTTTGGTCCACCTTTTAACAAGGGCATGTGTTTCAGTGTGGTAAAATGCTTCTGAAGCCATTGATGCACAGATATTTCCACTTGCCTCAATTCCACGGTGGGCTTCCTTTAGTGGCCCAAACAGATGGTAGTCTGATGGAGCGAGTTCAGGGCTCTCGGGGAGTTGAGGCAAGATTTCCCATTCAATTTTCCAGTAGCTTCAGCGGTGTGATGACTGGTGTGTGGTTTTGCATTGTCATGCAAAAGAAGAACATCTGCCATGCTTTTTGTTGAATAATCATCACACTGACTTTACTGAGGGACAAAATGCAACACAGTTCATCTGTTGTTACCTGGCAGTGAGCACGAATGATCTCATTCACTTGCTGAATATTGTGTGGAGTCACTGCAGTTGTCAGTCTACCGCTCTGCTTTTTATCAGCCAGTGGTGTTTGCCCTTCTACTTTATTACCGACAAACTCCTCTTCTGAATGTGATGACATCCATTGTTGTATCACTGTACACATTTTTCAGTCTTTCATAAATTTGAATGGGTGTTTCACCTTCCGCATGTAAGAATTTAATTACGGAATGCTGTCTAATATACACTCAATGTCCGCCATTTTGCAGAAGGCAACAGTGCTGCCACCTGTTGACTTAGGAATGAGGAATTGTGCCAAATACAAATTCTAACTTAGTTAAGGAGGAAAAAAAATAGGAGGCATTACTTATTGACTGACCCTTGTGTATTGTGGAAGAATACAGGAGTATTAACACCCACCAATCAATGTGGTTTATTTCTGCAACTTGCTTCTGTTGACATTTACTTGGTTTTTGTAGTAAATAGATTATAGTAATGTATCCTAAAGGACTACGTTAGGAAAGAAAATTGAGTTCAGCATAACATCAGAAATTATTTAATTGGTCTGTTATATTAACAACTGAGTTTATGAGGGTCACCGAATAAGTATTAAGACAAAAAAAAAAAATGAATATTCACAGAAACATTTTATTTATCTCAGTTTCTCAAAATAATCCCCTGACACTGTATGAGGCAGTTCCTTCCTCTGAAAACATCCATGCCACTCAGTTTCCTTCGCTGCAAATAATTCCTCTGATAGTAATCATGTGTAAATCCTAGTTGGCAAGTATGAACTGACTTTGTAAACATCTACCTAAATAAAGCAACACTTTAATAACCATATGTATAGTCTAGTTGGCAAGTATCAACTGACTTTGTAAACAACTACCTAAACAAAGCAACATAGTCAAATCTGATAATAAAATACGACTCATCTATAAATTAATAATTATTTCGCTTCACTGTGGTGTTCCAGTACAGTTAAATCTCTATATGTAAATGTTAGTTGACAAATATCAACTGTCTTTATAAACATGTACTCAAACAGAACAACATCAGCAATTTTTGCCAACTAATGTAGTTGTAATGTGTACATTGTCTTCAGATGTTTCCTTGTCTGTGTTTAGGTTGCCACCCGAATCATGAAGTTCCTTATTGACAACTTTGGAGTGAGCAATCTCTTTGGTCGTGAGAACTATGAGTTCTATGCCCGCATCACTGGACGGATACTCAAGGTAGAAGAGGATTGGATCTTCAGCTTCAGATATCCCCCCGATACCCTGGTGTCCCGTAAGTAACAAGTGTCGAAAAGTTGTATGATGTTTCTTTAACATGAATCTGGGGTTTGACAAAAGCTTTCCTTATTCATGTGCAGGCCAACTTTCTCTTGAGGCAGAGAAAACATGGCTACAATACGAGAGTGAACGCTGGGGTCTCAATTTCAACCTCGAAGGTAACTCATTAATTTAAGTAACATTGAATTTTGTAAGGTTCTGCATCCCGGGGGTCGTATTCATAGAGTTCATATTAGTCTGGTTTATCTGCACAATAAAAGGCTGGCTGACAGTAACCAGGAACACAAAAGCATGTTACAGTTATAGTGGTTTCACTCTGCCCCGTCGACTCAGTCACACATGTACAGTATTCCTACTTTTGCCCTATCTGTCAATTTATATAGTTCCCCTGCCGGACACTGCACTGTGACTCTCTCACTGAAAGGAAAGCAAAGTGGTGAAAAATTGACCTTCAGTGGATTGATGAAAATGGAAATAATTATGTAATTGAAGGTCATGGAAATAGGAAAGAAGACTTAGTTAAATAGTAACCTTCTCATTCTTGTTCCTGGGCACGGATATTAGATCTATGTTGTTGATATTAACCTCTTCACTATAGACATTACTCAAGGTAGCCATGACATGAAAGAACCATTAGATATCTCTCTAGTTGCAAACTGAAAAACCAAATTGGAAGAAATTGCAATAAATGTATGTTCTGACTCCCTCAAAAATAATAAATTTGCTATACACTAAAGCATCCTGAATAATAATGGATCTGCATTTAGAAAATGTGTACTATGTTAATTAACCTGCATTATGTTAGAAAACATTTACAGATAGGCTGACATGCCATTGTGCAAAATCACTTTTTGCTTTATAAATATGCTTTTCCAGAGCATTGATGTTATATACTGTTTTGCTGCTGATCTCAAGGCCACAGGTTCAAATCCAGGCTAGATCAATTGGTTTTAAACAGTGTTTAAAATCAATAGCTTCATATCAGTAGATTTACTGGCATAACAGAGTTCAGGTATACTGGTGGCAATTTATTTATTTTCTCATTATTTCTGTTCTCAGGTTATTGTGAATCAGCCTTCTTAAGTCCAATACTTGCTGTTTCTAGAACAGCAAGCTTAAAGGCAACTAAACAATCTGATTTCATTTATGCTCACTTAACTCTTTCTAATGAGTGACCCTTTATTTTTATATACTGTCTCTCAGGTACTTCAAACCTTATCTAAGTGTCTGGGCAGGAAAAGAGAGACTTTCCTAATTACTTCAGTGTGTTGCTTTTATTTACATAGATACTCCCAAACGTCTCCCAAAAGTACAGTATGGTGGATAGTTTTCTGATCACTGTTCTGCGCAAGTTAGTTTCGGAGTAAGAAAAGCATGCAAGTGCCTCAATTCATATTTTATCTGTATCCGACACATATCATACATAAATTTTGAACAAAATATGCACAACAGTGTATACTACAAAAATCTGATGTATTGCACTCACATGACCTTCTCTAGTCTATTCTTACAAATGCTTATTCATCTATCTGCTTCATGTTATCTGAGTTAACATTTTCGAAAATTATGTTACTGCTAATTTTTTTGCAGTTACTAGGGAGTATGGGAAAGACGTCATATCTTTTAAAACTGGTTGCTATGTGACTGCTCTGAAGTTTTGTTCTCTTTGCATGTCCAACAGATAAACAAAAGAATAACAAGTTCTCAATTTGAAAAAAGCGTAAGTTTTGGGCAATTCTCTCACAAATAACAAGGAACACCTCTGGAATGATTCACTCTACAAAAATGTATGTAACATAAATTGTGCGTTTTAACAAGATCTGCAGTTTTTTGTAGTTGTTTTGTCTAACTCTTATGGCAGAAGACATAAACGAATGAAGACGACTTCTGTGGATATTCCCAAAAAATCCTATAAATTTAATTGTCCTAAAAATATCTTAAACACACAGTATTTCAATAAAAGTTGTTAGACATATTTTGTAAAATGAAAATTTTGAAAACATTTTGCATGTAAAGTATAGTCTGGGTTGGGTGATTTTCCTGAAAATCTTTTGAATCAAATCCTTGGAGATGCTGAACGTAAGCATCAAGTTTAGTAATTAATCAATTTTTTGTTTCTCAGTTATGCTGTTCACACACACCACAGCAGATCATTATCTAATAATGTCTTTTTGGATTTAGGTGACCTGAAAAATGCATTTCCACTGAAATCTTGGTATCAAATATTTGGGTGGAAAGCAATACTTCCCCTATTTATTATAAGTGAAAGTAGATGTAGGTTGGGTAAAATAATGTATATTTTGACACTATTAGCTTATTACCATTCAATAAAATGTAGCTTAACTTGTGTTTCTAAAGACAATTTGCAAGAATTTCTCTCGGAATGACTGGCAGGTCTTGAATCGAATGCAGATTAAAATGTAATTGTTTATATTGCAGAGTTGCTTCTATAATTTGATACTTACAACTGTTGTAACTGTACATCTTGCATACTCGTAGGGGAGGGGATCCGTCCCCTTCAGCTGCCAAAGTGCGGGCGCTGCGGACCCTTAGCACTCGTGGTACCTCTGACGTTACTAGAGGAACCTCGGGCCGAACAGCCGAGCCCCTCCCGAATGGGAGTTGTTCGGAATGGGTTGGTCTCGGGGTGGCAGTGTGTTCCCGTTAGCCCACGGGTAAATGGGTACCTCCGGCCAGGTCGCCAGGGCCGCCCGGAGGGGGTTGAGGGAAGCCATTAAGTATCCCGGGTACTAGCCTGCATAGCTAGTAGAAGGTGTGCTAGATCACCAGGCGGCCCCACCGTGGTTTAACGGTAGTTTGCACATTGATGCAGACGCGCGTAAGTGGCGTATCCACTTCCATCCCGTCTTGAGTACAAGCGGGGGGGCTTTTTAGACTCCAGATATTGCCCTATGGAAAGAGCCCCGGAGTTCGCTCCTGGGTAGAAAGAGGCCCGGGTCTTGTTCCTACGGGTTCAAGGCTAATGGGTGTAGAACCTCTGGATTTAACTGTACATCTTGCATACCGCACAAGCTCAGCAAAGTAAGCAATTTAAAAGCAATAAGCTTTTCATCATAGAACAATCATAACAAAACCAACCAAGGTAAACTGTTACAAAGTGTCAAGAAGCAAATAACTGTGCATTATATAGAATAAAAAGAAGTATTTCAGAAAGTGGAGTGCCATTGTTACTAAAATTAGGCAAATGAGTCAATCTTGTATATACTTTTCTCCACTTACAAGTTTTTTGATGAAGACTAGTTTCTGGGAACTTCTTCCCTATCCTCAGTTCTGTGGTTGACTGATGATGCAACCATTGTCTGCATCTGGCTTGGTGTCGTGCTGCCATCTGATACTCTGGTAAGTTTGATGATTCATCTACGGCAGGGTTTTCAAAATTCATCAAGAGTTTCTTCGTAATAAATATGTTTTCCCAAATCTGAAGTTCTAGAGGTTTCTTTGCCTGTTTGATCAGCTCCATTTCTTGTTTTATGTTGTGATTCTCAGACCAAAAGTGATGTGCTAAGGCCAAATTGTCCAGGTGTTTGAATTTAATATTTCTGAAGTGTTCTTTCATTCTTGTTCTTAGATTCCTTTTGATCTTACCAATGTATATCTTGTCACAATGCTGGCAGCTCATTTGGTAAATGCCTGATAATTGAGTTTTTGGTGTGCTATTTTTTAGAGGGTGGTTTAGTAAGTTGCGGATGTTGTGCTTGTTCTGAGGAGCTAATTTTATGTTGATACTCTTAAATATCTTTTCAAATGTTTTGAAGTATTTTGGATGAAATTTGCCATATATGGTGTTTGGGTTTTCTAGGTTTTTTAATGTAGTAATGTCCTTTAAGTTTTTGTTTCTTTTGTGTCTGTAGATCAGTTTTTTGATGAAATTTGTGTTATAGTTGTTCAATTCGGTAACCTGGTGTATGTGAGTGTACTCCTGTTCATATTCTGTTTTTGTTAGCGGAATGTTGATTAATCTGTGAACCAAACTATGGAATAATGCATATTGATGTTGTACTGGATTAAATGCGTTGCATTTAATATAATTGTCAACATTTGTTGCTTTTCTGTATATTCCAAATTGTAATCCTGTTGGTGTTCTAATGATTTTCAAATCTAGAAAAGGTAGCCATTCATCCTGTTCTACTTCATTGGTGAAAACTATGGATTTTTCTTGTAGATTTAGCAACCATATAGCGTCCTCGGTTAGTCTTCTAGGAACTATAGCAAACACATTGTCGACATATCTATGCCAACATTTGAAAATATGTGGAAAGGCTTTAGTAATGTGTGTTTCCAAATTACTCATGAACAGATTAGCTAGTAATGGTGAAAGAGGGTTACCCATGGCCAAGCCTGCTGTTTGTTGGAAGATCTTGCTGGAGAAAGTGAAGCTGTTTTGTTCAATACATAAGATGATTAATTTGATGTACTACTCTATTTTATCATCTGCAACGTTTCTTTTGGATAACCAGCCTTTCATCAATTTTGGCTAGTCTTCATTAAAAAACATGTAAGTGGAGAAAAGTATATACAAGATTGACTCATTTGCCTAATTTTAGTAACTGTGCATTATGTTGGCCATGGTAGCTCAATGGGTTAAAGCGACTGGACGGAAACCAGGAGATCCGTGGTTCAAATCACGGCCATGGCATTGAATTTTTCATGTTGACTCTATCTATCAAAGACCTTAGCCTATATACGGCTAGTGTGAAGAAATTATTAATTTCCATCAATTAACTAAAACTGTGCATTGTTTCAGAGTGCTTTCGATTTATTGTCATTACATTAGGGTGCTGTGGAGTACTAGTGTCTGCCTTGTTGTTTACAGTGGGATTGATGCAGTCTGAGAAAGATTATACAAATTATTATTTTAATAAGTGCTTCATGTTTATCAACATAAACATTTACATCTAAATACAAATATAACAATTTGTCACTTAAAACTTCACTATCTTATAAGAAATGATGATACTTTTCTTATAAATTGTCCAGGATCACGATTTCATGGAAACTTTTCCACATCCTCAGCCAGAAACAACAAAGCTGTTGTCATTGTTACAAATGCTAGATGTTAATAAGTTCTTGTTAGTACTACCAAAATCTGAAAGTAAAACAAATTTAAAAATAGAATCAATTGCCGGTATTTCAAAATTCATTATGCAATGTTTGTTTTTTAAAATAAATATCTTTTCCCAAAACATTAAATCTATCGGACAACGTAATTGTTTTAATAATTTAACTTCTGGATTTTTTTCATGGTTAAATGACCAAAAATGATCTACTACAGCCGATTTATCAGTTTGTTTATACTTAACGTTACAAAAATGTTCTTTCGTTCTGGTTTCTAAATTAGGTTTTGTCTTTCCAATATAAACTTTATCACAATCAAAATAATTAAACTGATAAATACCAGCTTTTTTATTATTAGGAATTTTATCTTTTTTAGAGAAATGCAATAAATTTTTAATACTCTATTTATTTTGAGGAACTAAATTTATAGCAAACTCTTTAAAATATTTTTGAAATTTTTTTATAGTATTAAAAATTTATTGCATTTCTCTAAAAAAGATAAAATTCCTAATAATAAAAAAGCTGGTATTTATCAGTTTAATTGTTTTGATTGTGTTCGGGTTTACATTGGTAAGACGAAATGTTTTTTGGAAACCAGAACGAAACAACATTTTTGTAACATTAAATATAAACAAACTGATTAATCGGCTGTAGCAGATCATTTTTGGACATTTAACCATGAAATAAATCCAGAAGTTAAATTATTAAAACAAATGGTCCGATAAATTTTATGGTTTGGGAAAAAATATTTATTTTAAAAAACAAACATCGCATAATGAATTTTGAAATATTGGCAGTTGATTCTATTTTTAAATTTGTTTTATTTTCAGATTTTGGTAGTAACATCTAGTGTTTGTAACAATGACGACAGTTTTGTTGTTTCTGGCTGAGGATGTGGAAAAGTTTCCATGAAATCACGATCCCAGACAATTTATAAGAAAAGTGTCTTCATTTCTTATAAGATAAGTGAAGTTTTAAGTCACAAATTATTATATTTGTATATATTTGTTTGCTTCACTATCAATAGCTTCATATTTTACATATTTACATTTAAGTTTCTTTTACAGCCTCTACAATAGTTATCATCATCATCATCTCTACTACATACTTGCACTAAGTAGAATACTCTACCCAAAAATTTCATACATAGAATTTCATCAGAAATGCATATAATGAGACTCCCTTAAGAATAAGAGGAAGAAGATAAAACATTTGAAAGAGCAACTGACTCTGTGTGCACATTGTAGATAACAGCCTTTGACAAACAAAAAGCACACTCTGGAAGCGTATATTTTTCAAGTCCTTATCATTTCCACAGCTGGTTTACGATGGTGTTAGGGAACGTGTCTCTTTAGCTTCATTCTACTGAATCCTGTCATAATTGACTAAATGTGCACTGATAGCGGTTATAGACAAGTATGCAGGAACCAGATCTACAAAGTTGTCAATCCCAAACATTATTTTTATTTTTTTTTTGTAATTATAGAAATACAAAATGTTTATTACACAACTTCCAATTACTAAGGTTTACTTGATTTAATATCAATTATGCTTGCATATAATAACTGAAACAGTTTACTCTGTTTTTAAACTAACTGAAGTAAATGTTTTATTCCTTTATGTAAAACCAAATAAAAATGGAAATAAACTTAGTATCGCATGTGTTAAACCCTCTGCTTCTATTACTGCCCTCATTGTATGGGGCATGGATGACACCAAATGCCTAGTGAAATTTTCACAAGAGGATGCTTTGCCAGCAACATTCGTAACAGATGAATGAGCCCAAATGTTTACATAACCAATATTAAGGCAATTTTGTAATAGCCTTGCATTTATTTTGAAAACAATAAAAATATGTTATTTGCATTTTTATAAATTAATGTGTTTTAAATATTATTTATCTTCTGTAAGTAAAACATAAGGCATTGCTATTAAAGTAATAGTAATAAAAAGAAACTTGCTTCAAGTATTCAACCTCATGCTGGTGCACTTATGAGACAAATGTGTTTTACCGCTTGGCTACCATACATACAGCTAAGCCACAAGGCAACTCCCTATCTATCACAGAGAAGCCAGAATGGTATCAAAATGTATATTAGTAAAATTAATTGTTCTTTCACACTAGCCGTGTGTAGACCAAAATTGTGGAAAGGTGGAGTCAGACTGAAAACTTCAATGCCATAGCTGGGATTCAAATCATTGAACTTTTCAGTCTGACTCTACCTTTCCAAAGCGTATATTGTGAACGCAGCGTCAGCGAATGCTTCTGATGTTTTCCTACTCGAACTTTGTTTCTTGCAGCTGCTCATTTTGTCTAAGGCTGTAACTAAGAAACTAAAGGTAGTTAAATACCATATTTCATATATAAATTAAGCATCTTCCAAGGATGCAGCACAAAGACTTTCATAAACAGCCCTGCATGAGAAATTGCTTTTTTGAAAGGTGGCTTTTAGCGACTTTGATTAGATCATATTTTACTTAAAAGAAATTGTAGATCTTATTAAAGCACACATTTTGTCAAGTAATATTTATTATTTATTTATTTGTGTTTCTTTTATTCCTTTTTGGTTCTTGATTTTTCTAGTAATACTTTTTTGAAATGGAAAGTATGTTTTCCTCTAGTCATGCAAATAGATTTGAAAGAAAGTATCACATAGCAATTATCTAAGTCTGCTGTATTGTACCTACAAGGAAGTATGTCATAAAACCATTTATACAAGGGTGCAACACATGGGCACTTTGAGTTAAACAAGATAATTGCTTTAATTATATATTTCATTATACATATATACTTACTTTATCAGCTGATTCGCCTAGTATAATTGCGATTATATGTGTATATTTTTGCAGCAAAAGATGAATAATAGTGTAACATATTTTGCATCTTCAGGCTGTATATATGCCCAAAAACAAACCAACCCTTATGTACTTCCCTGCCCTTTTCCCGTATCTTCCTAAGTGAAGAGTTGATGACTGACACAACACTGTAGCACGACAGACATGTATACTCATCCTCTAGGGCTTATATGTCTTATCATTTCAGAATTTTAATTGCTTTCCATAATGTGCACTGATCGTAATGCTGTTTCTACTAAAGATTCATCATTATTATTTTGTATTTTTAGTACATCTTACTGTTCACAACAGCTTCCAGCTCTTCTAGGAGAAAATGTATGAACAATTCAAATAACTGCTGCTACATATGTGGTTCTTTCTTGCTGCAGAGACAGAAAACTAACATTACACAGTTCTTGAAAGTGTATTTTGTATATGTTTACATCCTCAGCTAATGTCAACTGTTTAAAAAAGAGTTGGAAAGAGGTTGATAATGGAGGCAATGGCTTCCAAAACTAGTCCCTCAGTAATATAAAAATGTGAGTGACAAAGGGTAAAAAAACTGGCTACAAATAGTTTTTTCAATTAATTTTGACGTCACTTTTTTTTTTTTTTAGTTTGATTTATGAGTCACTATGTTTACACTCAACTTCACTTAATGAAGAATACTTAACTGTTAATAATGCTTCTGCTTTTAATATTTTTTTTGACGTCACTATTACTAAATTCCTCCAGTCTCTCATAAAGTTTTATCTGTCTAATACTAAAACAAATCACAGTTCATGAAAAGAATTGCTGATAAACCAGGAACTCTTTGTTAGAATATCTATGAATACATCTCTAAAAGGCCAACTGATGAGAGTAAACACCTTAACAAAAAAAAAGGTAATAATAATAATTCATATTTAACACTTTATACTTTCAAGACAATCGTGATGAGAGAAGCACTCCAAAAGGTATACCAATGTACACATACATGCATGCACTTACTTTATACACTGACAGCTATGCACTTAAGAGTAAACATATGATTATTCTTTCATTTTTCCTTTGTATTACAACCTAGTCTTACAAAAGTCTATTTTTTTATTTACTTCTTGTTGCAGAATTGAAACATTCCATTGTAGATGAGGTTGGAGTGATAATCAAATTTCTTGAAAACAGGTTGCTATATTAATTTTTAGATGAGTCGTATTTTTTACACATCTGCTTCACTTTCGTAAACTGAAGCAGATGTGTAAAAAATACGACTCTCTAAAAATTAATAATTTTTCGCTTCACTGTGGTGTTCCAATACAGTTAAATCTCGATAGGTTGCTATATGTTTGCTTTGAAATTCTTGAACATGCTTAACCCATGACACATTCTTGCTCTCTCACTATGCAAGAAAAGGCACACTAAAATCATTGTACGAGAGTTAGAGTGATACACTTGCTCTTCAGATTCAGTGTTTGCTGTTGGACAAAAAACAGAAAGTAAACTAGATGAAATCATTACTGCTATGGAATGATCACCTTGAAAATTACTAAGTAAATTAGCTTGATGACCTAATGTTCATGAAAAATGCTACAACTAAAACCCTTTTGCTATATATGCAAATATAATAATTTGTAACCCTTTTGCTATGCTTTAGTGCAAGTGCCTGTAAGTGGTTGTCCTCCTTTTCTAGACCTAAAGATAATAAAAGAGAACAATAAACTAAACTTTGATATTTATAGAGACTCTATTCATATTGATAATCACAAAAATAAATAAAAGTTTTAACCCTTTTTCACTTAAATTTACTGTTTTTAATAGTTTGATTTATAGGTTAATAAATATACCTTTAATAGAAATTTAATAGAGAATATAAGCACATTATTAATACTGCTCTAATTATTGGTTTTAATAAAGATTTTATATAAAAAGATTGAAACATTTAAATATGAAAAAAGTGTAAATGATGTTCCTACCCTTAAAAAAAAATAAAAGATGATTATAATTTTAAAAACTTTACTTACCAATCTTTGGTCTAATAAACAGTTTCAAAAGATGTTTAAAGAATTTGATGTAATTTTGCTTTCTCAAAATAAATATATAAAAAAACTTGCTATATTTTCTAAAAGAGATAAAACTTCTGATAATAAAAGATCTGGTACTTAGCAATTCAATTGTTTAGATTGCAACTAGGTTTACATTGGAAGGACCAAATGTAATTTAGAAAACAGAATGAAAGAATATTTTAAAAATATTAGGTATAAACAGACTGGTGCTAGTTGAGAAAGGTTGAAAATGGAGGCAATGGCCTTTGAAATTAGTCCCTCAATAATATATATATATATTGTAACTTTGTGGGTTCGTAGAATTAAAAGGCTGAGTTGCAGAAATTAAAAATCTCCTTTATTTTCGTCGAAATACACTATTCAATTCTCACGTAAGAACATTAAATCACATATACACAGTCTTACAAGGTCGATCACAATAACAAACAGTGACAGCAGATTACATCTTTAGCTCTCGTTACAACAACACAGCTGGCTATCTCTCATTTCACAACTGTCTTTCCTGGCGTGTCACAATCCCTTTTATATGTCCATTCATAATTACCAGACTGTTCTGTAAATCACTAGAGGTTTCTGGAAAACAAGCATCTAGTTACATAATTTGAACATTCTATCACCTTCTAGAAATGTAACTTAATTTACCCGGCGAGGCCTTTGCCTCTGTTATCGCTGCCCGCCGGTGCCCGCTTACAATAGCATCGCTATCATTAATTGCTCAGCAAGGCTCATTATTACCATGAAACTATATCCGCCGACTGTCCTCTTATTTGTGCCGAAAAGTTTATGCCCAGCGCCGTGACAATATATAAAAAAGAAAAGTGACGACTGTCAATAAATTGACTACAAATAGTTTTTACGAATTCAAAATGGCTCTTTGTTTCATGAAATATTACTGTTAAATACAGAAGGACACTGAGGTAGTGGAATTATCTTGAATATCTTTGTAAATTCTAAATGTGTCAAAATTGTTGATAATTTGCACAGCAGTCTAAGGTTAAAGCTGGAATGTTTATTTAAACTGCTACAGTTGAGATTTGAACCATGAAACTTTAGAATTTGTTACATTGGAACGTCCTGACACTAAATTAAATTGCCTTAATTCTTTTCCTTAATGGAGATTAACTATGAACCCTATACTCCTTAAGACATTGAAAGTGGCCATCTCAAATATGAATTTACCTCCCAGTATTTCATTGACAACCCGGGAAAACCTCCGGAAAAACCCAATGGGTCAAGTAGGTCGGCCACAGGATTCATTCCAAATAACTTTTTAAATACCTTTTCTGGAATCGTAAAACACTAAGGAAATCACTGATCTAATTTTAGCTGGTTTTTCACACATTGATTTTATGAGGGACTAGTATTGAAAGCTGTTGCTTCCACTTTCAGCATCGAAAATCTGACTGTTGTCTGTTATTTTTGCCTGCAGTCTTCTTTCTAGTGGTGGAATTATAAACTTCTTTATCAAATTGCCTACTGGTGTAATTTCAGAGTTTATTACTGTCTTTGTATTTCCGTATTAAGATGTCCCATGTTGTCAGTTCATCATACGTTTTAATAATTTTGGATTTCACATAGATCTACAAGGTTTGGTACCAATATGTTGACATCTTTGCAGTAAGTCCAAATAGACATTTAGATGCATTAGAACTGCTCAATCTGTAGGTTAACTCAAAAGCTATCAAATTCATAATAGAAAAGGAAGTCAATTCGACAAATCTCTTTCTTGGATCTAAATATAATCAGGAATGACACAAAAATAAAATTTGGAATTTACAGTCAAAAAGTTACTAAAAATCATAGCTATAACCCAATTATACACAAACATTCAATAATAAACAATCTTAACACAGACTGGTCAACATACCCATGGCAGAATACTACAAGGAACAAAAAGCCATACTTAACATAGTGAAAGAAAATAGATACAACACAAGTCTGGTGTTTAAGAAAATTAAAAAGGCTAAACTAAAGAAAACATTAAGTAAGCAACCACGGATCTCCGGGAAAATATATGAGTCAATCAGAAAATTTAATGTCAGGAAGGGACATTGGCCATGGTAGCTCAATGGGTTAGAGCAATTGGATGGAAACCAGGGGATCCATGGTTCAAATCCCGGCCATGGCATTGCATTTTTCAGGTTGACTATCTGTCCAAAACCTTAGCCTATATACGGCTAGTGTGGAGAAATGATGAAGCCTGGGATTTAAGTACTTACAATAGTAAGCTGTCACAAACGGTGTATCTTGAATATGAGAGCCCCTAGTGGTTTACCGGGGAAGTATATGAGTCAGTTGGAGAATTTAATGTCATGGTGGCTCAATGGGTAAGAGTGACTGGATGGAAACCAGGAGATCTGTGGTTGAAATCCTGGCCATGGCATTGAATTTTTCAGGATTACACGATCTCTCCAAAACCTTAGCCTATATACGGCTAGTGTGCAGAAATGATTAATTTCCATCAATTAACTAAAAATAATAAGAGTTAAATGATGAAGCCTGGGACTTAAGTACTTACAATAGTAAGTCGCCACAAATGGTGTACCTCGAATATGAGAGCCCCTAGTGTTTTAACGGGGAAAATATATTAGTCAGTGGGAGAATTTAATGTCATGACTGCAAGTTGGCCATGGTAGCTCAATGGTAAGAGTGAATGGACGGAAACCAGGAGATCCATGGTTCAAATCCCAGCCATGGAATTGAATTTTTCAGGTTGATTCTATCTGTTAAAAATAGTTTTATCATTTAATTTGGACATCATATTACTAAATTCCTGCATACGTGTATAATCCGGTTTTGACTTTCTCTGGATATCAGCTTAACTCAGTTAACTACAGGTTTGTCTTAAAAGATGCAGTGCATCATTTTGTTCATCTGTCTGATTAAAAAGCTTGCTATCTACTCCAAGAACACAGTTGACATTGTATGTTTAAGAGTTTGAACAAAATTTAACAGTTAAAAATTGTATTTAAATTAGTAAAAATTAAGTGTAGTTAAGAATGAAGGAATATCCCCTAAGTGAGAGTAAAAGGCTTTGCAGTATTGCTAGCTAAAAGAAAAATATTACAAATATCAGATCTAGGTCTGGTTGCACGAACCATTTTTAACATGTTTGTAAGATGGCATTGAATTTTTCAAGGCCACCTTATAGAGATCTGCTTTTTAAACATCACTTCAATTTCCTGTATCTTTAACAAAATGTGTGATGAAACTGTTTCTTCAAACTTTTATTTCAATTAAATGATCTAGATAGAAATGATAAGCTTTTGTAAGAAGAGAAGTACTAGGTATAGAAATACAAATGAATGTAACAGATCGGTTTGAGATCATAATGTCACTGTAATTTTGCACAAAATCAAGTAGGAATTGTATACCATTAGTAGTTAAAGTTACTAATATTTTAAGCAAACTCAGATTTGCTTGTCACTGTGGAGTAAAGCTGTGCTTTTAGAGTTAAAATGTTGACTAGAAAGTTTAATTTCCTTTTATAAACCCAAATCATGGTGACTGTTGATTGGTTAATGCTTGTTATTGTAGCCATGTCACATCAGGAAGAGAGTCAGTCGACACCAGCGCTGATCCATGTTCCTGATGCACCCAGCACATCCCTTGGCATCATCCCAGAGAACAACCTTCTGGAGAGTTACACAAGGCTATCTATTAGCTTAGAAGAGAATGGACTGTTCAAGGTAAGTCATACCAAGAAAGATGCAGTTCAACAAATCACACAACTTAAAGGGAACAAAGGATTTGGTGGATAAGAAACTCTGGACAAAAGAAATCCACTTAACCTAATGGACAAAAATGATGCTTTTGATTTACAAAGTAATTGCATGAATGAATATTTATCATTCATGTCTCACAGTTCCATACGGTGTGATGAAATAGCAGCCTTGCTTATGTATTTTTGGAGGAATTTAGTTACAGTGACATCAAAATTAATCGTAAAACTATTTGTAGTTGGTAGTAAGTGACGAGTAGCCTTGCTTGCTTATTACATTGGTTACTTGCCTATTTTAATTTATGGTTCCAATACAGGCAAACTCTTTGCTGCTAGCTATGTTACTTGGCTATCCAAATGTTCTATTTTCCTCTTAGTCATTCATATCCATTTTTCTTTTACCCTACCTAAAAAAAAGTTTTCCCTGTTACAGTTGAAACCTTTTTGATTAGTTATTCAGTATAGCACCTTTTCTGTTTATGTTGCCATGCTTCTTCTCTCCTTGACTTTGTTTGATTACAATTTAATAACAAATATACAATTTTGTTCTGATCACTGCATAAGAGTTTTCCCATACAGTGCCTGAACTTAATATTCCCATTATGCAGCATTAACCCGTGTTGTACGGAAAACTCGCACTTTCAGTAGTTTTATGCACCAAGAAGTAAAGTAAGTAAGTTCTTATTAAATTTTAGATGAGTCGCATTTTTTACACATCTGCTTCACTTTCGTACCTATTTTGAGGACATGTTTCGCAAATCTTCGTTTGCATCTACGGCTCTTGTGCGACATGTCCTCAAAATAGGTACGAAAGTGAAGCAGATGTGTAAAAAATGCGACTCATCTAAAATTTAATAATTTTTCGCTTCACTGTGGTGTTCCAATACAGTTGAATCTCGATATAAGTAAGTTCTATTCACCGTCTTCGTCAAATTTGTACCCATAAGAATAATACAATTCTTTTGAGTAATACAATTATGCATACATTAGTAATTAAATAATACAATAGTAGTAAACAACCTGTATGTGTGTGAGTCCAGTTTAAATATAAGAGCATGTACCATTAATGAACAAATGAGTAAAGCTTGGAAATCTAAGTACAATAGAATAGTAAAATAAGCCAGCAAATAGGCACCAAATTAAACAAAATGTTGATAAATGTTCCTTACACAAGGAAAGCCATCCTGAGATGGCTAATGCTATGCACAATTCCCGTGTCTATCAGTGAAAACATTCTTTTGACATCTCTGACATCATAATACATAGTAAAAGCATGACAGTTCTTTGGTGATTTCCTTTTCAACATGTGCTTCTTTGTAGAAAGCTTTTTTAGAAATGTTACACAGTATTTTGTAACCAGAGTTTTCCTGCACACCTGATTGACTTTGTCAAATGCAATTTTTGTAATCCCCTTGTGTTTCTGACAACAGTATTATTGAAATTTCATCAATCAGAAAAATTGAATGTTCCAAGAAATTATTTCAAAAATATTAAAATCAGAAGCATTATTAACAGTGAAGTATTCTTCATATTTTAAGTTTGATTTATGAGTCACTATGTTTACACTCAAACTTCACTTACTTGTTGTTGTATGATTGAAACGTTTTCAAGATCATTCGATCTCATCCTCAGCTGTTTGGTGACTAAATGAACCTTCCTCTTCTTCCACTACTATGGAGCTCCGATCACTCTGCCATCTGGTGTTAGGGGCACTAAGTTTTAATGCTTCATTTAATGCCGGGATTTCAAAATTTATAACTTTATTACGGTTTTTGTTTATGAATATTTTTTTCCCAAATATCCAATTCTATGGGTGTACTTAAAGATTTTAACAGTTTAAAAACAATTTAAACATTAAACAGGTTAAAAACAATTTAAACATTAAACAGTTTAAAAATTAAACTGTTAAAATCTTTAAGTACACCCATAGAATTGGATATTTGGGAAAAAATATTCATAAACAAAAACCATGATAAAGTTATAAATTTTGAAATACCGGCATTAAATGAAGTATTAAAACTTAGTGCCCCTAACACCAGATGGCAGAGTGATCGGAGCTCTGTAGTAGTGGAAGAAGAGGAAGGTTCATTTAGTCACCAAACAGCTGAGGATGAGATCGAATGATCTTGAAAACGTTTCAATTATACAACAACAAGTAAGTGAAGTTTGAGTGTAAACATAGTGCCTCATAAATCAAACTTAAAATATGAATTATTTCAAGTTTCCAAATGGTTTAAAATTTCATTGGAGAAATGATTATGGATCTACTGTATCATTTCTTGGATGGCATTTTTAGCAAAACATTCTTGTGCTATGGCAATGTACCATGCACTCATGTTTTTTTGGACATTGTTTTTACGGTGTGGTGCAAGAAGAGAGAGCTAACACACTCTGGTTTTTGCAGTATGGTCAACCAAGAAAGTAGAAAACAAATAATATGACAGCTATAAACACTCATTCGCTTAGTAGATAGTCAACATGAAAAATTCAATGCGATGGCCAGGATTTGAACCATGGATCTCCTGGTTTCTGTCCAGTCGATCTAACCCATTGAGCTACCATGGCCAACATGACGTCTTGACATTAAAATCTCCATTTGACTCGTATATTTCCCCGGTAAACCACTAGGGGCTCTCGCATTCGAGATACACCATTTGTGGCAACTTACTATTGTAAGTACTTAGTCCCAGGCTTCATCATTTAACTCTTATTATTTTAGTTAATTGATGGACTTTATGATTCTTTGATTTCTGAGTCAACTCAGTGTGTCACTTTCATACAGGAATACTTTAACAGGATTCAATACAGGAATACTTTAACAGGTGTAGTTAAACTTTGGCTTATGACATGAAGTATTCTTATTTCCTCATTTTATTTTAAGTCTTTATATTTGTATATCTAATGTAAGTATTTTATTGATTTTTTATCTTCACTGTATTATAACTGTATTAATTTGTATTCTATTTTTGACTTTGTCTATTGCTGTAATAAGCTTAATGACAATAAAATATTATTTATTTATTTATTTATTTATTTATTCATAACTGGTTAATATCCTCTGATATGTTGATGATAATTTCATCAATTGTATTGACGCTTTTCCCTGTTTAAGAAGCATCTCTTCTATGGATCTGCTTGTAGCTGGTTGTTATGCTTTTTTAGATTGCACCATTCTGCAACGTTCGCTATTATTTTGCAGCCATCACTGTGCATGTTGTATGTGCAGGTTTCCGAGTTGTATTTGTTGCTTGAGAGATACATATGAGAAGGTTGGTTTGGCCACAGCCATAATTTTAAAATGTTTGACTAATTAACCTTGAAATTGCTCAAAACAAAATATGGCAAATGTGGACTCTGCACACAGAGAAAGAAAGAACGTGCATGAATTTAGCGTATTAGCCAGTAAATAACCGTGTATAGTGGACTTCAAGTTCCAAAGTTGTCATCTATGTTTACAGAATTTGGCAAAACCTACCAAATCAGGACTTGGGAGCCAAGCGTCCAAGAAAACTTGTGCGCTTAGAATTGATTGTATCTTCTGCATTTGGGAAATTCAAAAGAGTTTTCACTTCAATGAAATGTTCTGCTTAGCGAGATACAGCCTCTAACCATGTTTCCCGCTGAGTTAAAATTGACTGAGAAAGCCAAGATAAATTTGGAATGGGTTCATGGAATTTTTAAGTATTAATTGGTGATATAGAATAAAAAGTAGTATTTCAGATAGTGGAGTGCCATTGTTACTAAAATTAGGCAAATGATTCAACCTTGTATATACTTTTCTCCATTTACAAGTTTTTTGATGAAGACTAGTTTCTGGGAACCTCTTCCCTATCGTCAGTTCTGTGGTTGACTGATGATGCATCCAGTGTCTGCATCTGGCTTGGTGTTGTGCTGCCATCTAATGTCCTGGTAAGTTTGATGACGTCATCTACGGCGGGAATTTTATAAATTCATCAAGAGGTCTTGTTTCTTCGTAATAAATATGTTTTTCCAAATCTGAAATTCTAGGAGTTTCTTTGCCTGTTTGATTAGTTCTATTTCTTGCTTTATGTTGTGATTCGCAGACGAAAAGTGATGTGCTACGGCCGACTTGTCCATGTGTTTGAATTTAATATTTCTGAAATGTTCTTTCATGCTTGTTCCTAGATTCCTTTTGGTCTTACCAATGTATATCTTGTCACAATCCTGGCAGCTCATTTGGTAAATGCCTGATAATTGAGTTTTTGGTGTGCTATTTTTAGAGGGTGGTTTAGTAAGTTGCGGATTATGTGTTTGTTCTGAGGAGCTAATTTTATGTTGATACTCTTAAATATCTTTTCAAATTTTTTGAAGTATTTTGGATGTAATGTAAATTTGCCATATCTGGTGTTTGGGTTTTCTAGTTTTTTTAATGTAGTAATGTCCTTTTAAGTTTTTGTTTCTTTTATGTCTGTAGATCAATTTGTTATAGTTCAATTCGGCAGCCTGGTGTATGTGAGTGTACACCTGTTCATATTCTGTTTTTGTTAGCGGAATGTTGATTAATCTGTGAAGCAAACTATGGAATAATGCATATTGATGTTGTACTGGGTTGAATGGGTAGCATTTAATGTAATTGTCAACATGTGTTGCTTTTCTGTATATTCCAAATTCATTTGATTTGGTAAAGAAAATTGAAAACACAGTTATGAAAACTGAAGAGGTGATGGTGTCCTTTGATATCAGATCTCTATTCACAAGCATACCAGTAGAAAAAATTCCAAAATTGATGAAAGGCTGGTTATCCAAAAGCAACGTTGCAGATGATAAAATAGAGGAGTACATCAAATTAATCTTATGTATTGAATAAAACAGCTTCACGTTCTCCAGCAAGATCTTCCAACAAGCAGCAGGCTTGGCCATGGGTAACCCTCTTTCACCATTACTGGCTAATCTGTTCATGAGTAATTTGGAAACACACATTACTAAAGCCTTTCCACATATTTTCAAATGTTGGCAAAGATATGTCAATATTGTGTTTGCTATAGTTCCTAGAAGACTAACCGAGGATGTTATAAAGTTGCTAAACCTACAAGAGAAATCCATAGTTTTCACCATTGAAGTAGAGCAGGATGAATGGCTACCTTTTCTAGATTTGAAAATCATTAGAACACCAACAGGATTACAATTTGGAATATACAGAAAAGCAACAAATGTTGACAATTACAGTAAATGCAACCCATTTAACCCAGTACAACATCAATATGCATTATTCCATAGTTTGGTTCACAGATTAATCAACATTCCGCTAACAAAAACAGAATATGAACAGTAGTACACTCACATACACCAGGCTGCCGAATTGAACAACTATAACACAAATTTCATCAAAAAAATGATCCACAGACACAAAAGAAACAAAAACTTAAAGGACATTACTACATTAAAAAAACTAGGAAACCCAAACACCATATATGGCAAATTTACATTTCATCCAAAGTACTTCAAAAAATTTGAAAAGATATTTAAGAGTATCAACATAAAATTAGCTCCTCAGAACAAACACAACATCCGCAACTTACTAAACCACCCTCTAAAAAATAGCACACCAAAAACTCAATTATCAGGCATTTACCAAATGAGCTGCCAGCATTGTGACAAGATATACATTGGTAAGATCAAAAGGAATCTAAGAACAAGAATGAAAGAACACTTCAGAAATATTAAATTCAAACACCTGGACAATTTGGCCTTAGCACATCACTTTTGGTCTGAGAATCACAACATAAAACAAGAAATGGAGCTGATCAAACAGGCAAAGAAACCTCTAGAACTTCAGATTTGGGAAAACATATTTATTACGAAGAAACTCTTGATGAATTTTGAAAACCCTGCCGTAGATGAATCATCAAACTTACCAGAGTATCAGATGGCAGCACGACACCAAGCCAGATGCAGACAATGGTTGCATCATCAGTCAACCACAGAACTGAGGATAGGGAAGAAGTTCCCAGAAACTAGTCTTCATCAAAAAACTTGTAAGTGGAGAAAAGTATACACAAGATTATTGGTGATGTTAGAAGCACTTTCTTCACTCTAGAAACAATCTTTATAGTGGCCCCTGAGAGTTTCATGACATGATGTAAACCTTGTCAGGTGAACCAATTTAAGATAAAGCTCCCTCTTTAGAGATATATGCAGCAGTACATTGTCATACCATATATCTTCTGGTGACAGAAAACCTGTTCAGTCAATGCATTTGTGGTTTCATCAATAGAACTCCATAAGTTTTTATGCGTCGGTGTATTATTAATAATAATAATAATAATAATAATAATAATAATAATAATAATAATAATAATAATAATAATAATAATAATAATAATAATAATAATAATAATAATAATAATAATACTTTATTGTCTATAGACTTGTATACAAGTTTCAGACATTGTCAAATTTCAATATTTACATTTACAAACAGCACAACATTTTTACAATTCATCCAGAGAATACAGACATTTTTTAATCAATAATTTTTAAGCTAGTTTTAAAGTTTGATTTTCTTACAGTTTTGATTTCTATAGGTAATTTATTATACAAAATTGTTCCTATATCATTTATATCCTTAAATACAGTTTGCTTATTACACTTATATCTATGCTATCTGTTGTATTATACCCATGAATATCATTATTTTTAGTAGGATTCTTATTCTGTATATACAGTACAGTCCTACATATGTACAAGCAATAAATGGTTAACATTTTGTGTTCCTTAAAAGCATTCCTACAAGATTCCCCAAATTTTAAATTACTAATAATTCTGATGCATTTCTTTTGTAGAACCATCAACTTATTCATATGCACCTTTGCTGCACCGCCCCACACCTCAATCCCATAATGTAGTTGAGGATAGGTAACACCATAATAAATCCTTTTTGATTCTTCATTACCTAATGTGTGATTAAAAAATCTTAAAAGATAAATGGATTTGCTAATTTTGTTACTGTCACCCTGGTGGTAGGCTCGCGAAGCCGATGAAAAATGATGGCCGATCGTTACCGGAAGTGAGAGACAGTTGAATGTAGAGTTGGAAAAATAAACAGTTTGAAGGTTCTAGCAATTTTGTAATGGTGAACAGTGTATTTCGAGGAGAATAAAGTGTAGTTTTTGTATTTTGTACCTCGTTTTATCATTTCACGAACCCACAAAGTCACAACTGGTGTCAGGAAGCAGGACAACAACATCACCGAACATTATGGCCATGGAATCGGCATTGGAAATGCTTTTGCAGAAGATGAACGAATTAACAGCGAAGTCGGAAGCGGCAAATAACAACTTGGCCGCGAAGATGAACGAGTTAACAACAAAAACAGAAGCGGCAAATAACCTGGCCGCAGAGTTGAAAGAAATAAAGACCGAATTGACCACAGAAATGAAGGCAGCGAACGACAGCCTGACCACGGAAATGAAGGAGGCGAACGAGGTCCTCGCCGCCAAATTTGAGGAACAGTTGGCCGGCGTGAGGGATAACGTGACGGAGCTGGGCAAGCGGATGGGCCAAGTGAACGAGCGCGTCGAGGACCTGGCGAACCGCATCAATGATCTAGAGGGAAAGGCCGACAATAACGCCAAGTCCCTGAACGCCATGGTTGAAGACGTCGAAGACCTCGCGAACCGCGTAAACAACCTGGAGGGAAAGGCCGACAGCAGCGTCAAGTCCCTGAACGCCATGGTGGAGGACGTCGTCGGCAGGAAGCTGAAGGACTTGAAGGCCAACGCGCCGGGACGCGACACATCTGCGCGCGTCAAACCTCCCAAGTATGACGGCGTCAACGTTTGAAGTCTTCCGCCGCCAGTTCGACACAGTGGCCAGGCACAACAGATGGTCACCGGAGAAGGAGGCCACACAGTTAATAGCCAGTCTCCAGGGACGGACTGCGGAAGTCTTAAACGCGGTGCAGGCAACGGCGGCGCCCAAGGACATCTGGGAGGCCCTGGAGAATCGTTTCGGGAACCACCGCTTAGCCGCAGCGTACCGCAGCCAACTAAAGGCAAGGTCACAGCAGCCGGGAGAGACGCTGCAGGAGTTAGCCATAGCGATTGAGCAGCTAGCTAGCAAGGCCTTGGTTGACGTGCCACTGGAGTTCGTATCCCGGGAAGCCGCCTACAATTTTGTCGACGGGGTACGGGACACGGAGATTCGTCAGCGCCTAATGCTCGGCGATTATAAAACCATCCACGAGGCGCTGACGGCGGCATTAAGGATGGAGGCGGCCAAAGTAACATCTATCCCGACGTCGAAAACGAGGAGTGTCCGCTACGCCGGAGACAGAAGACGAGCTGTGGGACGCCGGCGAACACATAGTGGCCTGTGTTGGGGGTGTGGACAGCCCGGACACCTGCGGAGAGACTGCCCACACCAGGAAGAGCAGCCGGACAACGAGTAAGGGCCGTCGTGGAGAGGGGCACGTCGGCGCCATCACCACCATCCCCTCGAGTGACACTGCGTGCCGTCAGCCGGCGTATGGATGACAGCCTCATCGCGGACGGTTGGGTAAGAGGAAAGCCGTGCCGCGTGCTGGTGGACACCGGGGCGGCCGTGACCATCATCAGACGTGACGTGGCGAAGGGTTTGCCGACGAGGAAACCGAGCCGACCATACGAGCTTGTGACGGCATCGGGCGACACCATGCCTGTGGAGAAGGAGGCCCTGCTGGAGCTGAACTTGGGACGGAGTGCCGTGCGTCTGTGGGTCTTCGTCGCGAAGGTGGCTGAGGAGGTGATCCTGGGACTGGATGCCCTCAGGAGCCACGAGGCGACGGTCGACGTCGGCAGGAAGGTCCTGAGGCTCAACGGAGAATTTATACTCCGTCAACCAGAAGAGCGCATTGGAATTTGCAGGGTTGTCTTGAACAAAGACGTGGTTGTCCCCGCGAGGAGCGAGGTGATTGTGACGGCGCGACTGGAAGCACAGACAGCACGTTGGGTCCAGAGGCAGCAGGAGTACGACTTCACCTCGGAACATCGCAGAGGGAAGAGTCACGGTAGCGCGGACGCTATGTCCCGAAGATCCTGTCCAGAAGAGTGCGGCCAATGCACAAGAGTGGAGGGGAGGGACCGTGCCACAGCAGTTCGAGTAGTCACGGCAGTGCCTGCGGATGGCTGGTATAGCGCAGGCCTGAGGAGGGAGCAGCTGGCGGACGCAGACTTGGGGCCACTCTTGAGGGATGTGGAGAACCTGGTGGACCACCTCCACGACATGCACGAGATGGCTCGCCAGAACGTCCAGAAGGCGAGCGACCGCATGAAAACCCGATACGACAGGCAAGCCAACAGCCAAGGGTTCCAGCAAGGTGACCTGGTCTGGTTGTACCGCCCGACCCGGACCAAGGGACGCTGCCCGAAGCTTCAGCAGCCATGGCAAGGACCGTACCGTGTGATGAGGAGGATTAACGACGTGATGGTACACCTGGATCGCCTGGCCCGCTATGAAGTCGCTGTTCGGAACGACCAGCCTTGAGGAGGGAGCAGTGTCACCCTGGTGGTAGGCTCGCGAAGCCGATGAAAAATGATGGCCTATCGTTACCGGAAGTGAGAGACAGTTGAATGTAGAGTTGGAAAAATAAACAGTTTGAAGGTTCAAGCAATTTTGTAATGGTGAAGTGTATTTCGAGCAGAATAAAGTGTAGTTTTTGTGTTTTGTACCTCGTTTTATCATTTCACGAACCCACAAAGTCACATTACATATACTATCTATGTGTTGTGCCCATGTTAGCCCACTGTCCTAAGAACTTATGTGTGTCTGTTTTATCACAGTTTTTATTGTCAATCACAAGTGATTGCTAATATTCCAAATATTAGCATATGGCATATAGTTTATGAGCAATGTAGATTCATTCAGCACCAATTTGTTTATTTTTCTAAAAATATACGAAGCTGCACATATTCGATTTATACCACTCTATGGAAAATGTATCACTAGAATCAACATTGGTTTTAATTAGTTGCTGGTTTAACTTAGATTTATACTTAAACATCTCCTTGTGCTGCATGCTATTAAAGTGCTGCACAATGTGATTGTTTATTAGCAACATAACATCCTCAATAAAGATTGCCATACATATGATACGAGGAGAGCAACTGGTTACCATAGGGTGAGCACGAATAAAAGTCAAACTAATAAAGATCCATTTAAAATAGGAGCCACATTATACAATAAATTGCCATCTGTAATTAAGAATACTTCTGACTCAAAATTTAAACTGGTCTTAAAATCATACCTAATTGAAAAATGTTTGTATAGTATAAATGAACTGTAATATATATGTATGTAGTATAAATGAGTTGTATACCTATGTAAACAATAAGATTTGTATGTAATTTAGGTATTTTGATCTTTGTAAATAACTTATATACTTTTGTAAACAACTCTATATTTTGTAAATAACTTATGTATTTTGATCATTTTGTATTTTGACTGTATAGAGATAATTGACAGTGTCAGATGCTCTTGTAAGAGTCTATTGGCTGCAATAAATTATTATTATTATTATTATTATTATTATTATTATTATTATTATTATTATTATTATTATTATTATTATTATTATTATTATACATTATTATACATTTTTAGGTTGGCAATGGAAGAGTGAAGTGGAGGCTTGTGTGAGCTCCAGCTGTATATTGATATATTTTGTGTATATTGGCTTAGTGCAGTGGTTTGGTAGTAACACGTGACACAGTAAGTACTGAGGAATGGTTTTGTATTAAGGATCTGTAGGGACTTAAAAGATACTCAAGTTATGCTAATTCTCTACAAAAGCCTTGTCCGTAGTAATTTGGAATATGCCTCAATTGTATGGTCACCAATATATAAATGTCACAACAATCAAATAGAGAAGATCCAAAAAAGGTTCCTCAGATACTTACATTACAAAACTTACGGTGTTTTTACTTATAATCAGAACTTGCCTTATAGTCAATTGCTTAACGAATTCAAAACAGTCTCACTCTCTGATCGTAGAACAATAGCCGAACAATTATTTCTGTACAAACTCATAAACGGCTTGGTATCCACTGAAGAACTGCTTGACAGAATATGTTTTAATGTCAGTTCTGCTAATTTTAGAAATCGTCAGCTCTTTCAATTTAAGACTCCCAAAACAGTATCCCATAAAAATTCTCCCGTTGTTAGGTTGTGTGCGAAATACAATAAACTCTCTACTAAAATAGAGCTGGATTTTACTTTAACTTACGAGCAGTTTAAAAAATAATTAAATATGGGAATTATTTGCATGTGATTTTCAGTTGTATTGCATAATGAGTTTAACATTTGCAATTCTAGTCTTATATAGTAGTTTAATATGTTTCATTTTTAGTCTTAGTTTTTTTAATATTTTATTCCATTAATTGCATTCTCTTTCTTTTATATTCAACTTTGATCAATTATTGTTTACTCTGTTGTATCACTTATTTGCTTGATTAGTATACAATTTGCAATGTCTTATCTTCAATAATAGCTTAATATATAGTGTATTTTTAGTTTGTCTGTATTCCTTTTTGTATTTCTGTTTTGCATTTAGTCAAACTTGTGTAACTAAATTGCATGTAGCTACTGTAATTGGAGCTTTGCTCTGTTGTAGCACAAATGAAGAAAATAAATAAATAAATTATTATTATTTATTATTATTACCTATTATTATTATTATTATTATTATTATTATTATTATTATTATTATTATTATTATTATTATTATTATTATTATTATTATTATTATTGGTGGTGGTGGCGGTGGCGGTGGCGGCGGCGGCGGCGGCGGCGGCGGTGGCGGCGGTGACACACTTTTTACACACCACAAACAAAATAATACACTACTATCTTCATGAAAATATTATTTTCAAACTTGTTTGCGTATTTACATAGGAATGCTGACTGAGAGGTTTTTATGGATGACATTTTGTAGCTGCAACAGCTAGCAGTCCTGCACACTCTTAGGTTATTTATTGGAAATTTAATCGTTTTACCACACTAGCTGTTTGTAGGCTAAGATTTGGATATGCAGAGTTAGACTGAAAAATTCAATATCTTAGCCAGGATTTGAACCACGGATCT
Source organism: Mantis religiosa (assembly GCA_030765055.1). NCBI lineage: Eukaryota > Metazoa > Arthropoda > Insecta > Mantodea > Mantidae > Mantis > Mantis religiosa. The sequence goes on along the minus strand of CM060954.1, from coordinate 1,168,535 downwards.
CCCAGTTGCTCGCCTGGTTGCTCTTTACCTTTGAGCTACCATGGCCAATGTGTTGACATGACATTAAATTCTCCAACTGACTCGTATGTTTCCCGATAAAATTTTTCGGTCTAACTGTACATATCCAAATCTTAGCCTACACACAGCTAGTATGGAAGAATGATTAAATTTCCAATAAATAACCCAATAGTGGTAACTATGAAGCCTGGGATCTAAGCACTTACAGAATAGTAAGTCGACACAAGCATATGAGAATCCCTAGGAAACATACAAGTCAGTTGGAGAATTTAATATCATAACGGCACATTGGCCATGGTAGCTCAGTGGTTAAGAGCAACTGGACAAGACTGGGAAATCTGTGGTTCAAATCCCGGCCACTGCCTTGAATTTTTCAATCTGACTTTACCTATCATGTACACCTTACTCATTCATCACACAACACTCTAGCTTGGAACTTGGGGAATCACCATACTTGTCCATGACATCAGGTGATTACTGACTGATGAGTTGACTCTCTACCCAATTGCATAAGCTTTTTCTCCTTGCAGTTTTATTTCACAACACTCCGCTATTCCTAGCATTTAGCTGAGAAAATAGGAAATCACTGTGAAGTCATAGAAATTGTGAAATATGCACTTTTAAAAGTATAGTATATGGTAAAATGTGCTGTTTTAATTAAACAGTGTAAAGTACATAAGCAAAAATGTGTTCTTGCAAAATAAGCACAAATAAACATACTTAAAATTATATTCTTATGAGTAAGGACTATGATACAATGAAGCACAAAATTATATTAATACTTAAAACTGCTCATCTAGGAATGTTTTACAAAGTATAATCTCTGCTATTCCTTAAAAGTATGGAAAAACTTAACCATTTTGTTTAGAAATCTGGGCCTTATAGATGAGGCTATTTCTCCATGTACTTATTCTGTGCTTTTGTTGCATTTTATTGTGAAAACAAACTACTGTTATAAAAATGAAAGTAATTAGTGGTACTATAACCAATAAGAGATGCATATGGAGACTTCATATAAGTGGTATTAAGAAACATTGAAGCCTGATTATGATTGCAGGGATCAAGTCGTTCGTCATCCAGCAGTGCAACGAGCCATCACATGACACTTGAGGAACTTAGAGCAGTGAATCGTTATGCAGAGAGCACCAAGAGTCTGTCCTACCTGCCGCAGGTGAGGCCGGATAGGAGCACTTCACCAGGTTAGCATGTCGTAGAGGTTAGCTGTGCTGGGTGCATGCTCCGCCCCATTCATTCTCTGTGTGACAGGTATCTTCACAAACAGTTTGGATACTGTGTGCATCTAACTACTCCCTTGGTGTCCCTGTCAAGAATCCAGGCATACCAACCGAAAGGCATGAAATGTGTGAGAGGGAACCCACAATAGTATAATGCCATATTTCTGCTGTAGAAGTTGGCACCCCTGTCTTGTACACTTTGTGCTGTAATTGTGAATGTGTGTTATTTAAACATTCATTTTAATATGTACATGGTCATCACAGTCATTAGTCCATTTTCAAAGATTCTTTGTAAGTAAATGTCTATCTGGGAGCTTTTGTTTTGCCATTTGGCCATATTATATGGAATTGCTAGCCCCGCATTGCTTCTGTTTCCTTCCTGTGTGCTAAGCAAGCATCATGTTAGCCAATAATCACACAGAACCTTCATGTATGTTTACTATGTGTTTGAGCACATGTATCCGTAAAAAATGAAAGAACTATGACATTGAGAAAAGTTGGAACAATCCAAAAAACATCTTTGAGAAATTATTAATTTTTAGATGAGTCGTATTTATTACACATCTGCTTCACTTTCGTACCTATTTTGAGGACATACAGTTAAATCTCGATATCTTTGAGAAACCTTATAGAGGAATCCAAAATTTTGGAAACCTTAGCCTGGAATGTCATAAAGCTGAAACCCAATGAGGTAATTGTAGTTCAAAAATTGCAGTTGGGTGTGGATAATGATCACTGTGTCGAACTGTAATACGGTTTTATTTAATGGCCATTAATGTGTAAGAGATATATGAACTTCACAGCATCTTCAGGTAAGTGGATATTGTATAATCCCAACAGCCTTAGAAGGGAACCTGAAGTAAATAAAAATGCTGGTCTGCAAACTATATTACAACACCCGGAGTGGAGCCTCTGATCTGAACCACTTAACTGTCATATCTGTGTTTATGCAATTAACAGTGAAGCTACAAATACTACACAAATAGCTTATAATTATTTGTAACAATAACTTCACTTATTTTGAAAGAAATTGAGAGACCATTATTTCATAAACTTTGTTTACATCTTCAGTTAGTCAATCTCGTCGTTGTCATCGTTATGGTCACCAGAGGTCACTACATTCCTGCTAGTGCTACCAAAATCTGAAAATGAAGTAAATTTAAAGATAGAATCGATTGTATGTCAAAATTCATTATGCAATTTCTATTTTTTTTTTTAAATATTTTTTCCAAACCATTAAATCTATCGGACCGTTTAATTGTTTTAATAATTTAACTTCTGGATTTATTTCATGGTTAAATGACCAGATATGATCTGCTATGGCCGATTTATCAGTTTGTTTATACTTAATATTTAAAAAATGTTCTTTCATTCTGGTTTCTAAATTATATTTGGTCTTTCCAATATAAACCTGATCGCAGTCTAAACAATTAAATTGATAAATGCCAGAGTTTTTATTATTTTATTTTTTATTTTTCATTATTCTTTATTATTTTATTTTATTAATTTTATCTTTTTTAGAAAAAATGTAGTAAATTTTTAATATTATATTTACTTTAAGGAACCAAAGTTATACAAAATTCTTTAGAAAATTTTTGAAAATGTTTATTAACCCAAGGGTGGTAAATAAATTTTTTAAAATTATAATTGTCTTTTATTTATTTTAAGGGTAAAAATATCTTTAACAGTTTAATTTTCCTTCAGTACAATACTAAAACTTAAGTTAATTGATGGAAATTAATTGTTTCTTCATACTATTATGGTATAATACATTCACATCTACAATATGCAGTTGAGATATGGGGCAGCACTTGTATGACTAACATGAACAGATTACTAGTTTTGCAGAAGAAATGTATATGATGTATATATAAGGATCGTGTAAAAATGTCTTTGTAGAAAACAAAATCCTATTTTATATGTTTTTAAAGTATTCATGTTTGTAGTCAGCAAGGAGGAAATGGGTAATTTAAATAAACTTTGTCACAAACACGAAACAAGGACACAAAATAATTACCATAGAATAACTTTAAATAAGAAGTCAACAGATAAAGATCCCTTAATCATGGGAAAAATATTATTTAATAAACTACCAAATTCAGTAAAAGCAAAAAAATGTAAATTATTTAAAAATGAACTAAACAAGTTTCTAATATAGAAATGTTTGTATAAACTGGACAAATTGCAATTAAATGTATATAATTGTTTATCTTGACGTATCCGACAACATGTAAATGTTATTATGGATGAAATAAACTGATTTGATTTGATTTGACTAGCCGTGTATAGGTAAAGCTTTTGGATAGATAGTCAAACTGAAAAATTCAATGCCATGGCCAGGATTTGAACAACAGATCTCCCGGTTTCTGTCCAATGGTTCTTATGCATTTGCCATGGTAGCTCAGTGGGTAAGAGCGACTGGACGGAAACCAGGAGATCTGTTGTTCAAATCCTGGCCATGGCATTGAATTTTTCAGTTTGACTCTATACTAAAACTTGTTTATATCAGTGTTCCTTCAAAGGCTGGCAGGATCATAGTTATAATTTGCATGACAAAATGCTTATTTCCCAATGTCAGAGGTACCAGAGTCCAAATGAAGGAGTGGTAGTAGTGGTAGTGTGTGTTTGTGTGTTGTGCATTTATGTGTGCTACATCTATCTTTGGCTTTTTCGAAGAACATAAAAGTAGTTGTTCTTTTTATTTTGTAAAATTTTGAGTAGAATACATTGTCTTTATGATATTTACATGACAAAGTGTTGAAGTACATATTGTCTGCAGACAGCTTCTCAACTTCTCTTCATTCTGAATGAACTTTGACTTATTGTAAACTTAAAGAGATATATAAATATTTACTGGATTAAAACATATAATTTATGTTAAAAATGTTTATGGCATTTCTGGTCTGGACATTGCAGTACTTATGCATTCTAAGTCACCATTGTTCTGTTTCTCATGATGTCATGCAAAGAAATAAGTATACAACAATGTATTTTTATTTTTGCTTCACATACATAGTATATAGAGAAGATATTGCATTTCACAAACATTCAGCATAACTCAAAATTGAGAAGTTGGTTAAATATCAGCAACTCTCCCCGCCACTCCTAACACTCTTCACATGAAGAAAATGTTCAAATATTTTGGTTTTATCAAAAACAGTCCTAACAATGTTGATAAAAATGCCATGGGTTTAAGGTATTTTGGTGGCAAATGAAATGTACATGTTGAATTTTCTACATGTGAAGATCAATTTAATAATGTCTTGGGTAAAAGAACATTTCAGGAGATATGGAAATTATTAATGAAGAACAAATATGAGAGGCTTCAAACTGTGGGGCGCATTTAGAATTAGGAAATTGGAAGGCAAAAAAAAAAAAAAAAAAAAAAAAAAAAAAAAAAAAAAAAAAAAAAAAAAAAAGAAGAAGAAGAATTGATGAAATTTAGCAATATGGGATTGGTAACAGAAGTATTAGAACAAGCCAAAAAGGTAAGAGGAACATCTATCTATAAGGATTTATTTTATGATCAAAGAGAACAATGGAGGAGGCTAATTGAGGGAAGAAGTATGGCAAGGAAGCAAGGTTTTAATGCATTTCTATGAAATGGCAAACTGTGGATTAATGGACGAGTAGCTGTGCAGAGAAGTGTCAGAAGCAACATCCAAGACATGGAACAAACAAGCTGACTTCAATATCTGGTGCGAATGTCCACAAAACACTTGGAGTAAATGCAGCATATATTACAACACTGTTTTCAACACTTCCAAGAAAGGAATTGATATTTATTTATTTATTTGTACAGTTTCCATTACAATTTTAATACAGTAAATTTAACATAGAACATGCTGTATTATACATCCTGTACAAATACATGAAATTGCTGACCCTAAGATTTACTCCCTGACTCAGGTCCCCTGGCAATAAGCCTTTGGGAAGAAAATAAAGTGAAATTGCATTACATCGAGTACAGAGTGAAACAAGTGTTGGAATTCAAGGGGTTAGAAAAGGGGTGAAAATTAGGGAATATCGAGATGTAGGGACATATCAGTAAGGCAAAAATATGGATAAATTATAGAAAGGAAGAAATAGAATGGGTCTATTAGAGGTAGAGTAAAAGATATGAGCAATTATGATATGGCTGTACAAATTACAGTAAGGAATGGGAGATTAGAAAGGGTTTTGAAAAGCTGCGGAGAGGATTTGTGAAAGTCTGATGAAGTGATAGGTTAAATGGAAGAGGGATTAAAAAAAATAACCTGATAGTGAAGTTAAATAATTTGTAATATAGAAAGGGGATGCGAGAAATGAGGTGATGTGCAACTGTGAAATATTGAAAAGTGAGGTTAAGTGAAAATAGACACAGTGAAATAACAGTAATATGAAGTTGAAACAAGTGATAATAATATACAGAGATGGGTAACATTTGGCAAACAGGAAAAACTAGCACAGGATAGAAAAGTAAATGGAAAGCAGTGACTATTAAAAGGGGCAAACACGTGTAAAGTATGCAATTGTATTGAAGGGCTGCGGCCAGATTCCAGGTCAGAGGTAGTCCAAGATGTATTTGATTTTGTACTTAATAACTATATCATATCAATCATTATTGGCCCGCCTCAGTAGCGTAGATGGTAGTATTCAAGAGGTCCCGAGTTTGAATCTTGGTCAGGATGAGTCATCTGGATAAGGTTTTTTCCAGGGGTTTTCCATATCTTTAAAGGCAAATGTCAGGTAGCTTTAAGCTCCATGGACCCTGGACACATTTGAGCATCATTTCACCCATTTCATTCACCGTCTGATATGACTTAATGTTGGAGAATATAAAATTACAAAAAAAAAAAAATCATTATTGGTTACAATGTTGAAATAGCTGATTGCCATATTTCCCTTGTACCTATAAGGAAACATGCCTAAGTAAATGAACATGAAGTAGATACAGAAATGAGCATTTTAAGAATAAATGAAGATAATGATTTGAATGTACACACAAGATTTTTTAACAATTTAATCTTTGAATATTTTTGTTGATTGACATGAAGTAGTTAGAAAAATAAGGTTTTGCAAGAAGAGTTTCTGGAGGTGTGGATTAACATACTAGAGTACTGATTATTAAGTTTAGTGAAAAACTTAAAACCTTTACTGAATAATCAGCATTGTTTTCTTGCCATTGTATAAGTAGGTCACACATAACTTCAATACCAAGATTTCTGTCAAAATACGCACTTGAAGTACTCTGAAAAAGTCTGTTAAATAAAAGTCTTGATTTAATTTCAGCATCTTGTAAGTATCTGACACAAGATTTTCAAGTAAATCTTCCCATCCCAGACTAAATTGCAAGTGGAACATTTTATTTTTTGAAAATCTTATTTTCTCAAAAATGGCTATAACCAGTTTTTATAAAAATAACTTTTTTTTTTATATTTTTGTAACAAATGAGAATTATCTTAGAATGTCATCAGAATGATCTTCTTCTGAATGACTTTTGTATAACTATAAACTGTAAAATATAGACAAATTCTTACTACACAAATATTATACAACTCTTTAAAGTGCACAGTTTGTCTTTTTTTTTTTTTTTTTTTAACCATTTTGTAGATAGGTACTTATTATTTGATTGAAATGTGTGTAGTGTTTAACGCCCGCTTTTACTACATACGGCACCGCAGGCGGTGACACTGATGATGCATGAGATGAAGATGGAGCACCGGTGGAATGAGATGGTGGGGGAAACCGGAGGTCCCGGAGAAAACCCGCCCCAATGCCGTGTTGTCCATTATTTGATTGAATTTTCCAATACTGTCACATTGGCAAAGCTGTTTTGGAGGGACAGTGTAGCCATCATCACAAAGAAGTGGGAGATGGGGAATCATCCTGTTGCTTATTGGTTGGTGGGAAGACAGTGGCCAGTCATGAGCCAGGGGACAACTGTCAAAAATCTTTCTTCTTCACTTCAGGGATTAGGCATCCTGCCTGTTCCATCTTTGCATCCCATCAACTATTCCCATATTCTTCTTGGGCATCCTACATATCTTCTTCCGCGAGGACTGTATCATCTTATTTAAACCAGTACTCTTTCTTCGTTCATTCTGTTCATATGTTCTTCCCAGTTCTGTATATATTCTTCTATTTTGTCCTGTAATTTATATATGCCTAGTTCCTCTTGAATAGTTTCATTTCTTATTAAATCTTTCCCAGGGTTGTTATTTGCAGATGACTTAGTACTTGGTTCTATATCTGTTGGAGGGCTGAGAAGGGCAATTGAAGCAATAAGTAGTTATTGCCAAAAATAGTGGTTGAGAGTTAATGAAAAGAAAATGAAGATCATGGTTTTTAAGAAAGGTTATAGATTGCGTAAAGATGAGAAATGGGAGATAAATGGAAGAGAAATAGAGGTCATAAAGAGATTTGATTATTTGGGGATAAGATTGAGCTGTGATGGTAAATGGACTGAACAGAAAAAATTGGCTCTAGCAAAAGGTAAAATGGCCATGAGTATTGTAAGAGCATCTTTAAGAAAATTACCTGACATTAATGTCAAATGGCTGGAAAGAATCTATACTGCCATAGTGGAAAATAAGATGTTGCATGGGGCAGAGATGTGGGGAGTGGATGAAGCATAGGAAGAGATGGATGTTATTAATAGATCTTTCTCTAAATATTTTTGGGCTTACTGGTAGCTTCACCCAATGGGGCAGCACAATTAGAGTTGGGAAGACATTCAGCAAGGGTTAAAATTATCTCAAGGGCATTGAAATATCTATACAGAGTTGCTAATTTGGAAGAAAACAATATTATCAAGGAATATTTTCTTTTGCAGATGAGAAGCAAATTGGGAGAGTCTTGGGCGCAAAAAGTAAGGGAACTGATGGAACAGATAGGTATGGGACATATTTGGAGGAACGAAGAGTATTATTATAGGGGCTTTTGGAAAGAGGTAGAATTAAGGCTGGAAGATTTAGATAGCCAAGTTATATTTACCAGTGTAAGGGAGAAAATATCATTGAGGATATATAGGGAAATAAAGACAGTGTGGGAGAGGGAGAAGTACATAGATGTGTGTAATAAGTTAGGGCGAGTAGGATTTGCCTGGGCAAGGACAGGAGTTAGAAATTTGAAAGGTATTAGATATGAAAAGGATACAGGGAAATGCCCAATGTGTGCAGAAGAGGATACAGATTGGCATAGTATTGTCGCAAACCCGATCGAAATAAGGCGGATTGGCACACAAAGGAACGGATAGGTTTCACGTAGATAACGAGCTTGCATAAGCAGATAAACATAGCGCTTGAGATAAAAGACATACTGAAACAAACAAAGTGAGATAAATGGAAATTTCTGGTAATATGTTGATTATTCGGTTTCTTTATTCTTCTGGAAGAGTCTCGAATTATGAATTAGATATAAAAGTGATTGTGACACACCAGCCTGTCAGTCAGTTGTGAAAGTGTTGTGAAATGAGAGACAACCAGCTGTGTTGTTGTAACGAGAACTAAGGATGTAATCTGCTGTCACTGTTTGTTATTGTGATCGACCTTGGTAGACTGATGGCGTATGTAAGGTAATACTGCTGTACTCTATAAGAGTATTTCTACGAAAATAAAGGATATTTTTAATTTCTTCACCTCGGCCTTTTAATTCTACGAACCCACAAAGTTACAATTGGTGTCAGGAAGCAGGGCGACAACATCATCGAGAAGATGGAATCAATGAAGACCGAATTAACAACGAAGATGGAAGCTGCAAATAGCAACTAGGGAGCGAAGATGACCGACACCAGGAAGAGCAACCGGAGGAACGAGTAAGGACTGGCGTGGCGAGGAGCACGTCGGCGCCATCACCACCATCCCCTCAAGTGACACTGCACGCCGTCAGCCGACATATGGATGACAGCCTCATCGCGGACAGTTGGGTCAGAGGGAAGCCATGCCGTGTACTTGTAGACACTGGGGCAGCCATGACCATCATCAGACCCAACGTAGCCAGGGGTTCGCCATCGAGAAAACCGAGCCGACCATACCAGCTAGTGACGGCATCGGGCGAAACCTTGACCGTGGAGTGGGAGGCCCTGCTGCAGTTGACCTTGGGATGGAGTGCCGTCCGTCAGTGGGTGTTCGTCGTGGAGGCGGCTGAGGAGGTGATGCTGGAACTGGATGCCCTCAGGAGCCACGAGGCGACGGTCGACGACGGCAGGAAGGTCCTGCGGCTCAGTGGAGAAGAGGTCATACTCTGGCAACCCGAAGAACGCCTTGGAATCTGCAGGGTCATCTTGAAGGAAGACGTGGAGGTGATGGTGACGGCGCGAGTGGGAGGACAGTGAATGAAGAACATTGTTGCCATGCCAAGAGGTGCCAGTGAGGCTGCTTAACCTGTGAGAGTTACTGGCGGTAGTAAAGGCCTTGGAGCACTTCCACAAGTATCTGTACGGTTAGCCATTCCACCTGAGGACTGACCACTCCACCCTAACCTGGCTACTGAGCTTTAGAAACCTGAAAGGCCAGACAGCACTTAAGTTCAGAGGCTGCAGGAGTACGACTTCGCCTCTGAATATCGTAGAGGGAAGAACCACGGTAACGCAGACGCCATGTCCCGAAGACCCTGCCCAGAGGAGTGCGGCCAATGCACAAGAGTGGAAGAGAAGGAGCGTGCTGCAGCGTTCCGAGTAGTCACAGCAGTGCCTGTGGATGGCTGGGATACCGCAGGCCTGAGGAGGGAGCAGCTGGCGGACGCAGACTTGGGATCACTCTTGAGGAAAGCGAAGGCAGGGACAACACCAACATGGGAGGACATTGCACCGAGGAGAGCCATCTACAAGTCGTACTGGGCCCAATGGGACTCACTGAAGCAGAGAGGGCGTGTTGTTCCGGGTATGGGAATCGCCCGATGGGAAGACGCAGAGACAACAGTTGGTACTTCCCCGAAGTAAGGTCTCGGAGGTCTTGGAGAAAGTGCACGCCAGTACTTCAGGAGAACACCTGGGAGCAAACCAAACTATCAAAAAACTTTAACAGCCGTGGCAAGGACCGTACCGGGTGGTGAAGAGGATTAACGACGTGGTCTACCGCATCCAGAAGGTTGCCCCGAGGGAAGATGCAGGTGGTCAACGTGGATCGTCTGGCCCGCTACGATGGAGCTGTTTGGGACGACCAGCCTTGAGTAGGGAGCAGTGTTGCGAATTTGATCGCGATAAGGCGGTTTGGCACACAAAGGAACAGATAGGTTTCATGTAGATAACGAGCTTGCATAAGCAAATAAACATAGCGCTTGAGATAAAAGACTTACTGAAACAAACAAACTGAGATAAATGGAAATTTCTGGTAATATGTTGATTATTCGGTTTCTTTATTCTTCTTGAAGAGTCTCGAATTATGAATTAGATATAAAAGTAATTGTGACACACCAGCCAATCAGTCAGTTGTGAAATTTTTGTGAAATGAGAGACAACCAGCTGTGTTGTTGTAACGAGAACTAAGGATGTAATCTGCTGTCACTGTTTGTTATTGTGATGCTGCTGTAATCTATAAGAGTATTTCTATGAATCCACAAAGTTACAGTATACTTTATTGCAAACAAACAAAGATATGGAGAGAACAAATTTGGCAACAAAAGTGGGACAGTTTTAGGGATGGGGGGGGGGAAGTATTAATAATAAAAAAATGTTATTGGTAAAAGAAGAAAAGAATGTAAGAAATATAGGTGAATATCTGGGGAAAATTAGAGAGAAATGGTTAAGATTGACGAAGAATAAATAACAATTAAGGGTTAGAAAACTAGAATGAGGGATACAAGGGAGAGGAGGGTCATCAATACACGGAAAACCAGGGGTTATGTGTATTGAGACTGAGGCAAGCAGATAGAAAGGGTATGTTAAATGTGAGTAAGTCATTTTGTTATTGTGTGAAAGAAATGTTATAAATGTCAATGTATCAATGAAATTGTATGTAGAAGAAAGATGAGAAATTATATATATATTAAATCTTGTCTAGTACACTAACTCTTTTTAAGAACCTCATTTCTGCTTCCTGTATCTTACTTTTATCTCTTTCTTTTAATATCCAGGACTCACTTCCATACATGACATTGGAACTGCCATCGTTTTATAAAATAACTTTCTTTCCTTGCTTTGTTTTTCAATGTTTTTGCTATAGTTTCACATATCTGCTGTCTAAATCAAAGCTTACATCACAGCCCAAATAGCTGAAATTCGAAAGCTGTTCCAGGTATTTATTTTCAATGCTTATTTTTGATCTTACAGGATATTTTCCTTGATGTGCCATTTTCGTTTTCTTTGTGGATATATAGTCTTTTCCCAGTAAATACATTCAACATTGAAGGCCTTCTTAATTTTCTTGTATTATTGCTACATCATCAGCATAGAGTATCACATTTAAGTTTTTATTTCTATTTAATTGCATTCCTTCATCCACTTGTTTCAAGTCTTTTCAGTAGACAATGTGTTTGTATTTAATGCTCTTGAGTTAACAATAAAGTCATTCTCCTGTTTTTTAAATGTTATTCATGATGAAATTGTGGACAAGGTTAAAATTAAATTCAATGTGGTCTTAGATTTAAGTAAACTTGATCAATTAACAGGCGATTAACTTTGTCTGATGAATACTCCAGGCAGTCTTTACCGTTGTATAAGAATTGTCTGATGTTGTCCATTTTGGCATATTCAGCTTATGAACTAATTCAGTTCAAACAAGGAAAGTTCTTAATCCCTGTAAGCATTAAGAAACTGTTGGTAACATACTGTAAAACGCTATGGAATCCCTGTTATTAATAAATACTCATAGAGTAAATAACTGCCGGTTAGAAGGGCAGCCTGGAACAACGAGAGTTGTGCTGTTCACAGACATGCACACATGCACACAAGCAGCCATACATCTTTTTTTTAAAAATGCTTTCATCATCATCATCATCATCATCAATATTATTCAGAGCTCAAAACACATTTGCAGTGAAATGTTGGTATTGAATGGATTATTTAAGTTAATTGATAGAAATTAATCATTTTTTTCACACTAGCCGTATATAGGCTAAGGTTTTGGATAGATAGAGTCAAACTAAATTTAGAATTTTTCAGTTTGATTCTATCTGTTGCAATACTTTCAGTACATAGTAGAGAAAGCAGTGAAAGGTCTGATCTTACCTGTACACTTAGCAACATGAATACTCCAGATGGCTATGGTAATAGCAAGCTTATTTCATTTGTGCTGCTGCATTTATATACACCAGGAACATTTCTTACACTGGATTGAGTATTTGATTTAAAGATGGCGTCAGCGTGTGCAGAACGTAACTGCTTCCGTGAATTTAGTGAAAAACGAGTATTTGCTAAGAAATCGAGGTGAAAAGCATGTTACAGCATATCAGGAAGAAAGTGACACAAACAAACAAATAGGTAATCAGAAATACAGAGGGTATGCATTGGAATGGATCAAATCATATCTAAAGGACAGGAAGCAAATAGTAGAAATTTCACATACAGAAAAAGATTGCATTAAAGAATACCGATCAGACACAAAATATATTAAGTTTGGTGTACCACAAGGTTCTATTTTGGGTCCTATTCTTTTCTTATTGTTTGTAAATGATTTACAGTCAAATACTACAGCTAAAACAATAGTTCAATGTGCTGATGACACAAATATATTAATTGAAAGCAATGCACTTGAAGAGCCACAAATCTTATCGAGCAGAATGTTCAGTAATAGTTCTAAATGGTTCAGCAATAATAATTTAATTGTAAACTTGGATAAGACACATGTAATTTATTTTCAGTTTTCTCAGAATAAGTCTTCTGTACAATCACAATTAATATGTAATAATCAAGTAATTAAGTATGTAAATACAACTAAATTTCTTGGTCTTTGGATACAGAGTAACCTAAAGTGGGAGACACGTGTTGATCATCTAATTAAAAAACTGAGTACAATTTGTTATAATTTCAGACAACTGGTACACATAGTTAACATAAAAACTCTCAGAAGCATGTATTTTGTGTGTACTCACTCCATTTTAAAATATGGCATAACATTATGGGGTAACTCACCACATTGTAAAACATTATTCATAATGCAAAAACGGATTCTAAGAATACTTGGAGGAGTTAAATCAACATCTACGTGCAGACCATTATTTAAAAAATTTAAAATCTTACCTCTCCCATGTATTTTCATTTTTGAAATTTTAAAATTTACAAAGACAAATTTAATGAAAAAAATGGCCACTGTACCTTTAATGACACAGTTCATAATCATAATACTAGACAGAGAATGGATAATCATGTGAATAGAAGTAACACAAGAGCTCATCAAAACAGTGTAATAAACCTAGGAATCACTTTTTTTTTTAATAAACTGCCTATAGCCAATAAAATCACTTGCAATTTTTCAGCATTTAAAAAGTCAGTTTTGGCATACTTGCTAGACCACTGTTTTTATTCTGTTAGTGAATTTATGGAAAGTTTATAATATTTTTACATTTCTGAATTAATTGTGTATATTATGAAATTTCTTGAGATATCTTTATAAAACATTATTTTGTACAAACACTGACTTGTCCTTATTGGATGTGACTTGTTAATTTACAAGTGTAGTTAATTGCACTGTAAATTCACAATTTGATGTGTCTTATATCATAGTACTCATGTACAATGTATGATTTACAAGATGAATAAATTATCTATCTATCTATCTATGTATCTATCTATCTGTCTATCTATCTATCTATCTATCTGTCCATCGACCCATCCATCCATCGACCCATCCATCCATCCATCGACCCATCCACCCAACCACCCATCCACTGATCCACCTATCCACCTAATCACCTATCCATCTATCCATCTATCTAGTTTTAATATGTCTTGATGTTGGGAAAAGCAGATGTTTCATACAATTCTACTGCTATATCTTGTGTCCATGACAAACTTGTTGTCCACATGTGCACCAACCACACAACTGAATAGCAAGTCTTGCACAAGTCTTCCATCTGCAAAAGAATCAAACCTTTACTACAGAGAATTATAATTTAGTCAGCAATTTTGCAAATGGATCTTAAGGTAGCCAATGGAATTCTTTTCATTGGTGTTGTTGACGATGAAGATACAATTATCAAGGATGGACTGGTTATAAGCTACAAAAGTAATCACATGTGGACATACAAAAACCCTCATGTCACTGTTCAAAGGAGCCATCAACAGCAGTTTATGGAGTGGCATTTGTTTTTGACCAAGTCATTGAGCTATACCTTCTTTCTCCTTAACTGAAAGAAATGCCACTTGATATTTGAGATCAGTGGATTTCCAACACGATGAAACTCTTGCACACTATGTGATAAAAGTACAGGATCATCTAAGTCTTCTGTATATGCTGGATTGCAAGTAGTGGTCCTACCACCTTGTTCTTCAAATCTCAGTTCTGGAGTCATCTTCAGACTATGGTACATTCATCACCGATTGATTCTGAAGATTGAAGCTTGTTGCCTGCATTTTACAGCCAGTGTTAAGATTTGCAGCATACCAGGAATGCTCAATAAGGATCAATAATGATTTCTGGGTTGATAATAGTGCATTTATCATTTTGAGCAGTTCCTTTGAGACTTGTGCCTACATATGTTCTCTCTGTATCTACTTAATATATTGTAATGTTAATTCCAATGCAACTTATTTTTGTAATAATTGCCACATTTCCAGTATGTGCCTACCATTTATGTCATGGAAGTTTAAACAATAGTTACAAGAATTTGAAATGAAAAGCCTAAGGCATTGGTTAAATGAAAAATTACAAAAAAAAAAAAAAAAAAAAAAAAAACACACGTACACACATATTTTTTCTGTAAATCAAATCAAAAAAAATCTTTGGCCGTTAGGAAGTGAATCCTAAATTGTAATGCATGTATACCTTCCCATACAGGCTCTGAATCCCTCCAGTTATTTTCTCATCATATCTTACAGTTGAAGTGGATGTGTATACTCCCTAGTCACAGCTCGTTAATTTACATTCATAGACCATAGGTTTCCTATCTGAAATAGATTGGGTATGAGCCATCTTTATCAGGGTTCTGTTTTAGGACCACTCCTATTTATTATATACATAAATGGTATACCTAATCCTCCAAAAAGTAGAATCATAATGTACGCAGATGATACAACAATTATAAATACAGGAAACACTATAGAGAACTTGGAAAATGTAACAAATCAGAACACTAACCAAATTATCCTGCACCTTAAACAAAACAGCCTTTTTATAAACACAGATAAAACTATATACGTTTTCAAACCATTCAAAATAGAAATTTCGCAAATTCCAAAATTATCATTGAGAATAAAGAAGTTAAAGAAGTAGACTCGACAAAATTTTTAGGGTTAGTGATAGACAAACATTTGAAATGGGACAAACATATAGACAAATTATGTAATAAAATATGTTCAGAATTATTTATAATGAAAAGAATTTCAAATTTAAAAAATATAGAACTTCAAAAGACAATTTATTACAGTCAAACCTACCCACACATAACTTATAGAATAATAGTATGGGGTCGCAGTTCAAAGAAAAATACAGAACAAATATTTAGACTACAAAAACGCGCAATTAGATTAATTTTAGGTCTAAAATACAGGGAATCGTGCAAAGAAAGTTTTAAAGCATTAAATATGCTCATGCTGTACTCCCTGTACATATACAAAACAATAATATACCTAAAAAATAAAAGTTCCACCACAGAAACAAATCAACAAATTCATGACCATAACACACGAAGCAAAAATAATTACCATATACAGGCACATGCGTTACAACTATACAATATGAAACCTACAGCAGCGGCAACCGAGCTTTACAATAAATTACCTGAATATATTAAACATATAAAATAAATAAACCGATTTAAAAGGGAACTAAAAGAGTTCTGCATAACATCTTCTTTCTATTCGCTTGAGGAATATCTAAATAGATAGTAATAATTATTGTTGTAGAATGGTGTGTAAACTAAAATGTTACTATGTAACCATCATATGTAAATTAACTGCATAGAAATGTATTATTATTATTATTATTATTATTATTATTATTATTATTATTATTATTATTATTATTATTATTATTATTATTATTATTATTATTATTATTATTATTATTATTATTATTATTATTATTATTATTATTATTATTATTATTATTATTATTATTAATGTGAAATGTTATATAATTGTGTAATATTGTATGCTTTTTTAAATATGTAATATAAATTTTACTGACTTATCCAACAAATATGTATTGTGTTATAAAAGGATGAAAATAAATACAAATACAAATCAGTAAAATTTGTCTTTTAAACACATTATACGTAGTTAGTACACAGCAAAGCAAAAGAGAATATAGCGCAATGATATTGTGACTTTGTGGGTTCGTGAAATGAAAAGTCCAATTACACCACTCAAAAATGTTCTTTATTTCCACCGACTTACAGTTAAACTCTTGCCAATTACACAGAATTTCGTAATGCACACAATTACAATTCACCAGTTCGTCCGTTACAATTTCACTTGCACTCGTAATTACGTACAATCTTCCGATGCTCTCACACAGTCTTCTCGTCGTACACTAGCACTGCATTCTTACACCAAGAACTGACTGACTGGCTCACTAACTAACTCCTCTTGCACAACGTGTAGCTTATATAGGGTGCGCTTGCCGATCTGGAAGGTTCTCCATTAGATGAAATATCCCGTAATTTCGAGAACACAGGTGGAACAGAAAGAGACGGCGCAGTGATGTTTTTTGTCCCAGCCATCCCTTCTTAACGCTATAAGACAAACGAGGGGGCGGGGCGAACACCGACCCGTCTGCTGCTTGCCCAGTCTATAGGGTGTTCCGACGCTCGGGTGACACTGCTCCCTCCTCAAAGCTGGTCGTCCCGAACAGCACCATCGTAGCGTGCCAGGCGGTCCAGGTGCACCACCAGCATCTGCTCGGAGTCTCAGCCAGAAGTAGCGCTGCCGAAGTTTGTCAATCGTTCGGTTCGCTCCCAGGTGTCCTCCTGAAGTACCAGCGTGCACTTCTTCCAAGACTTCCGGTACCTTACTCCGGGGAAGTACCAACTGTTCTCTCTGCGTCTTCCCATCGGGTGATTCCCATACCCGGAACAGCACGCCCTCTCTGGTCTTCAACGAGTCCCATTGGGCCCAGTACGACTTGTAGGTGGCGCTCCTCGGTGCGATGTCCTCCCAGGTTCGTCTCGTCCCTGCCTCCACTTCCCTTAAGAGTGGCCTCAAGTCTGCGTCCGCCAGCTGCTCCCTCCTCAGGCCTGCGCTATCCCAGCCGTCCGCAGGCACTGCCACAACTACTTGGACTGCTGCGGCACGCTCCTTCTCTTCCACTCTTGTGCACTGGCCGCACTCTACTGGACAGGGTCTTCGGGACATGGCGTCTGCTTTACCGTGGCTCTTCCCTCTACGATGTTCCGAGGTGAAGTCGTACTCCTGCAGCCTCTGGACCCAACGTGCCGTCTGGCCTTGCAGGTTTTTAAAGCTCAATAGCCAGGTTAGGGCGGAATGGTCAGTCCTCAGGTGGAATGGCTGACCGTACAGGTACTTGTGGAAGTGCTCCAAGGTCTTTACTACCGCCAATAATTCTCGTCGGGTGACGCAGTAGTTCTTCTCTGCCTTGGATAGCGTCTTGCTGTAGTAGGCTATCACCCGCTCATGGCCGTCCTGGATCTGCGATAGGACACCTCCAATGCAATGGGCGCTAGCGTCGGTGTCCACAATGAAGGCGCCACCCGGTTGTGGGAAACCCAAAATTGGAGCACTGCACAGGGTCTCCTTTAGGTGCTGGAAAGCGTTTTCGGCATCCTCTGTCCACACATAAGGCCGGTGTTCCTCCCATCAGGCGGGTGAGGGGTTTTGCGATGTTGTCGGCCTTTTCCTCTAAATCATTAAGGCGGTCGTCTACTTGACCCATCCGCTTGCCCAGATTCGTGACGTCATCCCTCACGCCGGCCAACCGTTCCTCAAACTTGGCGGCGAGGACCTCGTTCGCCTCCCTCATCTCCGTTGTCAGTTCGGCCATCTTTGCGGTCATTGTCGTGGCCAAGTTGTTGTTTGCCGTTTCCATCTTCGCTGTTAATTCTGCCTTCATTTCTTCCATCTTCTCGGTGATGTTGTCGTTGGCCGTCTTCATTTGTTTCAGTTCCGCGGCCAGGTTGTCATTTGTAGTCTCCAGCTTCGCGGCCAGGCTGTTATTTGCCGCTTCTGTTTTTGCAGCGAGGTTTTCATTTGCCGTCTTCATTTCTTTCAGTTCCGCTAAAATCTTTTCTAATGCTGCCTCCATTGTGTTATGTCGCACTCCTGACACCAATTGTGACTTTGTGGGTTCGTGAAATGAAAAGTCCAATTACACCACTCAAAAATGTTCTTTATTTCTACCGACTTACAGTTAAACTCTTGCCAATTACACAGAATTTCGTAATGCACACAATTACGATTCACCAGTTCGTCCGTTACAATTTCACTTGCACTCGTAATTACGTACAATCTTCCGATGCTCTCACACAGTCTTCTCGTCGTACACTAGCACTGCATTCTTACACCAAGAACTGACTGACTGGCTCACTAACTAACTCCTCTTGCACAACGTGTAGCTTATATAGGGTGCGCTTGCCGATCTGGAAGGTTCTCCATTAGATGAAATATCTCGTAATTTCGAGAACACAGGTGGAACAGAAAGAGACGGCGCAGTGATGTTTTTTGTCCCAGCCATCCCTTCTTAACGCTATAAGACAAACGAGGGGGCGGGGCGAACACCGACCCGTCTGCTGCTTGCCCAGTCTATAGGGTGTTCCGACGCTCGGGTGACAATATACATGTGATTCCAATATGAAAATATTTAAATAACCCTCAAGTAAGGAAGTTTCCTTTTTACTTACTGTGAACTCAACTTTTGTAGCAGGGCATGCTTGAATTGCTAACAAATCAGTGAACCAATTAACAACTGAGAATTATAACTATGTGTTGAGTTTAGCTTGATGGCGTGCAACTACAGCTTTGTGTATTTTTATGATATTAGCCCACAGTAATTATCTAAAAACTACATTGATGAGAAGTTGGGAGGAAGTCAGGCCCATGTTTTGCATGATTATCAGGAGATTTTTCATCCTTTATTAGGAATAGATGAAGCTGTATGCAATTAGAATTAAAGAAGTGTTGCTGTGGATTCACATAAAAATATTGTAGATTATTGTGTAATAATTTGATGAAGAATGTGTTATTCAAGTTTAAGTAGCTTCCTTTGTAATTTCATGCCATGACAGTTCACATAATGTTGTGGCTATTGTGTAGCCTCACAATCTAATGGAATCATTATGGAAGTTCATGGATAGTCCTTTCTAAAACATTTCCCTATCTCTTATGGCTACAATGTAACTGTTTCATAAATGTTTATCTTGAATTAGCATTAAGTAGGTAGAAAGATAAGGTTTTTTAGGAATGGGCTGATTCTACACAAGTAATGTTCTATTATAGGTTCACGAACGACAGACGGCGAGAATGAGGACGAGATCAGAGTGGTTTCTGACTCCGGTAGATGGGAGTCTAGTGACTTGTAGTGGTGTAGACAGCGATCCAACATCGATACATGTTCTTCGTGGCTCTAACACAAGGTCATCATCCGGGAATGTTGGTATGTATAGTTCGGCCGCTCTATCTCCGGCTCTGACATTTCTCGAGAGGGGGAAGCGGGTTGTTGCCAGTTCTTTAGCGGAAATTTCAAGCAGAGCAACATGCGTATTTGAAATATTTCACGTATTTGCGTATTTCACGAACCAGTAGCCATATTATTATAATAGCGATAATAATAGGACTTACGAACACTAAAAATCGGAATTCACGCACGAAAAATATACCAAAGAAAGTTTACCAGCCCAAGTAGCTAAAAGGCCACGTGGCTCAAACAAAGTTAACCTGGCAACATGGTGCTGGGTTCGGAAGCCACGCCTAGCAGCGACAATGCTGATTGGTGCTAGCAGACAGTTTTAACCTCCTGACCAGAGCACCGGAAGTAGAGACTCCCAGTACCACCAACAGATGCAGTTAGTGTGCGTGAAAGGTGTGAACGAAATATTCTAATAGAGTTTTGTTGTAATGAATATCTTGCATGATAAATATTAAAAGCAGAAGCATTATTAACAGTGAAGTTTGATATAAAATTATTTGTGGTTGGTTTATTGACACTCGTCACTTACTTTTTCATATATTTATGAGAGACTAGTTTCAAAGGCCCTGGCCTCCATTTTCAATCTCTTCCCAACTGGCAACTGTTATCTGCTCTCTCTGGTGGTGGAACTATGAACTTTTTTGTCAAATTATCTGCTGGCGGGATTTCAAAGTTCATTACGCGATCCTTATTTTTCCAGATGAATATGTTCTCCCATGTTGTCAATCTATTTTGGTTTATCACTCCTTTTAATAATTTTGGATTTGGATCAATGTCATGGTTTTCATTCCAAAAATGAAATGCTACTGCTGACTTGTCTTCTTGTTTCAATCTGATGTTTCTAAAGTGTTCTTTGACTCTGGTTTTTAAATTTCTTTTTGTTTGACCTATGTAGCATTTTTCACAATTCTTGCAATTTATTTGGTATATTCCAGATTTGTTACCTGAAGGAATTTCATCTTTTGTTTTTGAATTTAGTAATTTTAAAATTGAGTATCTATTAGTAGGTGCCAAGATGATATTTTGTTCCTTGAATATCTTTTTAAATTTATTAAATGTTTTTGGATGATATGTGAATGAACTGAATATGCTGTTGCTTTCTTTTTCTTTAATAAATGTGGTTGTTTCCTTAATGGCAGATAATTTGACAAAAAAGTTCATAGTTCCACCACCAGAGAGAGCAGATAACAGTTGCCAGTTGGGAAGAGATTGAAAATGGAGGCCAGGGCCTTTGAAACTAGTCTCTCATAAATATATGAAAAAGTAAGTGACGAGTGTCAATAAACCAACCACAAATAATTTTATATTAATTTTGACGTCACTGTTACTAAATTCCTCCAAACACACATCAAGTGAAGTTTGAATTTAGGAGTCACTATGTTTACACTCAGTCTTCACTTACTTGTTGTTGTATAATTGAAACGTTTTCAAGATCATTCAATCTCAACCTCAGCTGTTTGGTGACTAGATGAACCTTCATCTAGTCACCAAACAGCTGAGGATGAGATTGAATGATCTTGAAAACGTTTCAATTATACAACAAGTAAGTGAAGACTGAGTGTAAACATAGTGACTCCTAAATTCAAACTTAAATCTTGCATGATAATGAAATTGCAAGTTGGATCTTTATTGTTTTAAAGCTAATATGGCCCTATATTTTCATTTTAAAGATAATTTTGATGATATGTTTTCAATTGCTCATTACTGTATGTTGGTACTATGAACCTTCCCCCTCCACCTCTTGCAGTCGCAAAACGTCAGAGCCGGAGATACAACGGCCGGACAGTACATGACACCAGAGGAATGCTGCTCTGGCCTGCATGTTTTCTTTAGATCATACTACTAACCTCTCTGCTGCTTGTTTTCAGGCCTTAGTGCAAGCGCAGAGTCTATAAAACGTCCAAGTATTCGTCGCTCATCAAGTCGCAGTGAAAAATCCCGCCATTTACCTCACCGCAGTTCTAGCAGACGCAAGAATAAGGAAAATGGGGCAAAGCAAATGTTGCAGAGGGACGTAACGCCGCAGGACTGCACAGAGATGGATGTTCAGACATTCCATATTACCCTGACGTACAAACCTAGGATCTGAGTGTGTGTGTGTGTGGGTGTAATTTTTATAATAGGCATTTACAAAACCTGAGTTTTTGCAGAGGGATATTTATACATGTGGTGCTGAATGCTTGGGTTATATGAAACAACATTGGAGTAGTCAGAGATCTTGAAAGAAGACAGTACTTACCCAGGTATACCAATTTTACTTTATTGTGTAGATGCAAAATTTGAATGAATGAACCTTCTTTGAACAGTAGTTTAAAGAGCACTTGGCAGTTGTGGATTGCATGCTGTATATTGACATTTCTGTTGTGCATGATAACAGTTTTTCTTCTCAGGAATGTTTTTATTTGTTTCATTGATGTTTAAGGTTTTTAAATGTGTTGTGTTGATTGTTTCATGTGCAGCTTTTTGATGTACATTGTTCTTAAACATATCATCCCACATAATCATATCAAAGACTGTTTTATATTTAATGAAAATGAAATTATTTTAAAATAAACATTTATGATCCACATTTTCATTTATTATGAGGATATTGCTACAGATGTCCTTAGTTTTCTGCTCACAAACACTTGGCTCTTTCTTCATTTATTCAGATATAAGCTGCTAAGTTAATAATTGATGTTTTCATGACTTCTATTGATTTTAAAATCTTAGATGCAATGAAGTTATAAAATGGGTATGATTCTAGTTTTGTTTCTCTCCAACATTTTAGACTCAGTGTTAGAAGTACACTAACATGCATTGCATTATAACGATATGAAAAGAGTTATCAAAATAATGGGACCTTATGTTAAACTGAAGGCAATTTTGTCTTTCTTTTTTTGACATATTTTCACTCAGTATTTCAGAGGCATGATGTACTCAAATAGTTTGTTAGTTTTAGTTTTTTTCGCAAACAGAATATTTTCTGATCACTTATAAGATTTCTTTTCCCGACAGTATTTCAAAATAATTACTTATATTAGTTTAATACTTTTACATGGTTTACTTGACCTTACTTTACTGCAAGGAGACAAAATCCAGATGTGAATTCTCCTCGATACAATATTTT
The DNA here is from genome assembly GCA_030765055.1 of Mantis religiosa. Lineage (NCBI taxonomy): Eukaryota > Metazoa > Arthropoda > Insecta > Mantodea > Mantidae > Mantis > Mantis religiosa. Next base: position 1,145,457 of record CM060954.1, on the reverse strand, counting down.
GCATTCATTCTACAGTTATTTTGTAAATACGGTGGCTAATTTTCAAGCTAAAAATAGCAATATTTCAGAAAGGTTTTCCTGAAAATAGCATTATCAACCTTTTACTGTACTATTTTAGAAGATTTATGTCCATATTGTGTACTGAACTAAGTTTAACATTTACTTTTAACATTTAAACGAGTAAGTATATCTATAATATGGTCATTTTCTAATTTCACTTCTTTGAAAACCTACATCAAACATCAAGTCATTAACAAATGATAATGTCTAAAACTTCACTCATCTTCGATAGTTATACATACTGTTTAATATATAATGTGATGAAGAAAGTTCAGTCCAGACTTCTTTATTTTCACCAAGATTGTTAGCACAATGCTAATGTTCAATTACCTTCTCTTTTATAATCTATCTCAACCTAGTTTAATCCTGCTGTAAACATCTGGGTGGGAAGAGAGACAGATATTGGGACAGAAAACGGTTAAGCTGTTGATTGGTTTAGCGAAGTTAATGGGCATTTTCTTTTATTTGCATGCGTACGATAAAGCCCCCCTCTAAGTATAGTATTGAAAGTAGTTTTCTGATCACTGCTCTGCGAGAGCTAATTTCGGAGAGAAGAGTATGCAAATGTTTCGGTTCTTATAAACGTAATAGCCCCACATTTTATCTTTCTGCTTCACATACCACGTAGATGTGTTCTGGGCTCATGAGTTATGAAACAAATATTTAAAACAGATATATACATAATAGTATGCTATGTACAGATTAGACAGAAGACAGGTGAAATTATACACACTATCAACTTATTATGTTAAATTAAGCTGCATTTTATTTAACAATTACTAAAGGACACTGCTATTATATAATTTTGCATTCCTATACCAGGCAGCTCTCTTACAAAGAGGTCTGTATCGAGTTGAATGTTGATTAAGATGTTATTGTTTATAGTGTGGAGTTGTTTCTGATATTTGACGCTGCATTTCCTGTACATCTCGCGTACTTCACAAGCCCAAGAACACTTACGTATATGCAATTTAAAATCAGTAAGCTTTTCATCATGGAGCTGGCCGGTGCTTCAGATGAAATTAAACACAATCGAGGCAAACCTTTAAAAGGTGGTGAGAGGCGAATGATCGCGATTGTTTTGCGGTGCTTAAAGAAAGAAACCCGGAATCATCTATAAAAAACTTTGCGAAAGAAACTGGTAATCTCCTTGGTGGTTCCGAAGGTAGAGTGCATTAGTGTTAGAAGCATCTGGAACTCTAAGAACACTGGCAAAATCGCGTAAATGAAAATAGCACATGGAGAAATACAATTTTACGAAAAGTGCTATATGTAGTAAAGTTCATGATTATTTTTTTCAGAAATGAACCACCGACTCTAAATAAGGTTTTGCATGCAGTAAATTCTCACACACACTTGCCAAATTTCTCACAAAGTACTCTCTATCAGTTGTTGATAGATATTGGATTGAAATTTCAAAAGTGAGGGTGGAAATCAGTTATAGTTAGGTAACCATTATATTACTGCATGAATCTATTAATATTCCAACTCATAGATTTATTAAATTAATGTGTACCCCAATTCTATTTATTGTCTAGAAGTTAGCGCTGCTATATATATTGTTAATCTTGCAAAACTTATGTGTGTACATGTAGCATCTATCACGGTGCGAGTTGAGTCAGCTCCACCTTGTTTACAGCAGGATTAAGCTAGCGTGAGACAGAGTATATACAGATATGTACACAACTTTGACATGCCTCTTTAATGTTTCTATATGTCCCTTTAGCATGCACCGACTTGTGCTGCTAGTGATCTCTCTGACATATACACAGATTCTCCTCTTAAATAGAGCTGCTTGCCAGTTCTGAATTCAACAACTTCGATGTTTACTCTTACACTGCTCACCGATTCCTCATCATGTAGCATCTGTGAACTGTTTCCTGCACCATTCCCTGGCATGCTGACTCCTCACCACGGAGCTTGGAACTTCACACTTTTATGCACTGCTCGGCTGGGAGATGCTTCTAGAGGTGCAAACTTTCAACGTACAGTTTCAAATGGTCTTTTGCATAGTAACAATATGACTTGCTTCAGCTCATGGCTGTCCTTGAAGGCATGTTAACCGATGTGAGCTAGTACTGCCCTATAGAAGGCCATATTTCTCCCGTTCCTCCCAGGGGCAAAGCAATGGCGGCACAGTTGCCTGATTCGACTCCTACTCTCCACAGTGAGCTTCAAGATCCCAATGTGACAATTATCAAACATAAGGGAAGATTTTGTCACTACTATTTATTATTATTATTGGTTAATTATATTTGCATCAGTGTCAGTTGCTTCTATTTTATCACATCATTATGTATGTTTACATTTGCTGAGAAGCTCACTTAGTTAACTCCTTGAAAGTCATTTTAAAATTTATAGCAGTAATAATCAATTGAGCTGTGCAATGATTTATTCTTCATTGAGGACTTGTACCATCTACCTGTGATGTCATCTTTATATGAATCTGCTGACAGATGCTACAGTTGTGAACTGTGTGAGGGTTTGAAGTGAGTTGCTGATTATTTGAGGATATAGAATGAAATTATTTCTGAATCTCAACATTGGAAACTAGCTCATGACATATCAGTACTTTATGGTTTAAAATAATTCTCTCCATGATAGGGTTGAGAAGCATAAGTTGCTGTTAGAGAACTTGAACATGTTGTTTAGGTGCTACAATAACAATAAGACACTTCTGTAAGGAACAATAAGATTTACCTATTTCATCACTTCATCCTTGTTATTCATATTGTGACTTTGTGGGTTCATGAAATGAAAAGTCCAATTACACAAACTCAACAATGTTCTTTATTTCCACCGACTTACAGTTGAACACTTGCCAATTACACAGAATTACGTAATGCACACAATTACAATTCACCAGTTCGTCCGTTACCATTCCGATGCACATACACAGTCTTCTCGTCCGTTCACTAGCTCGTCAAGCACTGACTGACTCAATTCACTCACTGCAGCCCTTTTTATAGGAATATCGCCGTTTTCTCAAAGCCTCTAGTTTCCGTGAATCACCGCGAAGGTTCCAAATGGCAGTGGAAGGGGGGAAGAGGCGGCCAGTGACAAGTGAGACTTCCCTAATCATCCCCTCAGTTAGTGACAGAGACTAATGGGTGGGTGTGGCTTGGCTGCCTCTGGCCCCTTACTCAGCTGTCGTTGGTTGTGCTTTCTGCTAATTGGGTGACAATATGTAAAACAATTTTTACATGTATTCTGTTATTATTGTAAGTTGTTTTGTACTTATTCATTATCTCAGATATCCAGAGTATAAAGTAATTAATACAATTTTGAGTCGAACTAATACTCATAGTCCTTACACATTGGAATATAAAGTAATTGTTGAAACTACCATTGCTGGGAGAAATACAGCTGGGCATTGTGCAAGACCTACAAGGTGCATCTGAAAAGTTGAGTGAATGGTCTTGGGAAATATAGGAAATAAGAGTTACATACAAAATACCTTTACTGGCCTTCAAAGTAATCACCATGAACCACACTACATTTCTGACATCGGTTGCAAATCTGTTGGAAACTGTCAACAAACACTTCTTATGGAATCCCTCAAAGCACTGTGCTCATGTGTTTGATATCTGCAAGCTCTTTGAAGCGTAAGCCTTTCTGGGCTAATTTAAGGTGAGAAACAAAAATAAGTCTGCCAGCACCAAATCTGGAGAATAAGCAAGATGCGGAAGTACAGTGACCTTGAGCGAGAACCTCAGGTATAAATTTATGATGGATCAAGACCTTGATGTCGAAAAAGACGATCAACATCTTAATCTTGGATTTCATCAGCCAACTTTCTTTGGGAGTGGGAGAAGATGATGCATGCCATGCCATTGACTGTCACTTGGTCTCTGGATAGTGTTGGTGACTCCAATTCTCATCTCCTGTAATGATGGTCTCCAAAAATTGCTGATTCCGGTCAGACATGTTGATGAAACCTCCAGACATTTCATGTTGTCTGGGATTGTGCTTGTGGACAGTCTACCTGAACGTGGCTCATTCTTGACACCTTCCTTTCCCTTTCTAAAGTGTTTTAACTACTCACACATTTTTTACTCACTGCTTCAACACTATACACTTGCACTAACATTCCAGGGGTCTCTGTTGCCGTTTTGCCTAATTTGAACAAAACTTGGAAGTTAACGCATTGCTGCATTTCGTGCCCCATGTTGCAGTGACACAAGTTCTCACACTAATCCCATTAGCTCATTCGCAGCCTGCACCACTGTTTCACTGCAGTGATTTGCATGATAGGGGTTGCTTGACTTGTCCCTCATTGTGTATGAGTGAACACCTCATCCTCACCAGCACGGTATTGTGACTTTGTGGGTTCGTAGAATTAAAATTCCAATATACAGAAATTCTAAAAGTTCTTTATTTGCTTAGAAATACACTCACAGTAGCAGGTTACAGCAGAATTACGTCATATACACAATCACAATCTACCAAGGTCGATGACCACACAAACAGCATTCTGATTACATCAACTCTTGTTACAACACTACAACTGTTTACTCCTTACTGTGTTTACTATTGTTCACGACTGACTTGATCACTAGCCATGGCTTCATTTTATATACCCATTCATGAGTTCCAGACTGTTATAGAATGTTCTCTAACATGTGATCAGATAAAACACGAATGTTTTAGAATGTAACTATATCTGTGTCGGCAAGTCTTTCATCTCCAGCGCTATGTTTATCTACCTATGCAAGCTCTTTATCTCCGTGAAACCTATCTGTCTGTTATCTATCTGTGCCAAACCTTTCTGCTCCCTCCTCAAAGCTGGGCGTCCCGAACAGCACCATCGTAGCGGGCCAGACGATCCAGGTGTACCACCAACATCTTCCCACGGGGCACTTTCTGGATGCGGTAGACCACATTGTTAATCCTCTTCACCACCCGGTACGGTCCTTGCCATGGCTGCTGAAGCTTTGGGCAGCATCGCTTGGTCCGAGTAGGGCAATACAACCAGACCAGGTCATCTTGCTGGAACCCTTGACTGTTGGCTTGCCTGTCATACTGGGTCTTCATGCGGTCGCTTGCCTTCTGTATGTTCTGACGGGCCATCTCATGCATGTCGTGGAGATGGTCCACCAGGTTCTCCACATACTAGGTGTTTTACGTCCGGGGGGCTTCCAAAAGCCAGATCACAGGGGAGGCGTAAATCTCGGCCAAACTTAATAGCTGGCTGGCGTCATCCCAGTTGTGTGTAAACAAGCGGTAGGCCAGTAAGAACAGTGGCACCTTGAAGTCCCAGTCTCGATGATGGCTGGCCACGACCTTTCTAAGGTGTTCTTCTAAGGTCTTGATGTACCTTTCGACCATGCCATCCGACTGGGAATGTAGAGGTGTTGTGCGGGTCTTGTTAACCCCAAATCTTTCTAGTGCTTCCCTCATTAGGTTGGACTCGAAATTGCTGCCGTGGTCGCTGTGGAGCTCTAACGGCACCCCAAATCGGCAGAACTTTTCCTCCACGAGGCAGTCCGTGATTGTCTTTGCCTCCTGGTTCGGAATGGCATACACCTCCGGCCACTTGGTGAAGCAGTCCACGACCACCATCAGGTACTTGTTGCCTCGGTCGGACACTGGGAATGGTCCAGCTATGTCGACGGCGATCCTTTCAAATGGCGCTCCGACGTTGTACTGCTGCATGTGATCCCGGCTCCTAGTCTGGGGGCCGCGACTCGCCGCGCACACGTGTCATTGACGGCACCATCTCTCAGGGTCTGCTTGGGGCCTCAGCCAGTAGTAGTGCTGCCGAGGTTTGTCGATCATCTGGTTTGCTCCCAAGTGTCCTGAAGTACCGGCGTGCACTTCCTCCAAGACTTCCGGGACCTTACTTTGGAGAACTACCAACTGTTCTCTCTGCGTCTTCCCATCAGGCGATTCCCATACCTGGAACAGCACGCCCTCTCTGATCTTCAGTGAGTTCCATTGGGCCCAGTACGACTTGTATGTGGCGCTCCTTGGTGCGATGCCCTCCCAGGTAGGTCTTGTCCCTGCCTCCACTTCTCTCAGGAGTCGCCCCAAGTCTGCATCCGCCAGCTGCTCCCTCCTAAGGCCTGCGCTATCCCAGCCGTCTGCAGGCACTGCAGTGACTGATCATTCTGACAGCTGCGGCACGCTCCTCTTCCACTCTCGTGCACTGGCCGCACCCTTCTGAGCAGGGTCTTCGGGACATGGCGTCTGCGTTGCTGCGGTTCTTCCCTCTACGATGTTCCGAGGTGAAGTCGTACTCCTGTAGCCTCTGAACCCAACGTGCTGTCTGGCCTTCCAGGTTTCTAAAGCTCAGTAGCCAGGTTAGAGCGGAGTGGTCAGTCCTCAGGTGGAATGGCTGACCGTACAGATATTTGTGGAAGTGCTCCAAGGTCTTCACTACCGCCAGTAGCTCTCGCCGGTTCTTCTCTACCTTGGATAGCGTCTTGCTGTAGTAGGCTATCACCCGCTCGTGGCTGTCCTGGACTTTGGATAGAACACCCCCAATGCAGTGGTCACTAGCGTCGGTGTCCACAATGAAAGCCCCACCTGGTTGTGGAAATCCCAGAATAGGAGTACTGCACAGTGTCTTCTTCAGGTGCTGGAAAGCGCCTTTGGCGTCCTCCGTCCACGCATAAGGCCGGTGTTTTTCTGTCAGGCGGGTCAGGGGTTTGGCGATGTTGGAAAACCCCTTTATGAAACAGCAGTAATAACTGCACAGCCCTAGGAAACTGCGCAATTCTCTGTTATCCTTTGGCCGAAGCCAATCTGTCTCGGCCTGTGTCTTCTCTGGGTCTGTGGCCACTCCGGTTGGTGAGACTATGTGGCCCAAATAGTTGACTTCCGTGCGGAAGAGCTGGCACTTCTTTGCGTTCAGCTTCAACTTGATTGCCTGTAGTCTCTGTAGCACCCTGCTCAGGTGTTCGAGATGGTCTTCGAATGTCTTACCGACGACGATGATGTCCAGGTATAGCAGGTAGGCGTCATATGTCAATCCTCTTATTACTGATTCCATGAGGCATTGGAATGTGGCTGATGCGGTGCAGAGGCCAAAGAGCATAACTGTGAACTGCCAAGGCCCTTGGCCTGTCGAGAATGGGGTCTTCTCCTTGTCTGTTGCCAAAGGGCATAACTATCAACTGCCAAAGCCCTTGGCCTGTCGAGAATGCGGTCTTCTCCTTGTCTGTTGGGTTCAGAGCTACCTGCCAGTAACCGGACTTCAGGTCCAGGGTCGAGAACCACTGTGCACCAGCTAGCGTGTCCAGGGTGTCGTCAGTCTGGGGTAAGGGGAAACAGTCCTTTCGGGTGACAGCGTTCAACTTCCTATAGTCCACGCAGAAGCGTAGCTCGCGTTCTTCTTTGTCACCAAGACTACAGGGGAACACAAAGGGCTGTCAGACTCTTCAATCACTCCCCTGGATAACATGTCATCTAGCATACCCCGTACCGCCGCTTGTTTTGCCAGCAGAACCTTCTGGGGGGTTGCCGAATAGGCGAGCGTCGCCGGTGTCGATACGGTGAAGCACTTTGTCCGTGCGGCCGTAGTTACTGTTACCTTGGGTGAAGACGCGCTGGTATCGTCTCAGCAGTTGTCGAACTTTCTCCAGCTGTTCTGCTGTCAGGGGGTCGGCTGCCCTCTCCCGTAAGCCTTCCAGCCGGAGCCCCAGGTGTTGCATCGTCACCGGCTCCTGTGTCTTGTCGATTGCTGTTACACTGGCCATGGGCTTGCACGTCCCCAACTCTGTTCTGGCCTGGACGTCGTGATCGGTGTCTGCCAGGTTGGGCAGTCTCACTGGCACCTCCTCTTGGCACGGCAACAATGTTCTGGCTACACATACTCCGTGCACAGGCGTCTTCTGGTCCAGCATCATGTTCTTCGTCCGCTGGCCTTCCAGTCGCGCCGTCTCCACCACCTCGCTTCTCGCGGGGACAACCACGTCTTCCTTCAAGACGACCCTGCAAATTCCAAGGCGCTCTTCGGGTTGCCGTAGTATGACCTCTTCTCCGTTAAGCCGCAGGACCTTCCTGCCGACGTCGACCGTCGCCTCGTGCCTCCTGAGGGCAACCAATCCCAGTATCACCTCCTCAGCCACCTTTGCGATGAACACCTACAGACGCACGGCACTCCGTCACAAGGTCATCATCAGTAGGGCCTCCTGCTCCAGGGGCAAGGTGTCACCCGATGCCGTCCCTAACTGGTATGGTCGGCTCGGTTTTCTCGACGACAAACCCTTGGCCATGTCAGGTCTAATAATGGTCACGGCTGTCGTGATGAGGCTGTCATCCAACCGTCGGCTGAGGCCTTCAGTGTCACTCGAGGAGGATGGTGGTGATGGCGCCGACGTGCCCCTCGCCCTTACTCGTTTTCCGGCTGCTCTCCCTGGTGTGGGCAATCTCTCTCCAGGTGTCCCGGCTCTCCACAGCCCCAACACAGGCCACTAGGTCTTCACCGGCGTCCCTCGACTGGTCTTCGGTCTCCCGTGTAGCGGATACTCCTGGTTCGCGACGTCGGGATAGCCGTAACCTTGGCCGCCTCCATCCTTAATGCTTCCGTTAGCGTCTCGTGGATGGTTTTGTAGTTGCCGAGCATTAGGCGCTGACGTATCTCCGTGTCTCGTACCCCGTCGACAAGGTTGTTGGCAGCCTCTCGGAATACGAACTCTGGTGGGAGGTCGACTAAGGTTTTACTGGCCAGCTGCTTGATTGCCAGGGCGAACTCCTGCAGCGTCTCCCAGGGCTGTTGTGACCTTGACTTCAGCTGACTGCGGTATGCTGCGGCTAAGCGGTGGTTTTTCAAAACGATTCTCCAGGGCCTCCCAGATGTCCTTGGGCGCCGCCGTTGTCAGGACCGCGTTTAGTTCTTCTGCAGCCCGTGCCTGCAGACTGGCTATTAGCTTCTTCCTCTGGTGACCACTTGTGTTTTGCCACCATGTCGAACTGGCAGCGGAAGACTTCGAAAGTTGTCGCCGTTGTATTTAGGAGGTTTGACGCGCGCAGATGTTGTGTTGCGTCCCGGCGCGTCGGCCTTCAAGTTCCTTCAACCTGCTGCAGACGACGTTCTCCACCATGGCGTTCAGGGACTTTGTGTTGCTGTCGGCCTTTTTCTCCAGGTCGTTAACGTTGCTTGCCAGGTCTTCGACGCACTTGCCCAGCTCCGTGACGCTTTCCTTCATGCCAGCAAACTGTTCCTCAAATTTGGCTGCGAGGGCTTCGTTCTCAGCCTTCATTTTGGTTGCCAAGCTATCGTTCACCGCTTTCATTTCCGTGGTCAATTCGGTTATCTTCGCGGTCATCGTCACAGCCAAGTTGCTATTTGCAGCTTCTGTCTTCGTTGTTAATTCGGCCTGCATTTCTTCTATCTTCTCGGTGATGTCATTAGCTGTCTTCATTTCTGTTAGTTCTGCGGCCAGGCTGTTTTTTGCCACTTTCATTTCTGAGGTCAGTTCGGCCTTAATTTCCATCATCTTCTCCAAAATCTTTTCAAATGCCGCGTCCATTGTTGGATGTTCCACTTCCTGACACCAGTTGTGACTGTGGGTTCGTAGAATTAAAAGTCCAATTTGCAGAAATTCAAAATGTTCTTTATTTGCATAGAAATACACTCATAGTAGCAGGTTGCAGCAGAATTAACCCTTTCACCGATATGGACGTCATATGACGTCCAACTTAAAGTGCCCCAAACCGATATGGACGTGTATAGACGTCCTGCGCATACATGCATTTAATGCTCATTTAACGCCAATTATTTTAATCTTGCTGTTTTACAATAAATTTAAATTAGTTCTATAAGGAATGTAAACGTATTCTTAAAGGTTTCTTTTTGAATTGTACACCTCCAAACCTGGATAAACACCCAAGGGCACATCTGCAGATTCACACCAAATAATATTGGTTTCCTTGCGAACTTCTTTTTCGCAACACACTACACATTTTCGAAATGGTTACAAGTTTTTTGGGTGTGGGTGGTATACTTTTAGGAAAGTGTTTTCTCTCAAGTATGAGGGATGATGTGGTGAATTTTCCTACCCCCTAGTATAAAGAGGCCTCTGAGTATTATAATACTCAATTAGGTTAGAAGCTCTTTATATGAGCAAGTACAGGTAGATGAATGTCTTTTACAGCTCTGAAAATTACTGAACAACTGTGCATAGTTACATCCAGTGGTATAAAAATACTTTTTTTTAACCATTTAACTGTTTTCCGTAAAGAGGGATAGCTGGTAATAGCTGATCCGTATGACCCATATTTGACCCGCCATTTCCCCAAACAATGGAGTAGCTAACATGCCAGCTGTAGACCAGTACACGTCACTGCTACGTATGTCCTAAAGATCTCCTTCATAATCGTACAACAAATAATCCAGATTTTCTACAGTAATATCAGAAGCCTGTACACATCATACCCAAGCTAATTTATTTGCTACATTACCGGGATAAGCCATGGTTAACATTGAAATTTAACAATTTCAAATGTGCCATACATTTAGCTCTTGATAGCTACAAGAAATCATTCTGGACAAAGAGAGAGGGTATAAATGCGAAAACTGCTGCATAAGGCTACTAGAAACCTTAGTTGAGAAACACTGTAATAACAGATGCTGACAGAGTTTTCATTCCAGTGTGTGAGCGTGTGACGCAACATATTCTCGTCATATTATCGCTTGGCATAGCATAAATAAACTAAACTTGAACCTGAGAAGTTGCTTGCGTAGCTATACATACATACTATGGCTCGTATACACACAAAACAAAATGATTCACATATTAGGCGCGTTCGGCACAAAGAATGGCTTTTGCTACAGTGAAACAAATTAGTGAAATTTCAACAATTTATTAATGTAGTCTCTACTTTATTGTTACTGTAGATTTATACTGCCTTTAATGAGTTTTAAACCAGTTTTTGTTTCGTTTAAATAACTTAATAAATACGGAAGATACGGAATTGTATTTATGATGCATTTTTACAGCATTTAACAATTTAAATGTCCTGTTCTGTTTATTGGGTATCCGTTTCCGGCCGCTGAAGGGTTTAAATGGCCATCGGCGAAGCGGTTAAGTCATATACACAATCACAATCTACTTAGGTCGATGACCACACAAACAGCGTTCTGATTACATCAGTTCTCGTTACAACAACACTCTACAGCTGTTGACTCCGTACTGTGTTTACTACTGTTCACGACTGACTCGATCACTAGCCATGGCTTCGTTTTATACAACCATTCATGAATTCCAGTCTGTTATAGAATGTTCTCTAACATGTCACTAGATAAAACACGAATGTTCTAGAATATAACTATATCTGTGTCGGCAAGTCTTTTATCTCCGGCGCTATGTTTATCTGCTTATGCAAGCTCTTTATCTCCGTGAAACCTATCTGTCTGTTATCTATCTGTGCCAAACCTTTTAGGCGCGTTGCCGCGACAATATGTAAAATATGGGACTATTCACCAAACTTTTCAGATGCAGGTTGTACATTCTTTTAATTTGATTATAGTATGAGAATGGAACATTTTCTCTGTGTGATTCATTCTAATTTTAATAATTATGTAGTATATAATACTAATGGCCTTTATACTTGCTTCAGGCCAAATTAATCCAAAATGAATTTCTGTTTGGACCTTTATCATCTTATATAAAGGGTGATTAAATGACCACACTCTTATTGATGTGCGTGCCATCTCGTCTGCTGAAATTCCAGTTCCTGCTATAGCATCACATATAACCTGACCTTTTGAATCATATCACAAAGTCAATTACTATCAAATTTGCTGTAGCTGGGTTAACATTGTTTGGTGGTTTTCAGTCTAGTCATGGTTTGTTGCAACTTTATAAAATACGAATCTCTGTTTTTGTGTTTTGCAATTTGTTTCTTTTGTGCATATATAGTTATTGACATTACCAGAACTGCAGATATATATAAGAAATAACCAATGGTGAGTTAAATCATACTGTTAATTAAACATGGTTGTTTACCTCACTTTTGTAAATCAGAACACGTTTAGGGAACGGAAACATAGAGTCAGACTGAAAAATTCAATGCCATAGCTGGAATTAGAACCACAAATCTTCTGGTTGCCGTCCAGCCGCTCTAACCCTTGAGCTACTATGGCCAACATGTCGACATGAAATTAAATTCTCCAACTGACTCGTGTTTTTCCCGGTAAACCACTAGGAGTTCTCATAAACACATGAGACAACTACCTTAATGGTGACTTACTATGCTGTAAGTACTTTAAGGCCCAGGCTTTATAGTTAACCACTATTAGGTCAATTAATGGAAATTAATTGTTCTTTCACACTGGCCGTGTGTAGGCTAAAGTATGGAAAGATAGAGTCAGACTGAAAAATTCAATGCCATAGCCGGGATTTGAACCACGGATCTTCTGGTTGCCATCCAGCCACTCTAACCCTTGAGCTACCATGGCCAATATGCCGACATGACATTATATTCTCCAACTGACTCTTGTTTTTCCCGGTAGACCACTAGGAGTTCTCATAAACACATGAGACAACTACCTTAATGGTGACTTACTATGCTGCAAGTACTTTAAGGCCCAGGCTTTATAGTTTAATGTCCTGTCGGCACGTTGGCCATAGTAGCTCAAGGGTTAGAGCGGCTGGACGGCAACCAGAAGATCCATGGTTCAAATCCCGGCTGTGGCATTGAATTTTTCAGTCTGACTCTATCTTTCCATACTTAAGCTTACACATGGCTAGTGTGAAAGAACAATTAATTTCCATGTTTAGGAAATATTTGCTCCCATCCTCAGCTCGTAACTGACTAGTATTGATGCTGGAGATCTCTAGTGGTGGTGATATGAACTTGCTGTTCTGGTCCCATGGAGCAAAATGTTTAGGTTAATGTGTTTGAGCACAAGGAGAACATTCCAAGAATTCTTTGTAAAGATAAGTCATTTAATGAATATTCAGTATTGTAATTTGTGAAATAATTTTGGTTCTGGTTGACCCAATCCATTCATCTTATGCATTTTAGTGTGTCAAGCAATCCATGCAGAGAAAAAGTGTTGGAAGGAGAGCAGCACTGTGACCCAGGTACAGTTAAAAGTTTGCCACTTAATCACATGGAACCATATTTGTGTTACAAACCCCCTCCCCTTCTCCCAGCAACAGATGAGAAATATCTAGGGAAAATGCCTCAGCACTGGTAGGCATCAGATCATTTTCACATTCATTTCCTTGTTTATCCCTGATAATAGATTTGACAGCCTTTTGTTCCACAACGAACTTCTCAGTAGTAATCACGTCTTTATCCACCTGCAATGATTCTTTGTTTGTCTCAGATTGGTCTTTCTAGTCATTGTGGTGACCACCCATCCCATTTCCACCATGTGGTTAACAAATTCTCAATCTCTTTTGTGATTACCATCAATTAGTGCATTGACATGAGATGATTGAGCAAATCCAATTCTTTGTGGTAAAAATTATCGCTTCATCATTACTGATTTTGTTGTTAGAAGTTTGAAGTTAATGTTGGTGATTCATTATATTATTTTTTTATTTTTGTGTTTAATTTATTATATTTATTTATTGTTGAGTTTACATTGCTATCTGAGTTAAGCAACCAGTTATTTGTCATGATACATTAGTTTGATATCATCCTGTGTTACATTATTTGCTTGTGTTTACATGTGTTGTGTGCATGTTGTGAGTATTTACAATTGTTTTAATCATTTTAATGAATTTTAACTATGTCCAAAATAATGACAAATATAGTGCAGGCAAATAATAAACTGAGCTTACTTGGGAACTGAATAAAACTATATTTGGTAAAGTATTTTTCAGGCTTTCCATTGATTACATTATCATGTGTCTGGAAAAGGGGAAACACAGAAGCTTTGTGCAGACATTTAAGCACTTGTGATTGACAAATATATTGACTCAAACATATCATAATCACTCTGTGAGTGTTACATATGTGGAAGAGTGTAAAAGTGTAGGTCATTAAAGGTTGCAACTGATGCAAGGGCAATATGAGGCTGAACATTGTTATATTACAAAATTACACCAGTAATCTGTATCCCTATTGCAGGCCAAAGCTGGTATTTTAACATGTTAGAATATCACCCATTGCCAGAGGTGTTTCTCTCAGTTGTGTAGCGTTCCAAGACAATGCCTTGTTCATTCCAAAAGAGAATCACCATAAGCTTCCCGTAACTTCAAAAAATGGTGCCATTCCTTGTTTGCTTTCTTTTCTTCTCTCTCTCTCTCTCTCTCTCTCTCTCTCTCTCTCTCTCTCTCTCTCTCTCTCTCTCTCTCTCTCTCTCTCTCTCTCTCTCTCTCTCTCTCTCTCTCTCTCTCTCTCTCTCTCTCTCTCTCTCTCTCTCTCTCTCTCTCTCTCTCTCTCTCTCTCTCTCTCTCTCCCCCCTTTTTTTTTGTGGGGTTTGAGGAGTGTACCAGTTTCATCTCCTGTGATGATTCTTGCAAAGAATTATCTTCTGCTTCTAAGCATGTCAAAAGTTTGTCACAGCTGTTCATTGCGATGCCCTTTTCATTCTGGATTAAGTTGCTGTGGCACCCATCTTGCAGACACTTCATACATGTTCTAAACCATGATTCTGTTTCATCCAACAGTATGCCTGGCAGAAGTCGCATCTACTCTACTCATACATTTGCTGCGTTACCATACTGCACCTTCAGTTATTCAGTAGATTTTGCATCTTCAGTTTTCATAAGTGTATGACGAAGTGCTGCTTTTCCTTGTTGCATGTTGAAAATTTTGAACTGATACTATGTATAGTATTCTGCCATCTTCTTGGACATTCCTTCCATCATTGGTAACAGTACTACCAACTTACAAAACAATGGACGAAATGTGGTTTTTTAATTACACTTTTAAGGTTTTTATTTGATTTCCACTTGTAAAATACTCTAGGTCAGTCATATTGCATTTAATGTTTATTACAGTGTTTTTTGTGTGTGTGTGTGTGCGTGCGTGCGTGCGTGCGTGCGTGCGTGCGTGCGTGTGTGTGTGTGTGTGTGATTTACGTCCTCCAATGTTAAGTCATATCAGATGATGAATGAAATGAATGAAATGATGCTCAAATGAGTCCGGGGTCCATGGAGCTTAGAGTTAACTGACATTCATTTGTTAGGATAAGGGAAAATCCCGGAAAAATCTTATCCAGATAACTCACCCTATCCAAGATTCAAACTCGGGACCTTGGGAACGTGAGGCAAACATGTTACCATCTACACTACCGAGGTGGGCTACAGTGTGGTTTAGTCAGTTATTATGAGTAATGAAAAGTGTATGTGAAACATCCCAAAGGAAAAATACTGAAAAGTGATGAAAAAGCTATTGAATTAAATGTTCTTGTGAGAACATAACTATAGTTTCCCGAACATAACCATAGTTTCCCATGTTCTTTGTGTAAACACAAGCTTGGCCAGTAAATTATGTGTTGCAACAAAGTAGCAGTGTTAAGGAAAAGAGGATAATGCATTATGTTAGTCAGTTAGTTCAGAAGCAGATAGTGTGCATCTTTACTCAGATGTTTACATATGTTCCCTTCTAATGTCAGTATCCTGTTCCAAAACACTGGTGAATATCCTGTAATTCTTTAAAGTGAATTTTGTGGTTGAGACAAAGAGGAACATTAAATACATTGAAACACTTTGTTTTCTGTTCAAGATCTTCTCGGGAAACAAGCCAGGTATAAAGAGGATTAGTAAACATTTCAGGAGTGTACATCTCTCCCATCATCAGAATATTTTTATGTAACACAAAAACACAAAAACCAACAAAGACAAAACACTACCAATACTCGAATTACTGAACAAAAGACTGCAGTAAATTAAATGCCAGGTCAGGAGATGGCGATAGTGTAGAAAACTAATTAGGTCAGAGAAACGTAACTACTTAATTTGACAGTCAGGCTGTATAGATCTCTGCTTCTTAAGCCGACTGATTTCCATTTTAAGGCCGGTTTCCAAGAGGAGCTGAACTGAAATCCAGCATCACGATTAAGTAGCCTCCTCTTGCAGGAAATGGCCAGTCTCCTGAACTCTCCGCTCCCAGTAACTGTTGCATTTTGCCAAGATGAACATCTCTCGAAAGTTGGCTGTATGGTCATTATCAAAACAATGTTCTGCCAGTCCAGACTTAGATTGCATTAAACGAATGCTTCGTTCATGTTCGTTTATTCTAGTAGCGATGGTCCTTCCGGTTTGTCCTATATACGGTGTCTCACATTCACAGGGAATGCGGTACACTCTCAGAACTTGGAAGTCCAGTTTGTCTTTCACTGGTCTCAACAGATGCTTAATCTTCGGAGGCGGCTTGTGGCTGGTCCTCATGTTGTTTTGGCAAGAATTCTGCTAATTCTGCCATATAGGTTGCCGGTAAACGGAATACAGGCTGTAGCAGTAGGCTTATTTGATGCTTGCTGTATTACAGGTTTCCCTTTCTTAGCTCTGGTGATTGATGCTTCAACATCATATTCGGAGTAGCCATTTCAATGGAAAGTGAGTCTCAGGTACTGTAATTCCTGTTTTAAGTGACTGGGATCAGAGATAGACAAAGCTCTGTGGGCCAGAGTAATTCGAACTCCCAGTTGTTGAGATTTATGATGAAAACTTTAATTATGAGAACTCCTAGTAGTTTACCAGGTAAAACAAGAGTCCATTGGAGAGTTTAATGTCATGTTGGCATGTGGGCCATAGTAGCTCAATGGTTTAGAGTGGCTGGATGGAGACCAGAAGATGTGTGGTTCAAATCCTGGCTATGGCATTGAATTTTTCAGTCTGGCTCTATAGTTTCATAGTGCGTCCTACACATGGCTAGTGTGAAAGAACAATCAATTTCCATTAATTGTACCTAATAGTGGTCTGAACTATAAAGCCCAGGCCTTAAAGTACTTACAGCATAGTAAGTTGCCATTAAGGTAGTTGTCTCATGTGTTTATGAGAACTCCTAAGTGGTTTACTGGGAAAAACACGAGTCAGTTGGAGAGTTTAATGTCATGTTGGCACGTTGGCCATAGAAGCTCAATGGTTTAGAGCGGCTGGACGGAGACCAGAAGATCCGTGGTTCAAATCCCGGCTATGGCATTGAATTTTTCACTCTGGCTCTAACCTTTCAAAACTATAAGTGTTCAGATAGAGATCGGTGTGTGTAGGCTGCGGTATACAGTATGCCCCAGTGAACCGTTGCTGTTTCTTGAAACAAGAATGTCCAAGAGTGAAAGAGTTCCATCCTTTCCACTTCCGTGGTAAACTGTCTTTGAGGTTGAAGGCTGTTGAGATGCGCAAGAAAGCTAGGCAGTGTCTGATCCATGTGGCCAGATTACAAAAGTGTTGTTCACGTATCTATAGATATGAGATGGTTTAAGTGGAGCTGTGGCAAGTATTTCATGTTCTAGGTGTTCCATATAGAAATTAGCTGTAGCTGGTGACAAAGGGGAGCCCATCGACTCGCTGATGCATTCCAAGGATGCCATTCTGCCTCTACCTTCCAGTTGCATCAGTCAACCGTTTGGTTGTCAAGCATCATGTGTTTGACGCAATTCATTAGAGTTTTTGTAACAGCTCTCATGCCAAACACCATTGCCAGTCAGAACTACTCCCCCTGGAACTCTCTCATATTAATAGAGTCCTACAGACCTATAGTTACACCAGCCAAGAAGTTAAGCATGCCATACACCCCAGCAGGAAGTCCGTCAACCAAACTGGCCCATGATGAAAGAAACTAAAGCTTTACTTGATGTGTGTTTGGAGGAATTTAGTAACAGTGACGTCAAAATTAATATAAAATTATTTGTGGTTATTTATAAATTTATGTATCAAGAAAAAAGTAGTACCGAATTTCGTAAGGAAAGTAGTAAAATTTGATAAAAATAGTAGACAACAAAAAGCAGCAGAGAGAAAAGTATTAATTGTAGAAAAGAATAAACACTATGGAAATAAAAACACGCTAGAAATAAAATTGTACAATTTGCATCAAAAACTTACCAAACAATTAGGAAGTATATTTTGGGAAAATTTTGAAAACAATTTATTAGCATATCTTAATAGAAAAATGAAGACAAAAACAGCAAAGTTAAAGAATAAATTAAAAAATTTATGCCAGAAAGCAGGCACTTTTAAAAAGATATATCAAAAAGACAAACATAACCTAAAAGATCATCTAAACAATGTGGTAAACCTATCAAACCAAAATTTTACAAAAACAGAACTGAATATGCTGAATCTAGGTTTAAAGACATGTGTAGAATATTCCAACCAAATTGAAGATTACATTGCTGACATCCAAATTGCTACACAAACACTTAATGAAGAAAGTAAAAACACAGTAAAAAACAAATGCTCCAAAATAGTAGAAGAGATTAAAAATGAAAAGAAAAAGAATTTTAGTAACCAAATCATAAAAGCTCTTAAAAAGAAACCGGTTATTTATACTAAAGCAGACAAGGGAAATAAACTAGTAATTCTGGAAAAAGAAGAATACACAAAGAGGATGGAAGATTTGTTAGAAGACAGTAATTACCAAAAAGTAGAAACTAATCCATTAAAGTACTGCATTGAAACCACAAATAAAACGCTAAAAGAGAGCAAAATAATCAACAAAAAAGAATTGCACAAAATTAAAGTAGATAATCCAACATTACCAAGAGTATATGGGCTGCCAAAAATTCATAAAACAGGGAAAGGCATGAGACCTATTACTAGTAGCATAAATGCCCCCACATATAATTTGGCCAAATGGTTACTAAGTAAATTTAATAGTTTTCCAAAATTTGAAAGTGCAAATTTAAGAAACTCTTTAGATTTAGTAGAAAAAATCAAAGATATAAATTTGGACAAAAATGACAGACTGGTTTCATTTGATGTCACATCTTTATTTCCAAGCATACCAACAGAAAAATTGCAGACTGTGTTAAAAAAATGGCTAGCTACAATTGATATGGAAGCAATAGAAGCAGAAGAATATATTTCTCTAACAAAAATATGCATTGAACAAAACTTCTTTAGCTTTAATGGAAAACACTACAAGCAGAAATCAGGACTATCAATGGGCAATCCACTTTCACCTTTTTTGGCTAACTTATTTATGAGTGCATTTGAAACACAAATTAAAAAGTCCTTCCCATTGATCTTCAAGGTTTGGTATAGATATGTTGACGACATCTTTGCAATTGTACCAAGTAAACATTTAGATGATGCATTAAAATTACTCAATCTGCAAGAAAGGACTATCAAATTCACAATAGAAAAGGAAATCAATGGACAACTACCTTTCTTGGATCTAAATATCATCAGGAATGATACAAAAATAAAATTTGGAATTTACAGGAAGCCAACACATTCAGAAAATTATATAAAAAATAATAGCCACAACCCAATTACACATAAACATGCAATAATAAACAGCCTTACACACAGACTAGTCAACATACCCATGGAAAAAGAAGAATATTTCAAGGAACAAAAAGCAATAATACACATAGCAGAAGAAAATGGATACAACAAAAGTTTGGTGTTGAAGAAAATTAGAAAATCTAAACTAAAGAAAACCATTAAGGAAACAACCACATTTATTAAAGAAAAAGAAAGCAACAGCATATTCAGTTCATTCACATATCATCCAAAAACATTTAATAAATTTAAAAAGATATTCAAGGAACAAAATATCATCTTGGCACCTACTAATAGATACTCAATTTTAAAATTACTAAATTCAAAAACAAAAGATGAAATTCCTTCAGGTAACAAATCTGGAATATACCAAATAAATTGCAAGAATTGTGAAAAATGCTACATAGGTCAAACAAAAAGAAATTTAAAAACCAGAGTCAAAGAACACTTTAGAAACATCAGATTGAAACAAGAAGACAAGTCAGCAGTAGCATTTCATTTTTGGAATGAAAACCATGATATTGATCCAAATCCAAAATTATTAAAAGCAGTGATAAACCAAAATAGATTGACAACATGGGAGAACATATTCATCTGGAAAAATAAGGATCGCGTAATGAACTTTGAAATCCCGCCAGCAGATAATTTGACAAAAAAGTTCATAGTTCCACCACCAGAGAGAGCAGATAACAACATTTGCCAGTTGGGAAGAGATTGAAAATGGAGGCCAGGGCCTTTGAAACTAGTCTCTCATAAATATATGAAAAAGTAAGTGACGAGTGTCAATAAACCAACCACAAATAATTTTATATTAAAGCTTTACTGCTTTACATCAAAGGTGTTACTGACCGTATTGGCAAAGTCCTCAAACAACACGACATCCACATCATCTACAAACCCACAAAACAAATACGCAACATACTACATTCATCTAAGGATCCAAAAGAACCTTTCTCCCCTGCAGATGTTTACAGGATTCCATGCTCATATATAGGAACAATCAGCACATGATAAACACATGCATTACAGAATGTAAGAGGTGCTGCCGACTCGGACAGCCAGAAAAATCTGTGGTTACAGAACACACTTTACTAGCAGCAGGGGAACATCATACAATATGCTGATACAGCCGTCCTGTCCTCCAATGTCCATTGTTTTGCTCACTTAAGTCAGGAAACCATAGAAATTTATAAACACAAAAATAAATTCAACAGGAAAGAAGAAACTAAGGGGTTAAATAAAGCTTGGCATCCAGCTTTAAGGAATACACATAAGAAACTCAACTGGACAGAAATCCAGGCACATATGCCACCAACAGCAGTAGCTACAATAAATACCAACTCATTGGCACCAGCAGTTTTGATAAAAACAGCCCCCTCCAAAATCCAGCCCACGCAGCGGCTGAACTTATCAGGAAGGAGCACACCAGCCGGAAGATGGCTCCGCTCGCTCAGAAAATATATAAAAAGCCTATGAAATTGAGAGACTCCATATCTGTCGTAGCCAAGAGTACGACAGTGTTACGGCCATGCCACTGAGGATGTTCGACGCAGCTTTGAACGAAAGTCTGGAAGATTTTCCACTAGACCACGGCAAGCCTGGATAATCATTATGTACCAAAAGTCTTTTATTTTGTTTACTGTACTGCAATCTTCCATAAAAGTTATGTTCCAATCCCTGCAAATTAGAGGTGTCCTATATTTTCTAGTTAACCTGGAAAGCAGCATATCCAGTTTCTGTAAGTAAATGTTAATTTTGGTATTGGTGCCCTGTAAATGCACATTAAATTATCTTTTGATCGTTTATCTCTAGTAATGACAACTCAAAGTTCCTATCTTTCTTGAGCTTCTCAGATAGGCTTATACTTCTGGTTTTTATGCTTCATCTCACATATATGCAGGATCTCCCATGCTTGTATATTTTTCTACAGAAAAAATGTACTAGTCTAAACTGTTTGAGGTTAATTTTTGTTAACCACTCTAACTTTAACCAATGTTCAGTTATGCATATGATATCTACATGCAGCAAGTGTGCATTAAATAGTACTCCTCGCTGTGTTAATATATTTGTTATACTTTGTAAGTTTTGATGGAAAATGCACAGTTTGTTGAAAATTATATCCTTTCTACTACCACATACCTCTTGATCTGGTTTAGAATGTCCATCTTCCTTTCCATCCACCCTAGTTTCCCTGTAGCTGTAATTATATAACTTTGCACAACAATCGACCAAATTTGTGCGAGCATATGTGGTTTAGATGCACCCCAGCTCTTCCAAAATCATTATTGTGGAGCCAGAAATTTCCGTCAACCATCATCCACTTTCTCACATTGCAGAGTGAATTAAGTTCATTGTTTATCCTTGCGATCTTACTTTCACTCACGTTGTATCCTCTTAGTACACCACTTATGACCTCTTTTTAATAGCATTTGCCTAGTCCATCGTATCACCCATAATTTTCTCGGCCATAATTCCTTGATGTCATTCATCCTTGCATGGATAATCATCAGTTTTGACTTGTATCGCTTCGAGTTTAGTTTCTTGTTTCTGTGTTTAAGCTTGTTTAGTTTTATCCTCGGCATGCAGTGGACATCATAACCTCTCTCTTGGCACAGATTTCTGGAGAACTTATGCATGGAGTCACCGATCACCATTACTTCTTTGTGTTTTCTTGTAATGCTGGTTTCTTGGTTGCAAGAAACAATTTCACATGCCTCATCTTGTAGTGCCTCAAATCTGTTCTGATGTGTTGGAGCAAACACTGTCTTGTGTACACTGTGTTTGCCTTTTCTTCCCAGATTTTCCTTTAACAACATTCATGAAACTTTCTTCCTCCTCATATGTCCTTAATTTAGTCTTTAGGTGTTTTCTGCCCTTAAAGTCTGAATTTCCTGCTGAGCTTTCTTCAGGTCTTTGTTGAGCATCCCAATTATCATTTGGAGGGAAGCTATCATTTCTGCCTTGCATATCCTGCTGGCAGCCGATTGTATTACTTCCTTTTCCTCATCTTCTACATTTGTTTCAACATTATCTTTATATCCTCCCATATATGCATTAGTACTATGTAATTCATAATCATTTTCTTTCACTTTACTCACCGAATTACTTTGTTTTTGCATAAATTTAGAACCATATGCTGAGTCATTACACCATTCGCCGCCATCTTGGACTCTAGCATACATCTATAGTAGTACAGTGGAAGCTCGAAATAGTGAGGTCAGTGTTTCGGATTTAATGCAGATAAAAGTATGTCCGTATTAAAAGTTAATTATTTTAGTCGGAAAGTTGAGATAAAAATATTCAGCAAATAGAGGTTCAGTATAATTTGCACCACTGCCATGTCCGTTGACACGGACCACTGTGTTCCAGGAAAGTAAGGGTACCATTGTTCTTGGCCCCTGGCCTTGACTGTAAGTCCTGTAGCGAAGCCATATCTCTTGTTGTCATCAGCTCATATGATACTGCATAATGAAATCATGCACTGCAGCTCGGGAGGGAAGGCGGGATGTAGTGATGCACTGATGTTGTCTGCAATAGAATGCAATCTTTGCTAATTCACAGTTGCCCCCTTCCCCCCCCCCCCCCCCAGTGTGCTATTGAAGTCATAATTGGAGCAAATTAGGATTCAAAATATTTCACAGTCAGAGCCTGTACCATCTACAATAAGCTAGACTCCCATCCCAATAAACACCCCTTGGCCGTTACACCATAGGGTTCCTTGCTGAAGACCTGATACCGGCTGCCCAACGACCCTTTGGGCAACCTAATCTGAGCAGAGCCAATTTCCCCTGGCACCTGCACCCCCAATCCCAGAAATGGGCTTGGTGTAAACTATACCTTACACTTGTTCCTTTCCCTCTAGTCTGTCAATGGGCTGTGCTCAGATGCCTCACAGGCAGGCGGAAGAGTGCAGTGAGCACTGGGCGCACACATATGGCTAGATATGCTACTGCCCAAAACAACCACCTGATGACAATAGACAATTCTTTTATACTGCCCAGATAAAGTTGCACTAAGTGGCTAGGTGCTGGGCATCAAACACCCCGCCCAGGTAAACCTGGGCAACTCGCAACTTCTGCTAGTCTGCTGGTCACAGTCATAGTCGAAAAATTATTTCAAATGTAGGAACGTACATGAAGAACGAAGCTAAAAACAAGGAACTGGTGCCATCAGAAAATGTTTTTCAAAAAGATTTAAAAAGCAAAGTGCATAATATTTTGTTTGCTCTTCTGAACAGATCTGGTTTTTATTTCTTCCAAAATATTTTCACATTGGCTTTTAAGTGGATTTTGTTTTGATACTGGTAGACACTGTGCCGAAATGTTTATATCTGCAATGTAGTCCTCAATTCCGTTTGAAAAACTTACGCAAGTTTTTTGTTTAGAAGACCTAATTCTTTTGTGGAGAAATTTTGATTAGATAGATTTACAATGCTTTCAAAGTTTTGCGTGTTTGTTTTTTCGTTTACACTACTTATTGCTGTTTTGCATTTAGCGTGTGGACTAATTGCTGTTGGACTCAAGTTTCTATTTCCGATGTGTCTCTTATTCTTAAACTTTTTTTCGGTATGGTTTCGATGTGAGGAAATGTTCATCAAATTGGTCAATTTGTACTTTAGTTTTTCGGTTTTTGTTTTCATTTTCTTGCTTAGCATTGCCAAATAGTTTTGTTCGAAGTTATCCCACATCGTGTTTCCCAGCATTTTCGTTAAAACTGAATGAAGTTTATAAAGTTTCAATTCCGTTTCTTCCAAATGTTTATAAAGTTTATTGATTTCTAGTTGTAAAACTTTTCTCTCGGCTGCTCTTTGTTGTTGATTTCCATTGCCTGGTTTTACTATCCTCCGGACTTTTAGGATGGTTACCATTTTGTTACTAACCCCCTTCATTAATAATTTATACCACAGCAAATCCATCTCTATTCGATCAAAAGCTTTCTCGAGATCAATAAAGGCCATATATATTTTACCTCTTTTATATCTTAAATACTTGTCCACTAGTGTTTTTATAATAAAGACATTGTCCACTGTTCTCCTACCTTTCCTAAAGCCCATTTGATATTCTGAAAGAATATTGAATTCTTCAATCCATTTTTGCATCCTATCAGCCAGTATTCCTGTAAAAATTTTACCCACATTGGACAACAGTGCTATTCCCCGATAGTTATTGGGTATATCCAACTCCCCTTTGCCCTTGTATATTGGCTGTATAATTGCTTTTCTACAACTTTTCGGTATATAGCCATTTGTTTTCATAGAGTTAAACAATGATGTTAATAATCTAACCCTGTTCTCATCTTCGCACCATACTTTAAGAAATTCTCCTGGTATACCATCTATTCCTGGAGCTTTATTTCTCTTAATTCTTCTAACCTGGTTTATTACTTCCTCTCCTGGTATATCCCTATCTAATATCTCACTAAAGTTATTCTCTATTTCTGGGATTATCTTCCCCTTGTTAGATTTTTCATATGCATATAAATTTGAGAAGTAACTTAGCCACTCTTCCTGACTTATATTATGCTTGGTTACATGTTTTTTGTACAATGACTTTATACCCCTCCATATTTTACTCACATTATTTTCGGCAATAGAAATGATTAGGTTATCCGCTTTCTTTTGTCTCCATTGGGATTTTTTACTTTCCAGTAGTTCACTGTAGTGGTATTTACTTTGCAAATACTCTTCCTTAGAATAAGGATCTCCTGTTTCCCTCCACTTTACCAATTTTTCCTTTACTATGTTTTTAATCACCCTACATTCCTCGTCAAACCAGCCATTACTAGTATTAGAGTATCCTTTATTTGTCATTTTCATCCCCTCTCCTGCCCAAGTCATAATAAAACTCAGAATACTAATTGCGTTTTCAATTTCATAATGATTTAAACTATGCATTATGCCCTGCTGGCATATTTTCCCTATATCTGATTCTAATGTGTACTCAAATTTTGCTTTGTCTTCTTCCTTCCATTTGTATCTTACTAATTCCCTTTTTATTGCACTAGTCCCTGCAAGTTGTTCATTGGTTGCTCTCTGAGCTTTAATACCTATGTCTACTACTAATGGAAAATGCCCACTTTTAGTGCTTATATTAGCAACTTTAAAATTACTCACCATATGACTTATATTGCACGACCACAACACATAGTCTATTACGCTATGACCATTTGCATTTATAAAAGTAAATTCACCAAGCTCATCTTCTCCATATTTTCCATTAAGAATGTCCAAAGCATTTTGCTCACAGAAATTAATGAGTTTTTCACTACCCCTTTCTATCTTATCCTTGCTGTGCCTAATATTCACATTTTTCCTACTTATATTGCTATCTTCCCACCAATCTATAGAGCTAACATCACTTTCTCCAATTCTTATATTTAGATCTCCTACTAGTATTATCTCAATGTACATATATTTTTCCCTTAACTTATCTATATCTTTATCGAGGAGATAAAACAGTTCTGGATTATGAAACTGTGAAGAAGCTGGAGGGTTATATATTATTGCAATACATATAATGCTATCCACTATCGCTTTATCTTCCATTATAATCCAAAGCACTTCCTTACAGCTAGACCATGTTTCTTTTATTGTTTTACTCAATTTGTTCTTGATAAAAAAACCTAGTCCTCCTGATGGTCTCCCCCTCTTTGCATACATTTCCCCTTTTCTTCCTAAATAATTAAAATGCATTAATTTGATTTCTTCATCTTTTAACCACGTCTCTACCACTGCTAGGTAATCCAAATTAACTAATATATGCTGTATGGAACCTGTGCTGATTTTATTTTTGAACACTTCACAATTCCAAAACCTTCCTTATTATTTGCTATTGTGAACCTGTTCTCCCCCTGGACCATGCAAACTGTTCAAGTGTTTTCTTGCTTCTCACCTTTATTCCTTCACCACCCGTCACCTGTTTATATAGAACCAGGATATTGCCATGAGGCGATGTTACAATTTGGTTATCTTCCCCCAGGGCAGGCCATTCCCTGCCTTCCTGCGCAAAACACTGTCACTGTTGACTGAGGGGCGTGACATCACTGAGAATACAACGCAAGAGCGTTTCCACGTGAATGTGCGTAATGCAATACTATTATTGCACATTGTAAGATAAGATAAGGCGCTGATGCATGCAAAATCCACAATTCTTCTGATGAAATAAACGAGATGCAGTTGCTTATGAGCTATTGTAGTTACTGGCTGTGTCTTTTGTCGTAACATTATGAGTAAAAGCACAAACCATTGCGCTGTTGCTGAATGCAAAAATGCTTCGTATAAAACTACGGATGTGATTTTCCATTGTTTGCCTAAAGATCAAGAACTACAGCGCAAGTGGGTTTTATGCTGTAAAAGGGCTGATCCGGTTAATGTGAATAATGCAATGATTTGTTCCTATCACTTCCTGTCCGAAGACTATGAACGGGATTTAAAAAACGAGCTGCTAGAGTTGCCGTTGAAAAGAAAATTAAAGGGCGATGCTGTACCGTCACAGAAAATTCCTAATTGGCATGGGGATGCATTTGAGGCGGTAGTAGCACATAGTAGCACGTAGTTTTAGTACCAGCAAGATGAAGCAAATATTATGGTGGTGGCGATCAAGTGTTACCACAGCTCCATGTTGTGCGCCAATTTGAAGCAAAATGTTTATGGGTGTACACAATTCCACGTGTGGACGCCAATTTGATGCAAATAATTTAATGGCGAGCAATGAGGTTTCTCTCAGGGTATGCGTGGATGTGTGTGAGAAGGAGATTTTAATCACACTGGAATGCCCGTCTCCAAATTATTTATTCACTGCTTCTTCCTTTCAAACATCGAAATGGAATTATTAATTTTTAGATGAGTCGTATTTTTTAGATAAAAGATGTACAAAAAAAACCATCATTAATAGTAAAATTTTAACAACTTCAGAACAAAAAACTATCAAATCGGACAACCCTACCCTTGCAAGACTATATGGTTTGCCTAAAATACACAAACCCAACATACCCATGAGACCCATTGTAAATAATATAAACACTCCTACTTACCTTCTGGCAAAATGGCTATCCAAAAAATTTCAGTCCTTTACACAATTCCATACTCTGAGCATAAAAAACTCTTTAGACCTGGTAGAAAAAATTCAAAATCTAAAACTAAAACCTCATGACACTTTAGTATCCTTTGATGTCCGCTCCTTCTTCCCTAGCATTCCATTACACAAACTTTTGATTCAACTGAAAAAATGACTAAATTCTATAAACCTAGATGCCAATGCAATAGAAGAATATTTGGCAATGACTGAAATATGTATACATCAAAATTATTTTGTCTTCGATGGAAAATATTATAAACAAATTTCAGGACTAGCTATGGGAAGCCCGCTATCACCATTTTTGGCCAATCTATACATGAGCTTTTTCGAAACACATATAACTAAAGCCTTCCCTCATATGTTTAAAACATGGTACAGATACGTAGACGACATCTTTGCAATAGTGCCCTACAAACAAATAGATGATGCTTTGAAACTACTCAACCTGCAAGAACCCAGCATACAATTCACAGTGGAAACTGAAGAGGACTGTACTCTACCTTTTTTAGACCTTAAAATGAAAAAAAGCAATGAAAAACTAGAATTTGGCATCCATAGAAAAGCAACACACACAGATAATTACATCAAAGCAAATAGTTTCAACCCAATTCCACACAAACATGCAACCATCAACAGTCTCACACACAGATTGGTAAATCTACCTCTCAGCCAGCAAGAATATCAAAACGAATACCATCAAATCTTAAAAACTGCAATTAAAAATGGATATGGAAAAAACCTTGTAGATAAAAAACTAAAATCATTCAAACTTCAAAAGAGATTAAAACAGATCACAGCTCTCACACCAATAAAACAAGAAATTAGATTTGCTAAATTTACTTACCACCCCTGGGCCACAAAAAAGTTCCAAAAAATATTCAAGAAATACAATATAACATTGGCACCAGAAAACAATTACAACATTAAAAACCTACTTCACAGTAATAATACTGATAAGATAAAACCAGAGGAAAAGTCAGGCATTTACAAGATTAAGTGTAAAGACTGTGAAAAAATTTACATAGGAAGGACAAAAAGAAACATAGGCACTAGAAAGAAAGAACACTTCAGGCACTTAAGATACAAAAATATTGATAAGTCCATAATAGCAGCTCATTTCTGGTCTGAAAATCATGAAATTGAAGATAGCACAGAATTACTAAAATACGTACAAAAACATAGTGAACTAGTCACATGGGAGAGGATATACATAGAAAAACATAAAAACCAACTAATGAACTTTGAAATCCCGCCAGAAGAGAATCCCACATTTAAGTTCATCACTAAATCAACAGATGGCAGCAGCAACCCCAGAATTGCCCACACCGCTGGATCAAGCTTTAGTCGCATAAGAGCCGTAGATGCAAACAATGATTTGCGAAACATGTCCTCAAAATAGGTACGAAAGTGAAGCAGATGTGTAAAAAATACGACTCATCTAAAAATTAATAATTTTTCGCTTCACTGTGGTGTTCCAATACAGTTAAATCTTGATATATCGAAATGGAAGTTGCCGACCGAGGGTTACCAATCTCGGTTTAGAGTTACTGAATGCTAATTGTTTATTACTCGATAAATTTTGATGACCCGACAAATATTCAAGACAGAACAAGTTGACCGCTCTAATAGGCTTCACGTCTCGGACTCTTCTCATCGGCCTGACACCGAAGACTGTTTATAATGGCTTCCTAGCCGCGAACTAGCCACATCGGCTACACACCGAAGCGTACCCTCTAACCACAGCTGTGCATGTGTATATATAACTTTCACTCTCAAAATTCCTTTTCAAACAAAGTCCCTTTTGTGGCTGTTTTGGTCGCCATTTGAAATGATCCAAAGAATTCCCTATTCATACACGCCAAGTGACAATACCTTTAGAAATCTACTAAGGACACTGCTTCTTATATTGCTTTCACCCAACTCAACTGGCCTTGCCCTCATCGCAACAAAGAACCAACATTCCTTTGACATCTATCATGATTCTTTGCTTCTGGCAAACCTTAATTTCGGTATCAAAGACCAATTTATCAGATACACATTCTAGTTATGTATTTGTTTCTATGTGTACACTGAGTTTAATCGCTCTTTTTTGTATAAGAAAAGTTTGATAGGTGGAATAATAATAATAATAATAGTAATAATAATAATAATAATAAACTGTTTTCATTAATAGACAATATCGGCAAGAGATCGCCGGTGCGAAGTTAGGACCGTGCGAAAGAGAGCGCTGTCTACTATAGCATCTTTATCTCTCAAAAAAAAACAAAATTTGACCAGTCGACCAGCACAGAGGTAGCTCCTGAAAACTCTGTTGCTGCTGAAGAGGAAATAATTAGACTAAAGACTCAGATGCAAACCCTGAAGAACGAAAACAGTGTTTTGAAACGGCAGTACAAGGTTTATAAGTTCCAAGTTTCCCGAAATTCATCGCAAAGTGATCTCTCTTTATGTGAGGACAAGAACCTTCATTAGAATTAGGCACTTAAACAAAAGAGCGAAGGCAGAAATGATCAGGAAACTTGCAGCAAAGAAAAATCTTCAATGGGTTGCTTCGTCATCTTCTTGAGCTACAGTGAGTAAGGACATATGAATAGTAACATGTTTTAAACTCTTAATACTAACTGCTAGAAGGAACCTTCATTATAATACACAAGTGGGTGTTTATTTCTTCCGATTTTACACGTAGCAGAGCTTAAATAACACATACTGAGGGGCTAGTGTTTAACTCTCGCGGTTGAACTGTATTCTCAGTGACATCATGCGCATTAGCCAATGGCAGTGTGACTCTCCGGAATGGCCTACCTGAGTACTCTAGTTGCCTTGATCTTCCCCTCCCGCCACTCTTGCATCCGTCCTTCGACCTTGGGTGGTTGCCTCTCCCTCCTTACTGCTACCAATCGGCTGTATCCAGCTTCGTTTCCCTCTCCCCGCTAGACCACATGATGCTTCTAGCTCCTCCTTTTTCGGTGATACACCTTTTTTCTTTGATGCTGCCGTCTCTCTCGTGTCTTGCTGACGTCACCTCTCTTGTTTCATCATCTCTTGCTGGCTCATTTCTTTTATCTTTCACTTCTGCCTGCGATGACGGATCATCTGACGTGACTAGTGGCGTCATGGCTTCTGTTGACGTCGCTACTGCTTTATCCTGCCGCTCTTCGTCCCACACGTGTCCGGATCTTGGTGAACTCGAAGTTGTTGCGTTGGCGATAATTTCCTGCGTATGGTGTAATTTTTGCTGATTTGTTTTCTCTTGCATTGTCCCGTTGCGCCATACATCTCTCTTGCCCGTAGAAGTAGCATTGATTCCTTCAATCCATAGTTGTAAGTTTTGTATATATGCTCTCTTCCCTGCAGCTCTCACCTCTATCATTCGCCAGATTAGGTTCATTTTTGTGATTCTTTGCGTTGGCGTTAGGTCTTTGTTTATAACTATATCGCTCCCTTTCAGCATTTTTGCTCTGCCCAATATTTCATGAATTAATTGCATTGTTGAGGACTGAAAAATGATTGGTCTTTTTCCTTTTTGTTTTCCTATGCAATAGGCATTGATAATCTCCCATCCATGTATCTCTAATTCTTATTTATCTTTCAATATTTGAGGTATTTCTTGCACTGGCCAAAGACCTCTTCTTTCCTTCACGCCTATAAACACCAAATTAAATCTTCTTCTCTTCTCATTTGCTCTTTCTATTTTTATTCTCATTTCTTCCATGTCTGCCCGAATCTTTTGAATTTCTCTACCAACTTCATCTTTAATTTCCTTCGCTATCTTATCCAGATTATTAGTTATCCTTTGCTCCATACCATCCATTTTGCTGATTTTCTCCACCAGTTCTGCTAGAATTCCCTGTATTTCCTCTGGGCCCGGGTTTTGCTCAATTCCAGCTATGAGTAGCATCATTAGAATTATGATTATCAACAGTAATCCCTCCATCTTGCTGCCTTCCATTTTTTTTTTTTTTTTTTTTTTTTTTTTTTTTTTTTGGAATATTTGCCTGAAGAGTCCAATTCTTGCTCTGTAGACTGTGATTCCTACACCCATTGCTGGTTGAGTCACTTTTGTTCTCACACCTCAGGAGCTTACTGTCACACGTCCTCCTTCCACTGCTCACTTAGCATTCGAAAATGCTTATAGAAAAACATGACATTTGTTCTAAACGTTGCTGATGAAGAAGACAGTCTATGTGGTATTGAACAACTTTAATAAATCTGTAATCATATTCCAGATCTTCAGATCAGCCAGGTGAAAACACGATTAGAAATCAACATTTCAGAAGCGTACATTGCTCCCATCATCAGGATATTTTAAGAAATGCTATAACCATAAAATGTATTACTGGATATAACACAAATATCAACAAAAAAAATCTTTGTTTTCCATCCGGGTGCTTGCAGATAGTTTTTTTGGGAAAGCTTTTGGTTGATATCTGAAACACACCCAAACTTATAAATGGCCGTTTTGTTGCCCTCGTACACTCCTCTTCCAGATACTACATGTAAAATCTATGCTAACAGATCAGTGCTGTGCTGATGCATTACTGTCTTAGAATGAAAAATTCATTAGGTTATTATCAATCAGTTTATAAGTTTTTTACATCCTTAAACTCACCTTGCTTTGTTATTTTCTCTCCTTTTCTATTGTTCTGAAAACAGTGGCATGTCATTAATGTTGCCGCCAGTGATAGCTAATAAATTGAAGAAAGTGTACTATATGTGCACATTATCTTGAACGCTAGTTTTACGGTGAGCTGCGGGGAGTGAGCTGCTCTTTTGGTTCTGCAGTGCAGTCAACCTAGAAAAACACAATTCAGCAAACTAGCGTGTAAGTTAAGCAAAGATATGCACCATAAGTGTGAGATATGTGGACAAACAATAAATTGAACTCAATCTGATAAGCTGTATATTTATATACCTACTATTTGTATGACACATGAAAATAGAAAATAAATGTTATGACAGATATAAATACTCATTCACTTTAATTCTTCGAGTCTGGTGCATTGCTTTCATTGCTAAAATCCTCCGATGTGTTGATGATAATTTCATCATTTGCATTTTCTATTACACCATTGTTTCTCCAGTATTGCATTTCCTGCTCTTAGACCTTCTTGCAATCCGACGCTGTTACGGAAGAGAACGCTTCTATAACAAGTTTCCGCAGATTTGTGGCCAACATATCACCAGTAATGTTGCGTCCTCTGAAAACATTCCTTATTTTTGCCCATGCCAGCTCAGTTGCACCTAGATCACATACGGAGTTAGACGAATAATAGTGTGTCCCCTTTCAAGAGCATAACATCCACAACATACACTTGTTGTAAACTGGTTAGCTAATTAACCTCGAAATTGATCAAAACGAAATATGGTGGACATGTGAAAGCTTAGCGTATTAGCTACTAGATGTCAGAGTGTATAGCACATTTCAAGTTTCAAAGTTGTCATCTGTGTTTATGGAGTTAGACGAAACTTACTGAATGACACGTACATATAGTATCCAAATTTTGTATTAATTTTTGTTCAAAGAATAATGGAAAGTCCAAGCAATTTCACTTTCAGATATCAATTACGTTAATTTGTGAGTAATCCACAGAGACCGGTCGTCTGGCATCCTCCAGTTCGAAATAGCTCATTATTTTGCCAGTGGCGCTCACCAGCTTGAAGCTTACAGATACATGAGAAATGTCTGTGACCCAGTGAGGTTTAAGATACTTGTTTATAGCACAACTGTTGCCAGTGCTGTGAAACCGCAAACTTTGAGTTTTAATTAAATTCAATTTATTCATCCTTTAAATCTCCATACAAGATTGTAGACACGTCAAAACAAAAATATTTACAAAATTTAAGTACAAAATTTAAATACAGAAATTACAAAAAACATGTACAAGAGTAAATGTCAAAATACAATAATATAACTTAACTTTCCAAATACTCTTGAATAGAATAAAAACATGCTTCACTTAAAAATTTATGTAGTTTCAATTTAAAAATCTTTTGGTTGCCAATCTGTTTTAAATAAAGAGGTAACTTTTTATACAGTTGGGTACCACTATAAGTGTATAACGTGGTATTATGACTAATTCCTAGTAGGTTTGAACTGTTTCTTGTATCATGCTGGTGTTTTAAAACAATTTAAACTAGCTTTTACATGTAAAAGAACTTTGTATGCAGGTTGGTTCACTATTATTCTTATGGCTCTTTTTTGCATTCGAAAACCCTTTTCTGACATATTTGAATTACCCCAAAAGATGATACCATAATTCATAAGGAAATGAAAATATGAAAAATATACCATTCGGACTGTCTTTATGGCTGCTATCATTTTTAATGTTTTTAAAGTATAGCACTGCTTACTTAACTTTTTAATCAAATCTTCTATATGTACAGTCCAATCCAAGTTTTGATTTAACCACAAACCTAAAATGTTTGTATCTTTTACGTATGAAATGTTGATGCCATCCAAATTAAGATCAGGGAAGGTAATACTTTTATTTGCTTTATGCCGAAAACCTATTGCTATTGTTTTATCTTTGTTTAAAATTAGTTCATTTTGATCAAGCCATGGCATAATAGTTTCATTAATTTCATTTACATTTTGAAGTAAATGACCTTTATCATTACCAGTGATGAGTATGTTTGTGTCATCTGCAAAAATAGTAAGTTCAATATTTTCCTTATCTACATTATGGGTTATATCATTAATATAAACTGTTTCATTAATCATTAATATAAATATGTTAATTCTACATGTATTAACAGTAGTATGGTGAATGATTTAATGTTAAAAATGCAATAAGAAGAATGGCATCACATCACAATTTGTAGGTAAAAGTGACTGTGTTTGTATGATCAAAAACCTTTTAAATTTGCATTTTTTGCATTCTTTTGGTGAAAAATGTTACATAATTTCAACAGGAAGGTCAACTTCGAATCTTGAACATTTAAAACCTAATTCACTTGGGGATTTCGAAAGGCATTTTAGTATCGCTTGGTATAATGAGTTTCCTTGGCTGTCTGGTTGTGACAAATTATTGAAACTATTTTGTTGGCCATGAAAAGAGTGCATAAACAACAGAGGGTATCAGTAACATGGATAGTTTTTGCACTTTGACGGTTCATTATGAAAATTAAGAAACTCATATTGCTTCCATTGTAATGTTAGAAAAGTTTGGAGAAACAAGAATTGACACTTCTTTGAGTGACACGTTTAAGAATTTTTGAAAAGCATAATGAAAATGTAAAAAGAAATAGGTATATAATTGGGCAATTGATAAATGTTCTTTGCTATTTAGCACAACAAGAACTCCTTTCCAGAGGTAATGATGAGTCTGAAAATTCGGATAACAGAGGTAACTACATAGAGCTCTTACACCTAATTACTCAAACCGATAATAAGTTAGCGAAACATCTTTGGACTGCGACTGTTTTCAGGAATGTCAAATGACATTCAGAAAGACATTATTGAGTGGCTTTCTTGTGTTTTGATTAATGAAATAAAGAATGAAGTGAGTGAGATAAATTTTATATCAATAACCACTGATGTATTAAATAGATCTCAACTATCAACTGTTGTGTATTATGTCACACCAGAGGGATGGGTTGAAAAAAGATTTGTAGGGTTTTGTGATGTCAGGGTGACCCCACAGCACTTACTTTGTCCAAGCATTTGTTTGAACTCGCGGTGCGAAACTCAGCTCAAACATATGATGGTGCGGCCATGATGGCTGGAGAGCATAACAGTTTACAGTCAATTGTTAGAGGGAAATATGAAGAAGCTTTATTTGTGCATTGCTATGCCCACAAGTTTTGCAGCAATCAATCAGTCAGATAAAGAAGTGAGGAGTATTTTTTCAAACAGTGTCAGACTCTACATTTTTTCAAAATCGCCCAAAAGAACGGAAGTTTTAAACACTGAAGTGAAAAAAAAATGCATTCCAGCAGTGTCTGCCATGAGATGGAAGTACAAAAGCAGAGTGACTGATGTAATTTTCAGCTTGAAGACTGAACTTGCCGCCCTATTTACATTAATAGCAGAAGATGATATGAAGGAAAACTGTTCAATTTCAACACTAATTTGAAAAGAACTTAAACTTCATCAAGATAACAACAGAGATGCCCCAGTCACCTCCCAGGAGTTCATCAAATCAAAATTCAGCAGTCGACATTAGCTGACGATGTAGGAAGGTTCTAACAAAATGCATTCTAGGTAAACACTAGCTACATATGGAACACGGAGTACTAGTTAAACTCAAAATTATATTTTATGCTTCATTGTATCAGTCCTTACTCATTAAGAATACCACTTTAGTGTTTGTTTAAAGAGAACAAAATCATTGGCTGGAATACAACAGAGACCAAACCTAATGCACATTTGTACACACTTCCTACTACTGTTATTACCATATTTTATTGCATAATCCCCCCCTTTTTTTCTAGAATAATTTGCTTGAAAACACTGGGGAGGGAATTATGCGAGTGATGCTTCTGGGAATTCAGAAAAGAAGGGAAACCATGTAGTATTACGTAAAAGTTATATAGGTATAGAGTAATTTGTGAATGAACTGCATACATGCCATGGTTTCATTGGGCCTAACTTGTATTTTTTCATTGTTTCTTTTTTCGACTATTCTGCAGTCTCACTTTTGTCACTATCATCACTATTTTCATTTATATATGGCTCAGATAACACAACTTCATTTTCACTAATTTTGCCGTGTAGTTTGAATATTTTGACATTATGACGACTTGTAACAAACTGACTTAGAAACACGTCTGCAACTTCATATTTCAATTTTACGATACGTTGTGACAATGAGAAACACTACATTCGTAATTTGGGTCCACAGGAAGAAGTGCCGTTAGGCATAAGGGTAATTCATGGTGAAACTGAAGTCTACAAAGGAAGGTAAGGAAGGATTGGTCATTACCCTCCAAAGAGAAGGGGTAGTTCTAACTGGGAGACGAATCAATGCTCTATGTGACAAGCACCGCTGCGTTCATTGTTGTCCATTATCAAGTCATTTGAAGGCTGCTCCAATAAGAACAAACCAGGAGAGGGAATTGTGCTATATTTAATAGTTAAATAATTTTTAGTGATGAAAAAATCATAGGGGAGGGAAATATGCGAGGAGGGGCTTATGTGATAAAATATTGTAAGATTACATTTCATTTTACTGAATTAATATGTTGCAATCATTTTTGGGAAAACTACATTTAGGGGAAAAAATGAACCTTCTGAAAATACTGATACCAGTTTGCTATGTATCCAAGTTTTTATGCTGTTCACAAACATACAGACACACAGATGTTTTTCTGAAAATGCTTTTATTGGATTCATAGGCACTTGGAACAGGTATTTCTGGTGAACACTTGTCATCAGTTTTTTGGGTATGTGATAAAGAAAGTAAAAAGTATAAATATTTGCCAATTGAAAGCCATAAAAAGAAATATCCCAGAAGTGGTTAGCTCTGCAAAGCAAATTTATTTGATGATAATAATAATAATAATAATAATAATAATAATAATAATAATAATAATAATAATAATAATAATAATAATAATAATTTAGCCACCATTCAGTAATTACAATAATTACAATAGGCTTCGTCACATGTAATAGCTAACTTAAATCTAGTAAAAACACTATATATAACTATATTTCAGAAATTTAAAAAAAAAAAAAAAAAAAAAAAAAAAAAAAAAAACATGTTTTATATGTCTTGCTTACATTTGTCTATTAACTCTTGTAAGTTATAAAAGAGGTTCTCAGTTAACCATTTGTACAGTTTCTCCTTAAACATTTGAGTAGGTAATATGTGTATTCTTACAGGAAGTACAATGAAGAGTTTTATGCCACTTATTTTATAATACTGAGAGGTCTTCTGAAGCCTATGGAAGGGCATATCCAGTTTTTTCATGTTGTGCGTATTGTATGTATTTCATTTCTTATGTTATAATTTTGTGTAATTTCTTTAATATATACCAGCACATCATAAATATATAAATTAATTACTGTAGGAATTTTAGCTGCGCCCGCCTCAGTAGCGTAGATGGTAGCATGTCTGCCTCACGTTCAAGAGGTCCCGAGTTTGAATCTCGGTCATTGTGAGTTACCTGGATAAGGTTTTTTCTGGGGTTTTCCCTTATCCTGATAGATGAATGTCGGGTAACTCTAAGCTCCATGGACCCCGACTCATTTGAGCATCATTTCACCCATTTCATTCATCATCCGATATGACTTAACGTTGGAGGATGTAAATTACAAAAAAAAAAAAAAAAAAAAAAAAAAAAAAAAAAAAAAACCTGCTATAACGCAAAACACATAACCAGTAAAATTGAAACTTGGTTTGCTGAAAACAAATTGATTATTAATACAAACAAATCTTCAGCAATATCATTTCGTCACAAACAAAATAAAAACGTTGACAAACCTGACATCAAGTTGTATGGTGCATGTGTTTCTTATAAGACAGAAGCAAATTTTCTGGGAGTATGGATAGATCAGCATTTAGACTGGGAAGCACACATAAAATATCTAGTAATAAAGTTAAATAAATTCTACTTCTCATTAAGAGTAATAAAAAATGAGTTGTATGCAAGTGACATGAGAACCTTATATTTTGCATATGCAGAAAGTCTAATGAGGTATGGCATTATGTTTTGGGGGGATAGTAAAGACAGTCACTTGGTTTTTAAAGTACAAAAAAGGATTGTTAGATGCCTAATGTCAGGAAAAAAATATGACTCCTGCAGGAACTTCTTTAAGGAGTTGAAAATCTTGACTCTGCCCAGTCTGTATATATACTGTTTGCTATGTTATACAAAACAAAACCTTGAAAATTTCACCACAAATAATCAAATACATCATCATAACACCAGAGGTAAAACAGACTTAAGAACAATAACACATAGAACTACACTTTATTCCAAAGGAGTTAGATATTCAGCAGTCACTCTGTATAATAAACTACCGGCCAATCTGAAAAACATAAAATCCATGAGGTGTTTCAAACTATCGTTGAAAGAAATTTTATTAAGTGATTCATATTATGATATAGGTGAATTTCTAGATACACTGTAGCTGGCCATATAATTGTATATATTTGTGATGCATTTTAAATGCTGTGTAGTTGTAGGGCCATGCAACTATATATATTTATGAGTTCATGCTTAGATCTTGTTAATTGCACTTGATGCAACTTATTTTTTTTGTTTTTTTGTTTTGTTTTTATACTTGTATTGTTTGTATTGTTCTAAATATTTGTAATGACGTATCCAATGTCATTGTATTGACTTAACGGATGAATAAAACTACTACTACTACTACTACTACTACTACTACTATAAACAGTGGCATACAATGCTCTAATTTATTTGAATCTGTTAATATTCGAATAGCCTTCTTTTGGAGTTTTAGTACCTCCACTATTCTTGGACTACTACCCCATAGTATCAAACCATATCTAAAAAACTTTGGAAGAATGAAAAATATGCCATGCGTACATATTCTTTTGATACAGCTCTTTTTAAATTTGCTAATAAGAATACCACACTTGATAACTTATTACAAACATATTCAGTGTGAGGGTTCCATGATAAATTGTGATTGATAGTCATGCCAAGGAGCTTTACAGTTTTACTTGTTTTTGTCATTTAAACAATTTGTATTTTTTAAAGTAAAAAGGATATTTTTGGATTTAGTTTCATTCATAAAGAAGCCATTGCTTTCGAAGCAAGTTGGGCTTGTTTTATGGTTTTATTTACTGACTCTGATAACAATTTGAACTCACTGTCTACATTCAAGAATGATGTATCATCTGCATACACCACAGTGTGGCATGGAACACACTTCTCTATATCATTTATCATTATTAAGAACAATAGAGGTCCTAGCACCGAGCCCTGCGGAACCCCTATTTCCACCTTGGTAACTTGAGAACATTTTCCCAATACTGATACGAGTTGCTTCCGATCCTCTAAATAAGATTTGAAATTATTTAAATTGTGACCTTTGATACCATAGATTTCGAGCTTCTCTAACAAGACATCATGCTTCACACAGTCGAAAGCTTCGCTTAGGTCAAAAAAGTGTGCCCTGAGCTAAAACTCCATCCTTAAAAGCTTGATATATCTTTTCAGCAAATGAATCTACAGCATTTATGGTAGATTTTCCACTTCGATATCCAAATTTTGATTTTTAAAAAATAAATTTTGCATTTCAAAATTTTCTTGCAATTGATTTTTTAGAAGACATTCAAAAATATTTCCCCTAATATTCCTGTGTATATTTTCATAATATGCTAATTTAGATGTAGTCCATGTCTAGAATGAGAGTGTTTATCAGCATCATTTACCTCAACTACGTTTACATTTTTAAACCTACTACAAATGCCTTTGATTATCACATTGCTTCTTTCTTCAGTATCATGAATATGTGAATCAACATGCAAGTCATACTTTTTTGGAATATTTACTATGATTACATTTGTATTGCACCCGTGCAGCAAAGTTCTCTTCAAGGTTCTTGCTATATTTTCGACCACCGTTCCTTTCCAAATCATTTGTTCCTCCCTTTGTAACTACACAGTCATTTGAGGTTAGATTCTCACACGTACTACCCATGCCTTCCAATGTAGCATTTGGTTTCACTAATCCTTCCACTTGAGAATCTTTGAGTGCTTCTCCAAGGAGATTGCTAATTCCTCTTCCGTGGCTGTCTGCAAGTATCCTAACCTTCTGGGCTGCCATATATTTGAGTATCCACATGTGTGCTTAGGCAGGTAAAATGATTACCTGTTTCTAATTTTAGTTGATTCCGGTTTTCAATACTCTGGTATCGCGTGAAGCGTCATGGTTGTATCCATGAACTGACATCCATCTTTATTTTCATTCTGGCCTCTTCTATTTCATGCTCCAAATAACTATTTTTATTTTTGGGTGGAATATTTCTTTTTTCGCTTCCTTTAAATCTCTGCATAGCAGTTCAATAATAAGTTGCAGAGATGCAACGCTTTCTGTTTGTTGTTTGATTCCTTGTGATGTGTCCTCCATTGCCCATGCTTTGAATAAGTCCAAGTATGAGGCTATTTTCTCCTTTTCTCTGCTGACTTTACCTGACATATTGGTCCTATAATGAATATAGTTGACCTCTTTACTGCCAATTTCATTATTTCTCACACAAATATTCTTGTACTCACTATTTTTACGAAAGCTGCACAGCATTAACCTATAGTGATCTGTACACGCAGCCGCCATCATGATGTCTGCCTGCACATTAGTCTATGGTGTCCAGTTATTAAATTGCTTGTCTAATGACCTTAAGGTGGCAGATTCAAATCCACCCCAAACTGATCCTTTTAAGTGTGCTTAAAAGTGACAGCCCTTTATTTATAGATTTATTGGCTTGTAAAAGAACTCTTGCAGCACAAAATCACACAATGGTGGCAAAGTTCACATGATTCTGGCAGTTGAAAGCATCATGAATAAAAATATAATTATTTTCCCATACTTGTTTCATTTCTCAGATTATTATAAATAGTTTACAGTATTATAAGAGACTAGAGCTTATCTGTATGGCTATCCATCATCATGATCATGGTCCTCCTTCACTGAACTGTAACAAAATGTATAGCACCACTAGTGACCTCTAGTAAATGGTATACAGTGTTATGGTAGACCAGAGCTTATCTGTATGTCTATCCTTCATCATGATCATGGTCCTCCTTCACTGGACTGTAACAAAATTTATAGCACCACTAGTGACCTCTAGTAAATGGTATACAGTGTTATGATAGACCAGAGCTTATCTGTGTGTCTATCCTTCATCATGATCATGGTCCTCCTTCACTGGACTATAACAAAATGTATAGCACCACTAGTGACCTCTAGTAAATGGTATACAGTGTTATGATAGACCAGAGCTTATCTGTGTGTCTATCCTTCATCATGATCATGGTCCTCCTTCACTGGATTGTAACAAAATGTATAGTACCACTAGTGACCTCTAGTAAATGGTATACAGTGTTATGATAGACCAGAGCTTATCTGTATGTCTATCCTTCATCATGATCATGGTCCTCCTTCACTGGACTGTAACAAAATGTATAGCACCACTAGTGACCTCTAGTAAATGGTATACAGTGTTATGATAGACCAGAGCTTATCTGTGTGTCTATCCTTCATCATGATCATGGTCCTCCTTCACTGGACTGTAACAAAATGTATAGTACCATTAGTGACCTCTAGTAAATGGTATACAGTGTTATGATAGACCAGAGCTTATCTGTATGTCTATCCTTCATCATGATCATGGTCTTTCTTCACTGGACTGTAACAAAATGTATAGTACCACTAGTGACCTCTAGTAAATGGTATACAGTGTTATGATAGACCAGAGCTTATCTGTATGTCTATCCATCATAATCATGGTCCTCCTTCACTGAACTGTAACAAAATGTATAGCACCATTAGTGACCTCTAGTAAATGGCCTCTAACATTCAGTAATTGAATACAACATTCAGTAATGACCATTGTGTATTATAGACTTAAGTTGCTCATGTTGTCTGCTTATGTTAGTCATGTTCTTTGGCTGTGGAATATAAGTTTCTTAATGTTTATTTCTACAAGGTTTTGTTTATACTTTTATTACAAAGTGATACGTGTGGAATAGAAACCTTCAAGGTGATGCGCTTTACTTTAATGTTTACTTTGGTACTAGCAGTTTTATCTGGATTTTCAAGTATTCATATAAAATGAATTTCACATATATTTTGCACGAAATATTTGTACATTTTATTGGAGCATTTTGCATATTCTAAATTTCATGTAAATATAAAATTATTATATTTTGCTGGACAAGGATAAGTTTTGTGTGTTTCAGTTTCAGCAAATGGTAGCAGCATGCAATCAAAGTTGATGTATGTTCATTTTAAAAATTGGTCTGTTGTTCAGCCTCTCTTTGTGTGTGTTGAAATCGTTTTATTGTATCATGTTTAACAGGAAATGAATAGAAAAGCTACAATTTTATTAGTAATTGTAGAATTGGGTTGAATGGTCAGTGTTGCATCCTCTGAACCTAAA
This sequence comes from Mantis religiosa, assembly GCA_030765055.1. Classification (NCBI taxonomy): domain Eukaryota; kingdom Metazoa; phylum Arthropoda; class Insecta; order Mantodea; family Mantidae; genus Mantis; species Mantis religiosa. The sequence continues at coordinate 1,102,891 of CM060954.1, read as the reverse complement.
GGTCATTGGTTTGATCATATGCTGGAGCAGGGCATTTTTCTCTAACTAGAATGTTTACCTGCTCTATGTGCACTTTGGGTAATGAAAACTTCAGTTCAACAATCTCAAATCAGAGTTATACACAAAATGGTTAATAAATCTATTGTTAATAGACTCTTACAAGACCGACTGACTTAGTCAAAATATATAATGGATAAAGAATGTTGTGTGATACTAGGGGCATTATTTATATTTTGAGCCTAATAATTAAAACATAGTGATTTCTGTTTTTTGCAATTTATGTCCTCCAACATTAAGTCATATTGAATGATGAATGAAATGGGAGAAATGATGCTCAAATGAGTCCGGGGTCCACAGAGCTTAGAGTAACTTGACAGTTGTCTATCAGGATAAGGGAAAACTCAGGAAAAAACCTTATCCAGGTAACTCTCCCTGACCGAGATTCAAATTTCGGACCTCTTGAACATGAGGCAGACTTGCTACCATCTACGTTACTGAGATGGGAAATTTCTGATTGAAAACTGCTTTATTGTTTTTCAAAATATTTCCCTTTATTATCAATACACTGTTGTATCCGTTTGAACCATTTGTCAAAGCATTTATTCCAATCTTCTTGAGACACCTCCAAAACGTGGTTTTTGAAGTCATTAACAGCTTTTTCTGCAATTTATTCTTGATGTTCAGGAACAAAAAGAAGTCATTGGGTGCCGAATCAAGACTATATGGCAGATGACCCCTCAATTTGAGTTTTTGAGCCTTCAGATACTCTTGTTAGAAAAGATGTGTGTGTGCTCACATTGTCCTGATGAAGAACGAACCTACTGTTCTTGTTGGTTTTCTTTGCTTCACTGAAGTCTTCCAGCAAACTAATGGTTGTGTACCATTCAGCATTGACCGTTTTATTATCCTCAAAAGGCACTGTTGCCGCATGGCCAGTTTTGCTGAAAAAGTAGGTGACCATTTGCTTCAAAGTGCTTTGAGTGCAAACAACATCTATTGGATACATAAAATATGAAGCTATTAACAGTGAAACAAACAAATATGTACAAATATAATAATTTGTAACTTAAAAAACTTGACTTATCTTATAAGAAATGATGACAGTATTTCTTACAAATTGACTAGGATCACGATTACATGAATAAATCATCCACATCATCAGCTCGAACCATCAACAAACTCGTTAACGTTACCGTCACCAGATGTCACTATGTTTATTTTAGTACTACTAACATCTGAAAGTGAAACAAATTTAAAAACAGAATCGACTGCCAGTATTTCAAAATTCATTACACAATTAAATTTAAAGGGGGTTGATTAAAGACACTAAACAACACTTACTTTTAAATTTTTCCGGAGCATGTTTCAGAGACTTTGCCTCTATCCTCAACCGGCCATCGACTGGTTCTCATTGGTGTCGTTGACAATATTTTGTCATAGGTCTCCTCTGGTGGCGGTTCAAGGAACTTGCTGAACAAATCTTGCTGAACCGCCACCAGAGGAGACCTATGACAAAATATCGCCAACTACACCAATGAGAACCAGTCGATGGCCAGTTGAGGATAGAGGCAAAGTCTCTGAAACATGTTCCGGAAAAATTTAAAAGTAAGTGTTGTTTAGTGTCATTAATCGACTCCCTTTAAATTTAATTTATCATAACAACACTGTTTTCAACACTTCCAAGAAAGGGATTTTATTACACAATGTTTATTTTTTAAATTATTAAAACAATTAAATGGTCCGATAGATTTAATGGTTTGGGAAAAGATATTTTAAAAAATAAACATTTTGTAATGAATTTTGAAATACCGGTAGTTGATTCTGTTTTTAAATTTGTTTCATTTTCAGATGTTGATAGTACTAAAATAAACATAATGAAATCTAGTGACGGTAACGTTAATGAGTTTGTTGATGGTTCGAGCTGATGATGTGAATGATTTATTTACGAAATCGCAATCCTAGTCAATTCGTAAGAAATATGGTCATCATTTCTTATAAGTGAAGTTTTTCAAGTTACAAATTATTATATTTTCATAAACTTTGCTTCATCTTGAAACACCCATACAGTCGAGTGCTGTTTACTTTGTGGCTCACATGCATAGATCCATGATTTGTCACCTGTTACTATTTTATATATGCCATTTGAGACATTGCTATTTTAGTCCTTGAGCATTTTTGTACTCCGACATGAGCATCTTTGTGAGATTACATCATTAATTGGGATCCAGTGAGAGCAAACCTTTTTCACAGCTAAATAATCATGCAACATTTTATGTATGCTGGTGTAACTAATGCCTAGAGTTGCCTCAATCTCACAATATATCGCATAACAGTCTCACATTATTAGCTTTTGCACAGCATCAGTGTTTTGTGGCACACTGATTTTGGATGACCTTCACAAATTTCATGATTGAGCAAACGACATCCACAATTAAATTCTTATACCAACGTTTCACAGTGACAAAGGATGAAGCTTTGTCACTAAATGTGGAAGTTAGGTGATCAATGCACTCTTGTCGTGATGAACCACATTAAAGTTATAAATCATTGCATGAAAATGTTCACGGGTTAATTCCATGTTTTTGTTGAGACACAATGTTCAAGTTAATGTAAACAAAACAAATGATGCTCTGTTGACAAAATTTCTGAAGTAGATTAATGCAACAATGTCAAACTTTCCATTGGAAACGTCAGATAGCACCTACAATGTCAAGGCTAAAATATAAATAGTGCCCCTTGTAATATGAACATAAATCTTTGTTACAGGTTTTGAACAAAACTGAATTGCACTGAATTATCTATGTATAACATGCACTAAATCCGTTGAGTTTGGAAAATTACTGTTTTTGTTTAATTTCAGGTCTAAGTAAGTTTAATTTCAGTGAATAAGGTTTAAATTATACATATGTGTGGTTGTGAAGAGCTTGCTGTCAAGATCATGGCTTGTGTAAGAGAACAAAAGCCTGTAGCATAAACCAGGTTATGTAAATGCCTACAAGTGTGATGTGTGAATGCAAATCAAAAAAACACCAATAACTCATTTTATGAATGTCCTTAAGCATTTTATGAACGTCTTGTTGCTGTTTAATGTCACTTGTGTATGTGCATTTCGTCATTTTTTACAAACACATTTTCATATACAAACAATACATATATATATAAATATATTTTTGCATGACAGAAGCACCAAAGAATTTTTTCATGTATGCTAATTTATGTAGCAGCATTCTGTTTTCATCATTTTTAGTTTTATACAGAGTGTTTATTTGATGTATATATGGAAATACATAATACTAATGTTAAATATTGTTCCTTTTTCTTTATAATATTTAACTTTTAAAAATATCACAAAACATTGGGTGTAATATTATTTGTATAATATAAATTAAAATGAAACCCACAGTTGTTTAAATTTCATTTGTTTAGTTCAATATCTTGGAGTAAGATATGTGTAACTTGTTATGGTTGAACATTATCGACTAGGTTTACCTCAAGCACCACTCTGTTCAATATATATGTAAACAATCTCCAACAGACATCAACACTCTATTGCAGATCGTTAACTAATTTGATTACTGAAATCAGATGAAGTTGAAATTCTAAACACAAATGTTCAAAATTCTGTGAAAACAGTTAAGCAATGTGTTCTAAAAACCTCATGAAAATTAACTCTGCAAACATAACTTTCAACTCTTTTTCCTAAAAAGAAAACTAAATATTACCTTAAGTTATGATAATCCCAATTAACTGGAACAGAAAATGCTCAATATCTTGGAATTATATTAAAAAAAAAATCAAAGAAACTATAATCTATCTCAACCTAGTTTAATCCTGCTGTAAACTTCTGGGCAGGAAGAGAGACAGAAACAGAGATATTGGGACAGGAAACGGTTAAGTTGCTGATTAGTTTAGCAAAGTTAATGGACATTTTCTTCTATTTGCATGTGCACAATAAATGCCTCCTTTAAGTAGAGTACTGTAAGTAGTTTTCTGATCACTACTCTGTGCGAGCTAATTTCAGAGAGAGAAAAGTATGCAAAATTTCAATGTTATAAACATAATAGCTCCAAATTTTATCTTTCTGCTTCACACACCACATAGATGTGTTCTGTATACTGTATACAAATTAGACAGAACACAGGTGAAATTATATGTATTAACTTATGTCAAATTAAGCTGCATTTTATTTAACAATTACTAAATGACACTGGTATTAAATAATAATTTTGCATTCCTATACCAGGCAGCTCTCTTGCAACGACGTCTGTATCAAGTTGAATAAGATGTTCTATTTTCTATAGTGTGGAGTTGCTTCTGATATTTAACGCTGCATACCTCACAAGCCCAAGAACACTTATGTATATGCAATTTAAAATCAGTAAGCTTTTCTTCATGGAGCAAGCCAAAGTGAAACATAATCGAGGCAAACCTTTAAAAATTAGCGAGAGGCAAATGATCACTGATTGTTTTGCAGTGCTTAAAGAAAGAAACCCGGAATCGTCTATAAAAACCATTGAAAAAGAAACTATTGATCTCCTTCGTGTTTCTGCAAGTAGTGTACATAGTGTTAGAATAGAACAGTAAGTATCCGGAACTCTAAGAACACTGGGGAAATCGCGTAAATGCAAATGCGTAAAAGTGCTGTAGAAAATTATAGGTTTGTGGTTAAATCAAAACTTGGATTGGACTGTACATATAGAAGATTTGATTAAAAAGTTAAGTAAGCAGTGCTATGCTTTAAAAATATTAAAAATGATAGCATACGTAAAGACAGTCCAAATGGCATATTTTGTATATTTTCATTCCCTTATGAATTATGGTATCATCTTTTGGTAATTCAAATATGTCAGAAAAGGTTTCTCGAATGCAAAACAAACCGTTCAAACCTACTAGCAATTAGTCATAATACCACGTTATACACTTATAGTGGTACCCAACTGTATAATAAGTTACCTCTTTATTTAAAACAGATTGACAACTAAAAGATTTTTAAATTGAAACTACATAAATTTTTAAGTGAAGCATGTTTTTATTCTATTCAAGAGTATTTGGAAAGTTAAGTTATATTATTGTATTCTGGCATTTACTCTTATACATTTTTTTTTTTAATTTCTGTATTTAAATTTTGGAAATATTTTTATTTTAATGTGTCCATGATCTTGTATGGAGATTTAAAGGATGACTAAATTGAATTGAATTCAAAACAGCACATGGAGAAATATGACAATTTTATAAAAAGTGCTATACGCAGTAAAGTTCATGATTATTTTTTCATAAATGCACCAACTGATAGATTTAATAAGTTAATGTGTAACCCAATTCTATTTATTGTCTAGAAATTAGCACTGTTATGCAGCATGAGTCAGCTCCACTTTGTTTACAGCAGGATTAAACTAGCCTGAGATAGAGTATAAAGGTCTCCATTAAATATTACAGCTGGGCCCACTGTTCTTCGCCACTGGCTTAGATTTCAAGGTTTTAAAGCTAATATAGTCCAAAATTTTCGTTCTAAAGATAATTTTGAGGATACATTTTCAATTTCTCATTATTGTACGCTAGTACCATTAACCTTCCCCCTTTGCCTCCTGCAACCGCAAAACGTAAGAGGCGGAGCTCCAATGGCCGTACTGTAAGTGTGTCAGTTCCATTTTGCAGTAGTAATTTGATGACGATCCGAGCATTGTCTTGGTGGGAAGTGAAGTTTCCTGCCAGTGATGCCAATTTTATACAGTTAAAGGCAACAGCTGATTCTTCAAAATGTTTCTGTAACATTTTCCAGACAGTCTAAAATCAGCTGTGTGTTTGTATACCGCACCAGTGAGCGATTCACTGCAACTGGGACTGTAAAGGATCGGCCGAGGGAGGGTCGACCACGTAGTGTCAGGACTCCAGCAGCACAAAAAGCAGTGGAGGCTCGTGTTCTGAGAAATCCTGTGCGGAAGCAGGTTATCTTGTTCTGTGAAATGAACATTTCAGAAAGGACTCACAATGAGTTATTGACAAGTTCTGATTTTGCAGCTGTATGAGATGAGCAAGGTAGACCCTAGTGCAGCAAATTGGTGCTGGTCACTGTCATCCACCTATCCACATTACAATAACCTCTTAAGATTACCACCACTGCCCATTCATATGCTGACTCTTTGAGTCAAAGTGATGGTTTAGTTGTTCATCATTACTGCAGCAGCAGTAGCAATCATACAAAAATGTATACTTTACTTTTATACTCACCTTATACATACATAAGACCAGTTCTTAAGTACTAATAGTATCATCTTCAACTTCCATGTTTGAGCACACACAAGCTCTTATGTTAATTACATGAAAACTACTCCTATAATAACCTTATAAGCATTTACATGTAATGACAGATTCAAAAATGTAAGGCCTTTTAACACATGAAACTCTTGAGACTTCCGGAGAATAAACAAAGGAAAAATACCATACATCTACCTTCAGTTTGATAACTCATGGTTGCAGATTTTAAAAAGAAAGAAAATTCATGTACCTAGTTTTGCCATAAATACTGTTACAAATTTTTGACACATACTGTACATCCAGTTGGGCATGTAAACAACTGCGTGTGTGCACACCTTAACCTTGAAGCATTGTTAGCTTGTCTTTGAAAGAGGAAGTATTTAGCTCCAGGTTTCACCATGGAATGGAGTGATTATGAAAACCGTGTAGTTGTCATTGTGTTGCATAAAGTTGGAAAATCTGCAAGTGACATTTTTAAGACGCTACAAAAGCTGAAAATCAGCCGTATGTTTGTATACCGCACCAGTGAGCGTTCACTGCAACTGGGACTGTAAAGGATCGGCTGAGGGAGGGCCGACCACGTAGTGTCAGGACTCCAGCAGTACAAAAAGCAGTGGAGGCTCTGTTTTGAGAAATCCTGTGCGGAAGCAGGTTATCTTGTTCTGTGACATGAACATTTCAGAAAGGACAATATCCAGGCTTCTGTCAGAGGACCTTGAACTAAGGGCTTATCGCTGACATAAAGGACATTATCATGAAACACACCTAAAGAAGCTGAGAGAGCTTAAATGTCGACGTTTCCTAAAGCATTACGCTCATTGGAACATCCTCTTCACCGATGAAAAAGTTTTCACTATTGAGGAGTCTTTCAATGTGCAAAACGACAGGGTTTATGCATCATCTTGGGAAGTCAATAATAAGGTTCCTAAAGTTCAGAGGACCCATCATACCTCCTCAGTGATTGTGTGGTGGGGGTGAGTTATTCTAGTACCACCCAGCTACATTTTTGCAAAAAGGGCATTAAAACCAGTGTCAGAGTGTATGAAAATACTGTTTTGGAGCCTATTGTCAAGAACTTGAGTGGCACATTGTTTCAAAACTAACCATGGACTTTCCAGCAGCATTCTGCCCCTGCCCACAAAGCCAGATCAACACAAGCATGGCTTCAGTGTCATGTTCCTGACATCATTTCGTCTGAAGATTGGCCCAGTAGTGGTCCGGACCTGAATCCATTGTACTACTGACTATGGTCACTGCTTGGCATTGCCTACAAGAGGAGACACTATACCATTGGAAATATAAAGCATTCCTTGTTGTCAGCAGTGGCAGATTTCCCCCTGGATGTTGTCTGTTCTGCCATAGACAAGTGGCCACAAAGGCTCAGAGCCTGTATCCATGCAAAAGGTGGCCATTTCAAAAAGTGATTGGTGCTATGTGTAGTGAATGCCTGTAGGTACAACATACTAAAAGCCAATTAAAATATTTTGCATGGTATTTGTGTTTTCACTTTTCAAGTTGTAACAGTATTTATGGCTAGACTAGGTTAGAAGCTAAAACATACGTCCTTGAAACCATAAATGTAAGATATCTAGATGATGAATGAACTCACATCTTTATAACCAAGAAGATGGAGCAGGAGCAACCTAGAAATTCTTTTCATTCTATAAGAACGTTGGAAATTATTTTACAAGCTTTGATTAGAAATAAATGCAATTTTTACTTCCTTACAAAATATATTTGCCTGGACAAATAAGCTTCAGTGTTCATATGACCTTCAAAATCAGCTATTCAGGTTATTACAACTGACTGCCCTTAAGTGTAGAAAAATAAATAAATTGAAAAAAAACTATTTGTAGTTGAAATAAGACCTGAAGCTTTCCTGGCAACAAATACGCACACTTTCTTCTTGGGCAGCCAGCCAGGTGAAAAGATGATTAGATATCAACGTTTCAGAAGTGTGCATCTCTCCCATCATCAGGATATTTATTAAATGTTATAACTACAAAAGTATCACTGAATATAACACAAATATAAACAAAGACAAAACACTATCAAAATTTGCATTACTGAACAAAAGACTGTTTTCAGTATATTAAATACCAGGTCAGGACATGGCGTGAGTATAGAATATTGTGTCAAAGAAACATAGCTACTGAACTTGATTATCAAGCTGCATTGATCTTTGCTTCTTAATTCACCGATTTCCGTTTCTAAGGCCGGGTTCCAAGAGGAGCTGTACTGAAATCCAGCATCACAATTAAGCGCGCTCCTCTCAGAGGAAATGGGCAAAGCCTGCTTAACTGTCCACTCCCCGTAACTGTTGCATTTTGCCAAGATGGTCGATTCCCGAAAGTTGGCTCTATGATCGTTATCAAGACAATGCTCTACCACTCCAGACTTCTCAGGTTGCATTAAACGAATGCTCCGATCATATTTATACTGGTAGCGATGGTCCTTCTGCTTTGTCCTATATACGGTGTCCCACATTCGCAGGGAATGCGGTACACTCCTGGAACTTGGAAGTCCAGTTTGTTTTTCACCGGTCTCAACACATGTTTATCTTCGGAGGTAGCTTGTGGATGGCCCTCATGCATTTGGCGAGAATTCTGCTGATTCTGCCGGATAGGTTACCAGTAAACGGGATGCAGCCTGCAGTGGTAGGCTTATCTGACACTTGCAATATTACAGGTTTCCCTTTCCTAGCTCTGGTGATCGAGACTACTGATTTGCCGGATAGATTACCAGTACACAAGATGCAGGCTGTAGCGGTAGGCTTATCTGACGCTTGCTGTATTACAGGTTTCTCTTTCTTAGCTTTGCTGATCGAGACACCCGATTCTGCCGGATAGGTTGCCGGTAAGTGGGATGCAAGCTGTAGCGGTAGGCTTATCTGACGCTTGCTGTCTTACATGTTTCTCTTTGTTAGCTTTGCCGATCGAGACTACTGATTCTGCCGGATAGGTTGCCGGTAAGTGGGATGCAAGCTGTAGCAGTCGGCTTATCTGACGCTTGCTGTCTTACAGGTTTCTCTTTGTTAGCTTTGCCGATCGAGACTACTGATTTTGCCGGATAGGTTGCCGGTAAGTGGGATGCAAGCTGTAGCGGTAGGCTTATCTGACGCTTGCTGTATTATAGGTTTCTGTTTCTTAGCTTTGGTAATCGAGACTACTGATTTGCCGGATAGGTTGTCAGTAAACGAGATGTAGGCTGTAGCGGTAAGCTTATCTGACGCTTGCTGTATTACAGGTTTCTCTTTCTTAGCTTTGGTGATCGAGACTACTAATTCTGCGGGATAGGTTGCCAGTAAACGAGATGTAGGCTGTAGCGGTAGGCTTATCGGACGCTTGCTGTATTACAGGTTTCCCTTTCTTAGCTTTGGTGATCGAGACTACTAATTCTGCGGGATAGGTTGCCAGTAAACGAGATGTAGGCTGTAGCGGTAAGCTTATCTGACGCTTGCTGTATTACAGGTTTCCCTTTCCTAGCTTTGGTGATCGAGACTACTGATTCTGCCGGATAGGTTGCCAGTAAACGAGATGTAGGCTGTAGCGGTAGGCTTATCGGACGCTTGCTGTATTACAGGTTTCCCTTTCTTAGCTTTGGTGATCGAGACTACTAATTCTGCGGGATAGGTTGCCAGTAAACGAGATGTAGGCTGTAGCGGTAAGCTTATCTGACGCTTGCTGTATTACAGATTTCCCTTTCTTAGCTTTGGTGATCGAGACTACTGATTCTGCCGGATAGGTTGCCAGTAAACGAGATGTAGGCTGTAGCGGTAGGCTTATCGGACGCTTGCTGTATTACACGTTTCCCTTTCTTAGCTTTGGTGATCGAGACTACTAATTCTGCCGGATAGGTAGCCAGTAAACGAGATGTCGGCTGTAGCGGTAGGCTTATCTGACGCTTGCTGTATTACAGGTTTCTCTTTCCTAGCTTTGGTGATCGAGACTACTAATTCTGCCGGATAGGTTGTCAGTAAACGAGATCTCGGCTGTAGCGGTAGGCTTATCGGACGCTTGCTGTATTACAGGTTTCCCTTTCCTAGCTTTGGTGATCGAGTCTACTAATTCTACCGGATAGGTTGCCAGTAAACGAGATGTCGGCTGTAGCGGTAGGCTTATCTGACGCTTGCTGTATTACAGGTTTCTCTTTCCTAGCTTTGGTGATCGAGACTACTGATTCTGCCGGATAGGTTGCCAGTAAACGAGATATTGGCTGTAGCGGTACTTATCTGACGCTTGCTGTATTACAGGTTTCCCTTTCCTAGCTTTGGTGATCGAGACTACTGATTCTGCCAGATAGATTGCCAGTAAACGAGATGTCGGCTGTAGCGGTAGGCTTATCTGACGCTTCCTGTATTACAGGTTTCCCTTTCCTAGCTTTGGTGATCGAGACTACTTATTCTGCCGAATAGGTTGCCAGTAAACGAGATATTGGCTGTAGCGGTAAGCTTATCTGACGCTTGCTGTATTACAGGTTTCCCTTTCCTAGCTTTGGTGATCGAGACTACTGATTCTGCCGGATAGATTGCCAGTAAACGAGATGTCGGCTGTAGCGGTAGGCTTATCTGACGCTTGCTGTATTACAGGTTTCCCTTTCTTAGCTTTGGTGATCGAGACTACTGATTCTGCCGGATAGGTTGCCAGTAAACGAGATGTAGCCTGCAGCGGTAGACTTATCTGACGCTTGCTGTATTACAGGTTCCCTTTCTTAGCTTTGGTGATCGAGACTACTGATTCCCTCCTCATAGATTGCCAGTAAACGAGATGTAGGCTGTAGCGGTAGACTTATCTGACGCTTGCTGTATTGCAGGTTTCCCTTTCCTAGCTTTGGTGATCGAGGCTACTGATTCTGCCAGATAGATTGCCAGTAAACGAGATATTGGCTGTTGCGGTAGATCATCTGACGCTTGCTGTATTACAGGTTTCCCTTTCTTAGCTTTGGTGATCGAGACTACTGATTCCCTCCTCATAGATTGCCAGTAAACGAGATGTAGGCTGTAGCGGTAGACTTATCTGACGCTTGCTGTATTGCAGGTTTCCCTTTCCTAGCTTTGGTGATCGAGGCTACTGATTCTGCCAGATAGATTGCCAGTAAACGAGATATTGGCTGTTGCGGTAGACTTATCTGACGCTTGCTGTATTGCAGGTTTCCCTTTCCTAGCTCTGGTGATCTAGGCTACTGATTCCCTCCTCATAGATTGCCAGTAAACGAGATGTAGGCTGTAGCGGTAGGTTACATGACGCTTGCTGTATTACAGGTTTCTATTTCCTTGCTCTGGTGATCGAGGCCGCTGATTCTGCCGGATAGATTGCCAGCAAACAAGATGTAGACTGTAGGGGTAGGTTACATGACGCGTGCTGTATTACAGGTTTCTTTTCCTTGCTCTGGTGATCGAGGCTGCTGATCTTGCCGGATAGATTGCCAGCAAACAAGATGTAGGCTGTAGGGGTAGGTTACATGACGCGTGCTGTATTACAGGTTTCTCTTTCCTAGCTCTGGTGATCGAGGCTACTGATTCTGCCGGATAGGTTGCCAGTAAACGAGATGTAGGCTGTAGGGGTAGGTTACATGACGCGTGCTGTATTACAGGTTTCTCTTTCCTAGCTCTGGTGATCGAGGCTGCTGATCTTGCCGGATAGATTGCCAGCAAACAAGATGTAGGCTGTAGGGGTAGGTTACATGACGCGTGCTGTATTACAGGTTTCTCTTTCCTAGCTCTGGTGATCGAGGCTTCTGATCTTGCCGGATAGGTTGCCAGCAAACAAGATGTAGGCTGTAGGGGTTGGTTACATGACGCGTGCTGTATTACAGGTTTCTCTTTCCTAGCTCTGGTGATCGAGGCTGCTGATCTTGCCGGATAGATTGCCAGCAAACAAGATGTAGGCTGTAGGGGTAGGTTACATGACGCGTGCTGTATTACAGGTTTCTCTTTCCTAGCTCTGGTGATCGAGGCTGCTGATCTTGCCGGATAGATTGCCAGCAAACAAGATGTAGGCTGTAGGGGTAGGTTACATGACGCGTGCTGTATTACAGGTTTCTCTTTCCTTGCTCTGGTGATCGAGGCTGCTGATCTTGCCGGATAGGTTGCCAGCAAACAAGATGTAGGCTGTAGGGGTAGGTTACATGACGCGTGCTGTATTGCAGGTTTCTCTTTCCTTGCTCTGGTGATCGAGGCTGCTGATCTTGCCGGATAGGTTGCCAGTAAACGAGATGTAGGCTGTAGGGTTAGGTTTACCTTACGACTGCTGTGTTATAGGTTTCCCTTTCATAGCTCTGGTGATCGAGACTACTGAATCGTGAACATCCATCTAGCTCTCAAGATTGGCCACGTTTTGTAGAGGAAAAGGCGATACAAGAGATCCGAGTGAAAGAGGAGGTGTCCTTCTTGGAAGCTCGGAAACTCGCGCGTACGCGAATACCATCCCTCCCGCGGCCCGTTACTTACAGCTCAGTAGCAGCTAAGCCGGTGCCGCAGTGCGGGATCGCCACCCAGACGAGCGATATACGTGAGGCCACAATCTCTGAAAAGGTAATTATCCCATCTCCGAAGCCTGAGAAAAGAACCTTGTCCGTACCTGCCGCCCAAACCTCCATCGGGCAGGAGATCGCCGGCTAAAGCCTCAACCGGCAAGAACGACAAGCTTATTGTGTATGATGCACCACCAAAGAAGTTTAAAACCCTTTACAAGTAGTCCGATTTTCTATAAGATACCACCAAACCTACCAGCCCCAAGAAGAGTGCCAGGGCTTCTAAAAGCTCCTCCTCTGAGGAGTCTTCAGGTGAAGACTCCGATCTACGCCTATCATCTTCCTCGATCTCCGTGTCCAATGGGTTTGGGATCCTTGAACCGAAGTTCTCCATCGGTAAAGGGGCCTCATCCGTAGAGGAGATGGAACAAGAGGATACGGACCACACAGGCAGGGTGGCGTGCAGAAAACGACCCGTCCATTCGGACGTTAAAGGGGTTAGCCTTAAACCCAAAAAGAAGGGCAAATTGATTCGGCCACCATTATGGTCATCATAAAGCCTTAATACCTTATTCCACTATTACAGTTCTAATGGCGATCCTACAATGGAATATACGTGGGCTTAGGGCACATCGCACCGAGCTTGAATTATTGACCAGCAAGCACGACCCACTAGTCGTATGCTGTCAGGAGACAAAGCTACGTCCTCATGATTCCTTCCAACTACGGCGGTATACACCCTTCAGGCGTGATCTTGTTCCTGAAGAGGATATTCCTGCGCACGGAGGCACCATGTTGCTGGTCAGAGATGACGTCTATGTGGACGACATCCCTTTACGCACTAACACCCAGTTAGTCGCTGCATGTATAATACTGCCGACGATTCAATTGGTCGTCTGCAGCATCTACATTCCACTTATCGCTTACTGCGCTACAAGCCCTGACTGTTCAGTTACCAACTCCCTTTCTGTTGGTGGAAGACCTCAATGCTCATCATCCTCTTTGGGGTTCAACTCGAGCTTGTGCAAGAGGCAGAGTTCTGTCAGACTTCCTGGACAGTAATAACCTGGTTCTCCTGAACACCGGAGAACCAACGTTTCTCTCTGATGCATTCAACAACTTGTAGCATCTGGATTTGGCAATATGCTCACCGCAGTTAGCAGTGTCCCCACAATGGAACGTCTTCTCTGACATACACTCCAGTGACCACTTCCCGTATATAATTAGTCTCCTGGCCCATAGCGTGTGTTCCACACGCTTGCCCACCTGGCGTCTCGATCACGCCAATTGGGCCCTTTACACCCAGTTGGCGGTTTTCAGTTATGAGGAGCAGGTCTCTGTTGACGAGCTGGTAGAACATCTTAGAGAGCGGATACTCTTCACCGCAGAACGATCTATTCCGCGTTCGTCTCCCAAACCCCGTCGACGTCATGTCCCATGGTGAACGGATGATTGCCGAAATGCAATCTGTGCTCGTAGGCGTGCTCTACGGGTTTTCCAACGCCACCCCACGCTGGAGAACCTAATCCAGTACAAGGAAATACGCGCCAGGGCTGGGCATGTCATTAAGAAGAGCAAAAGAGCATCTTGGAACGCTTTTGTTTCGTCTTTTAATCGCCATACACATTCCGTAGTGTGGGTTAGGTTAAGGCGCGTGGCTGGAAAATCGACCCTCATGCCAATGGCTGGTGTGAAAACTCCTGCAGGAGTCGTTGTGGCTAACACCCTCGGCAGTGCTTTCGCTCACGTGTCTAGCTCGGATCATTATGCACCTGAGTTTCTGGCACTTAAGAATCGGGTAGAATCTCAGGGTTTCTGCTTCCGTTCCGGAAACCTTGAATACAATGCCTGTTCACCATGGCAGAGCTAGAGCATCTGCACCAGGTTCAGACGGTATCCACGTGCGCTTCTTACATCCGTCTCCCGAAGGGAAAGCGTTCTTCCTCGAGGTCTTTAACCGTGTCTGGGTTGAGGGTAGTTTTCCTGAGAAGTGGCGGGAGGCCACCGTCATACCGATTTTGAAGGCTGGGAAAGATCGTCATTTGCCTTCCAGCTATGGGCCTATCTCGCTCACCAGTTGTATTTGCAAGGTGATGGAGCGCATGATTAATGGTCGTTTGACATGGTGGCTTAGCTCTCGGAATCTACTATCTAACGTCCAGTGCGGTTTTCGTCGGCGTTCCACGGTCGACCATTTAGTTTCCCTCTCTACGCAGATCATGAATGCCTTTCTCCTAAGGTGCCAAACCGTTTCTGTATTTTTTGATCTGAAGAAGGCTTATGGCACTTCCTGGAGGTATGTTATCCGTACCCTCCACGAATGGAATTTTCGTGGCCGTCTCCCTTTGTTTCTTCAGAAGGACCGCATTTTCCGGTTCGCGTGGGCTCGCTTTTATCACGTTATTTTATTCAAGAGAATGGAGTACCGCAGGGCTCGGTACTTAGCGTCACACTTTTCACCATAGCCATCAATCCTATCGTAAACCGTGTACCTCCAGGAATTTCGTTGGCCCTATTTGTAGACGATTTTCCCATCTGGGTTAGTTCTCGGCGGACTTGCCTCCTTCAGCGCCGACTCCAATCCTGCCTTGATCGGCTTTGTGATTGGACCTTACATCTGGCTTCAAGTTTTCCGCCGAGAAAACGATCTGCGTAAACTTTTGGCGCCGGAAGGCGTTTCTTTCACCCAAATTATATCTTGAACAGGATGTCTGTCCTTCATTTCGCAGATGAGGCGAAATTCTTAGGCTTGATTTTTCGATAGGAAACTCAGTTGGCTATCTCATATTGCTTATTTGCGAGCTAGGTGTGACAATTCTCTGAAACTTTTACGTATTTTAAGTGCCATATCCTGGGGAGCTGATCGCACTACACTGCTGCGTCTGTATCCTTTAGTGCGTTCTAAATTAGATTACGGGTGCATTGTATGTTCTTCGACGCGACCCTCTATTCTTCGGCGTTTAGATCCCGTTCACCATCGTGGCATTCGAGTTGCTACTGGGGCATTTCCCACTAGTCCAGTTGAGAGTCTCTATGCTGAGGCTGCAGAACGTCCCTTATACCATCGTCGTGAGGTTCTGTGCAGCTCTGCGTGTAGCCTTTCCAGCTTGCCTAGTCATCCCAGTTTTCGGATTTTCTTTGACGACTTCCTGGATCGCCAATATGCAGTCACACCGTCGGCTTTACAGCCCCCGGGGGTCCGCTTCTGCTCTCTTTTACGGCACCTGAATGTCAACTTGGTTCCAACGTTTCCTAGGGGAGAACCTCACTTCCCTCCGTGGATATGCGATGCAGTCCGTTGCCACCTTGGACTGACATCCATGCCGAGAGAAACGACCTCTGCACCCGTGTATCGTTCGGCCTTCTTAGAACTCCAGGAGCAATTCGAGCATTGCGATTTTATCTACACGGATGGGTCTAAGACCGAACTTGGAGTGGGATGTGCTTTTGTTTTTGGGCGAAAGAGTTACACTTTTCGTTTACGGCGGCAGTGTTCGATTTTTAGCGTGGAGCTTTTTAGTCTTTACCGAGCACTTTTATATATTGAGCGGCATTATATGCGTTCCTGCGTGCTCTGTAAGGATTCGCTAAGCGCATTTATAGCATCAAGACGCTGTACAAATACCAGCCCCTGGTACAGCGCATTCAGGATAGAGTCCACTGCCTGGCACTCTCTGACGCCAGGATTACTTTTTTGTGGACGCCAGGCCATGTTGGACTGCCTGGCAATGAGGCTGCAGATGCCGCAGCTAAATCCGCTATTTTGTCGCGCACTAGTTTTAGTTATATTCCTTCCACTGATCTTGCCTTATTTTTACGTCAGACTCTTCACACCCGTTGGCAAGATGAGTGGACGGCTCTGCGTCAAAAGCTTCGCGCGGTTAAACATCTTCCGGTTGCCTGGGCCAACTCCGCCCGAGATTCCAGGCGGGAGGTAATCATTTTAGCACGTTTGCGTATCGGACACTGCCGTTTTAGCCATGTCCATCTTTTACGTGATGAACCCGCAACTGTGTGACTACTGTGGCGTATCCGTAACGGTGCGTCACATTTTAATCGAACGTCGGTTTTTAGCCCCATTACGCGCTAGTCTGTCGCTGCCAGCTACAATTTCTGCCATATTGGCAGATAGCGACCGTACTGTAAAAGACGTGCTTGCTTTTATTCGGCAGAGTGGGTTCTGGCGCCTGCTCTGACCCATTTGCGGCACCTTTTGGTTGCTGTCATTTTATTTCACTTGTTTTATCCTTTGCACTCTGCAGTGACCGACACATGCTCTTAGGTTTTTCATGTTTTAGGTTTTAGCTTGTTCTTGAGTGTCCTTTATGATTTTACGGTTTTAATGTGTTGGTTTTAACTATGTGGACTTTTTAACTCCGTAAAGGCGCTGATGACCTCAGCAGTTGTGCGCCCTTAACCCCGATACTATTACTACTACTACTACTACTACTACTACTACTACTACTACTACTACTACTACTACTACTACTACTACTACTACTACTACTACTACTGCTACTGATTCTGCCGGATTGATTGCCAGTAAACGAGATGCAGGCTGTAGCGGTAGGCTTATCTGACGCTTGCTGTATTACAGGGTTCTCTTTCCTAGCTTTGGTGATCCAGACTACTGATTCTGCTGGATAGGTTGCCAGTAAACGAGATGTAGGCTGTAACAGTAGGCTTATCTGACGCTTGCTCTATTACAGGTTTCCCTTTCTTAGCCTTGGTGAGCGAGACTACTGATTCTGCCGGATAGGTTGCAAGTAAACGAGATGTAGGCTGTAGCGGTAGGCTTATCTGACGCTTGCTGTATTACAGGTTTCACTTTCTTAGCTTTGGTGAGCGAGACTACTGATTCTGCCGGACAGGTTGCCAGTAAACGAGATGCAGGCTGTGGCGGTAGGCTTATCTGACCTTTGCTGTATTACAGGTTTCTCTTTCTTAGCTTTGGTGATCGAGACTACTGATTCTGCCGGATAGGTTTCCAGTAAACGAGATGTAGGCTGTAGCGGTAGGCTTATCTGACTCTTGCTGTATTACAGGTTTCCCTTTCTAACCTCTGGTGATCGAGACTACTAATTCTGCCGGACAGGTTGCCAGTAAACGAGATGCAGGCTGTGGCGGTAGGCTTATCTGACCTTTGCTGTATTACAGGTTTCTCTTTCTTAGCTTTGGTGATCGAGACTACTGATTCTGCCGGACAGGTTGCCAGTAAACGAGATGCAGGCTGTGGCGGAAGGCTTATCTGACGCTTGCTGTATTACAGGTTTCACTTTCTTAGCTTTGGTGAGCGAGACTACTGATTCTGCCGGACAGGTTGCCAGTAAACGAGATGCAGGCTGTGGCGGTAGGCTTATCTGACCTTTGCTGTATTACAGGTTTCTCTTTCTTAGCTTTGGTGATCGAGACTACTGATTCTGCCGGATAGGTTTCCAGTAAACGAGATGTAGGCTCTAGCGGTAGGCTTATCTGACTCTTGCTGTATTACAGGTTTCCCTTTCTAACCTCTGGTGATCGAGACTACTAATTCTGCCGGACAGGTTGCCCGTAAACGAGATGCAGGCTGTGGCGGTAGGCTTATCTGACCTTTGCTGTATTACAGGTTTCTCTTTCTTAGCTTTGGTGATCGAGACTACTGATTCTGCCGGACAGGTTGCCAGTAAACGAGATGCAGGCTGTGGCGGAAGGCTTATCTGACCTTTGCTGTATTACAGGGTTTTCTTTCCTAGCTTTGGTGATCGAGACTACTGATTCTGCTGGATAGGTTGCCAGTAAACGAGATGTAGGCTGCAGTAGTAGGCTTATCTGATGCTTGCTGTATTACAGGTTTCCCTTTCTTAGCTTTGGTGATCGAGACTACTGATTTGCCGGATAGATTGCCAGTAAACGAGATGTAGGCTGTAGCGGTAGCCTTATCTGACTCTTGCTGTATTGCAGGTTTCCCTTTCTAAGCTCTGGTCATCGAGATTGCTGATTCTGCCGGATAGATTGCCAGTAAACGAGATGTAGGCTGTAGCGGTAAGCTTATCTGACGCTTGCTGTATAACAGGTTTCTCTTTCCTAGCTTTGGTGATCGAGACTACTGATTCTGACGGATAGGTTGCCAGAAAACGAGATGTAGGCTGTAGCGGTAGGCTTATCGGACGCTTGCTGTATTACAGGTTTCCCTTTCCTAGCTTTGGTGATCGAGGCTACTGATTCTGCCGGATAGGTTGCCAGTAAACGAGAAGTAGGCTGTAGCGGTGGGCTTATCTGACGCTTGTTGTATTACAGGTTTCCCTTTCTTAGCTCTGGTGATCGAGGCTACTGATTCTGCCGAATAGATTGCCAGAAAACGAGATGTTTGCTGTAGCGGTAGACTTATCTGACGCTTGCTGTATTACAGGTTTCCCTTTCTTAGCTTTGGTGATCGAGACTACTGATTCTGCCGGATAGGTTGCCAGTAAACGAGATGCAAGCTGTAGTAGTAGGCTTATCTGACGCTTGTTGTATTACAGGTTTCCCTTTCTTAGCTTTGGTGATCGAGACTACTGATTCTGCCGGATAGGTTGCCAGTAAACGAGATGTAGGCTGTAGCGGTAGGCTTATCTGACGCTTGCTGTATTACAGGTTTCACTTTCTCAGCTTTGGTGAGCGAGACTACTGATTCTGCCGGACAGGTTGCCAGTAAACGAGATGCAGGCTGTGGCGGTAGGCTTATCTGACCTTTGCTGTATTACAGGTTTCTCTTTCTTAGCTTTGGTGATCGAGACTACTGATTCTGCCGGATAGGTTTCCAGTAAACGGGATGTAGGCTGTAGCGGTAGGCTTATCTGACTCTTGCTGTATTACAGGTTTCCCTTTCTAACCTCTGGTGATCGAGACTACTAATTCTGCCGGACAGGTTGCCAGTAAACGAGATGCAGGCTGTGGCGGTAGGCTTATCTGACCTTTGCTGTATTACAGGTTTCTCTTTCTTAGCTTTGGTGATCGAGACTACTGATTCTGCCGGACAGGTTGCCAGTAAACGAGATGCAGGCTGTGACGGAAGGCTTATCTGACCTTTGCTGTATTACAGGGTTCTCTTTCCTAGCTTTGGTGATCGAGACTACTGATTCTGCTGGATAGGTTGCCAGTAAACGAGATGTAGGCTGCAGTAGTAGGCTTATCTGATGCTTGCTGTATTACAGGTTTCCCTTTCTTAGCTTTGGTGATCGAGACTACTGATTTGCCGGATAGATTGCCAGTAAACGAGATGTAGGCTGTAGCGGTAGCCTTATCTGACTCTTGCTGTATTGCAGGTTTCCCTTTCTAAGCTCTGGTCATCGAGATTGCTGATTCTGCCGGATAGATTGCCAGTAAACGAGATGTAGGCTGTAGCGGTAAGCTTATCTGACGCTTGCTGTATAACAGGTTTCTCTTTCCTAGCTTTGGTGATCGAGACTACTGATTCTGACGGATAGGTTGCCAGAAAACGAGATGTAGGCTGTAGCGGTAGGCTTATCGGACGCTTGCTGTATTACAGGTTTCCCTTTCCTAGCTTTGGTGATCGAGGCTACTGATTCTGCCGGATAGGTTGCCAGTAAACGAGATGTAGTCTGTAGCGGTGGGCTTATCTGACGCTTGTTGTATTACAGGTTTCCCTTTCTTAGCTCTGGTGATCGAGGCTACTGATTCTGCCGAATAGATTGCCAGAAAACGAGATGTTTGCTGTAGCGGTAGACTTATCTGACGCTTGCTGTATTACAGGTTTCCCTTTCTTAGCTTTGGTGATCGAGACTACTGATTCTGCCGGATAGGTTGCCAGTAAACGAGATGTAGGCTGTAGCGGTAGGCTTATCGGACGCTTGCTGTATTACACGTTTCCCTTTCTTAGCTTTGGTGATCGAGACTACTAATTCTGCCGGATAGGTAGCCAGTAAACGAGATGTCGGCTGTAGCGGTAGGCTTATCTGACGCTTGCTGTATTACAGGTTTCTCTTTCCTAGCTTTGGTGATCGAGACTACTAATTCTGCCGGATAGGTTGTCAGTAAACGAGATGTCGGCTGTAGCGGTAGGCTTATCTGACGCTTGCTGTATTACAGGTTTCTCTTTCCTAGCTTTGGTGATCGAGACTACTGATTCTGCCGGATAGGTTGCCAGTAAACGAGATATTGGCTGTAGCGGTACTTATCTGACGCTTGCTGTATTACAGGTTTCCCTTTCCTAGCTTTGGTGATCGAGACTACTGATTCTGCCAGATAGATTGCCAGTAAACGAGATGTCGGCTGTAGCGGTAGGCTTATCTGACGCTTGTTGTATTACAGGTTTCCCTTTCTTAGCTTTGGTGATCGAGACTACTGATTCTGCCGGATAGGTTGCCAGTAAACGAGATGTAGGCTGTAGTAGTAGGCTTATCTGACGCTTGCTGTATTACAGGTTTCCCTTTCCTAGCTTTGGTGATCGAGACTACTGATTCTGACGGATAGATTGCCAGTAAACGAGATGTAGGCTGTAGCGGTAGGCTTATCTGACGCTTGTTGTATTACAGGTTTCCCTTTCTTAGCTTTGGTGATCGAGACTACTGATTCTGCCGGATAGGTTGCCAGTAAACGAGATGTAGGCTGTAGTAGTAGGCTTATCTGATGCTTGTTGTATTACAGGTTTCCCTTTCTTAGCTTTGGTGATCGAGACTACTGATTCTGCCGGATAGGTTGTCAGTAAACGAGATGTCGGCCGTAGCGGTAGGCTTATCTGACGCTTGTTGTAATACAGGTTTCCCTTTCTTAGCTTTGGTGATCGAGACTACTGATTCTGACGGATAGATTGCCAGTAAACGAGATGTAGGCTGTAGCGGTAGGCTTATCTGACGCTTGCTGTATTACAGGTTTCCCTTTCTTAGCCTTGGTGATCTAGACAACTGATTCTGCCGGATAGATTACCAGTAAACGAGATGTAGGCTGTAGCGGTAGGCTTATCTGACGCTTGTTGTAAGCGGTAGACTTATCTGACGCTTGCTGTATTACAGGTTTCCCTTTCTTAGCCTTGGTGATCTAGACTACTGATTCTGCCGGATAGATTGCCAGTAAACGAGATGCAGGCTGTAGCGGTAGACTTATCTGACGCTTGCTGTATTACAGGTTTCCCTTTCTTAGCCTTGGTGATCTAGACTACTGATTCTGCTGGATAGATTACCAGTAAACGAGATGGAGGTTGTAGCGGTAGACTTATCTGATGCTTGCTGTATTACAGGTTTCCCTTTCTTAGCCTTGGTGATCTAGACTACTGATTCTGTTGGATAGATTGCCAGTAAACGAGATATAGGCTGTAATGGTAGACTTATCTGGTGAGAAAAGCTGATGGACCCATTAACCAAAGATAGTTGTGGCCCTCCAGACATAGTGGAGGATAAAGTGAGAGGGTAACCACCATGACAAGCAAAAAGGTTGTGTTTACTTAAAAAAACAGTTAAAGTTATGCTACTTCAAACCTGACAAGTCCTTCAGAGAAATTTTCTAGAGGTAAAATAGTTCCCCATTTGGATCTCATGGTGGGGACATCTGCAGCATGTCAGTTACAAAAAAACCTCAAAATTCTCCAATGGAATGCAGGAAGACTTTCACAGAGTAAAAAGTAATTCTTTCATCAAACATTTACAATTCAGTTCTGAGAAATTACAAATATGTATACATAGACGCCGACCAATAGTGATGCTCATTATACTGCTTACGTTGCAATGGATTGTAACATATATTATTTATTTGTATGAGGAGAATTATTTGAGCTTAAAATATGGAGTCTTCACATTTTGGTAGAAAGATCACTGCCTAACTTTCTTGTAAATAATTTTTTCCAGATTGAAAAAGGTTATTATCGCAAGTGTTACATTTACCTGATATTGATGATATTCTTTAAAAGGAAGCGGCTGCGCCGTGTGTGTGATTAGATCTCTTTGCTCTCAGAGGCCTGCGTTCAATCCCAAACGACCGCAAAATGATATTTCTGGTGGACAATACCGCGCTGAGGCTGGCTTTCTCCGAGATCTCCAGTTTCCCCCACCATCTCACTCCATCGGTGCTGGATCTTCATCTCACGTATTATCAGTGTCACTGCCTGCGGTGCGGTATGTAAGTAAAAGCGGGCGTTCAACACTACACATTTTCATTTCATTTTCAAAAGCACCTCAACAGATTAAAAGTCTTTACAAACGTTGTTTATTTATTGGGGCTCTATACCCTCATGAATCAAATTATGGTGTTTTAAACTTGACAACCGAATAAAGCTCTTATCACAAGATTTACATTGGTGTGGCTTTTGACTCTCATGAATCAAACTATGTCTTTTTAAACCTGGTAATCGAGTAAAGGCTTTACTACAAATGCTACACTGGTGCTTCTTGCCCTCATGAATCACAGCGTGTTTGTTTAAATGGGATAACTGAGTAAAGCTCTTATTACAAGTTGTGCATTCATATGGCTTGATAGCCCCATATATACAGTTATGTTGTTTGAAATTTGACAACCAAGTAAAGCTCACATTACAAAGTTCACAGGTGTAAGTTTTCTTACCCTCATGAATCAAACTATGTGTTTTCAAATTAGACAACTGTGTAAAACTCTTATCACAACTTTTACATTTATGTGGCTTCTTACCCTCATGAATCAAATTATGTGCTCTTAAATTAGACGAGTTTCTAAAACTCTTATTACAAATTTTACACTGGTAAGGCTTCTTACCCTCATGAATCAAATTATGTGATTTCAAATTATGCAAGTGCATGAAGCTCTTATTGCAAATATTACATTGATGTCCCTTCTTACCCTCATGAATTAATTGATGTGTTTTCAAACCACATGGCCGAATAAAACCCTTATTACAAATTTCACATTGGTATACTTTTTTACCCTCATGAATTAAACTATGTTTTTTCAACTGTGATATGTATCTAAAGCTCTTAGTGCAAAAGTTACATTTGTGAGGCTTTTCTGCCATATCACTCAAAGTTATTTGTCTGGAGGATATAAGACTTATGTCGATTTTCTCATCATTACATTTACCAAAGTGTTCTGAGAGAACATATTCTTTGTCTATTCCCATTTCTGTGACATCTATTTTCAGAGTTTCCGGGTTATCCATTCCTTTATTGAAGTTTGTGTCTCTTTCCGAGTTTTCAACAGAGACCATCAGTGATTTACCATTGCTACCATCAGAAACATTTTCTGCCCATAATCTGAAATTAAAAAAAATAATATCATTAACTACAATAATCAGATAATACAATCTGAAAACAGAATCTCTGTTAGTTCACTACAGGGAGATGGTCATGTCACACTTACAGCTTCAAACATCTCTCTACACAGAATCTGAAACGTCTGTGGATTTAGTGTTCAGTTATAATAATCAGACACAGCCTTGCTATTACACAAAAATAGGTAAATGGTTAGCAACAACTATTAACTCTTCATGTAAGGCATATATGTTTATTACTATTGAATTACTTTGTTAGCTGACAATATTATTACTTAATAATGAAGTGGGTATCTGGCAAAAATCAATAAATTGAATGGATTGTTTCACGTGATGCGGCAGTCTAAGATTCAAGATGGTGTTATGGTTAGGCCGTTATTCGCGAATCTGGATACAATAACAACTAAAATGCAATCAACAATAATGGGTGTGAAAAATGTGGCTACAAGTGTAAGTGAAGGTAAAAAAACCCACTGATTTACTAAGAAAAGAGAAAGACTGTGATAGTTGATTGCATAGTGTATGTGAAAGTGTTGCATAATTAAGAATGATAACTGAGATACTGAGCAAAGACTTTGATGCAGCAAATCGAGAAATAATAAAACTACGAAATAAGAATCAGCTAATTAATACAGAAAAACAGGATGTAGTGAGACAATTCAATGGAAAACAAAAGTGGTCGATAAACAAAATTAACAGTTGAATAGAAATATGAAATCACAGTTGATTTCAGTTAGACACTAGCATTAGCATAGATGCCAACAAGGAAATAGGACTGCAACTAAAGGGATATACGAGATGCTTACGACAAACAGCTTGCTAGTGCTTGGAAATACAGTGCAGCAGCAGAACAGAACCTTTGAATAGGACGGATTTGAAAATAATGGCTATATCATACGAGCTCTATGAGAAGAAGTCTAAAATTATCGTGGGAGACTCAATAGTGCATCATGTTGGCAGGCAGGTAGAGGTGGATATGTTACTTTACTGTAATCTGGGAGCCAGGGTTCAACATTTGTGGAAAAAACTGGAAGAAAATACACACGACCCAGACTCCATCATTCAATAAAATGACCTACATTCGAGAAACACTGGAAGATACAAAGCAAGAAATATCTTGTGTGATACAAATAGTGAGGGAAATATTTCTAAGAGCCAGGATTTGTGTGAGTGGTATTATACATGGCAGAAATATGGACTTTTGAAAGATAAAGGCTGCGAATGATATACTTGAAGGGGTGCGCATAGAAACTGACTGATTTTGTTAATGGCAATGCATGGATTAATAATTCTGACCTTGGTAGAGAAAATTTGGCAAGTTATTGAACAGGGTAATAAATTATCTGGAGCTAAAACAACATGTAAATGAAGGGAGAGATGCTAAAAACAGCAGCAAATGGTTCACATAATGGGCAAACACAATAATGTGATATGGTGAAATGGGAAATTGTAAAATAATTTCCTTTCATGGAAGTTTTAAAAACAGTGTTGTAATAAATTAAATTTAAGGATTAGTCGATAAATGACAACACTCACTTTTAAATTTCCCAGAACATGTTTCTACTTTCCTCCATTGTCAACTGGACATCGACTGGCTGTCAGTTGTGAAGCTTGCGATATTTTTTGGAGGTCTCCTCTGGTGGCGGTTCGAGGAACTTGTTGAACAAATCTTTCTGGGGATGTCGAAATTGAATTGAATATATTTTAGTCAAATTTATATAGGAAAACCAAAAGATATTTAGAAACAAATGAGTTTCCCAAGTCATTAGTGGACAAAAAAGTGAACTTAGCAAAAAAGAAGAAGCTACTAAAGGAAACCACAACCCTCTCAGCTACAGAAATTAAATGACCTTCAAAAAATTCACTTACCACACATGGGCCTTTGATACGTTCAAAAAAGTCTCCAAAACTAAACTTTAACTAGCACCAGTTAACCATTACTCCTTAAAAAACCTAATTTGCTCAAACATCAAAGATGCCATTCCATCTAACAAAAAATCTGGTATATATCAAACTGAATGTTGTAACTGTTGTCAAATTTATATTGGAAAAACCAAAATAAATTTAGAAACAAGAGCAAAGGAACACTTTAGGAACATAAAATATAAACAATTAGAAAAATCAGCAGTTGCCACACATTTTTGGGAAAAAAACAACATAAATCCAGAACCAAAACTACTTAAACACACAACAGGAAAACAAGAACTGTCCACATGGGAAAAAATTGCCATTTCAAAATGAGAAATAAAGCATTCAATTTCATACATTTCTAACATCCCCCAGAAAGATTTGTTCAGCAAGTTTGTTCTCGAACCGCCACCAGAGGGGACCTACGACAAAATATCGCCACCTACAACACTGAGAACCAGTCTAAGTCCAGTTGACAATGGAGGAAAGTAGTCTCCGAAAAATATTCTGTAAAATTTAAAAGTTTTGCTTAGTGTCATTAATGGACTAACCCTTAAATTCAATTTAATGCAACAAATATTACAGTCCTGAATCATAATATAAAATAGCTATGTAATAAAGGAGAATCTTTTAGTGATTTCTTGAATGATATTAATCCTAAGAATGTGTTAGTGTCTGAGATTGGTTATAAAGCTGACCAAATTCTTTTGCATAAAATAAACAACTGTAATTTGGTAAGGAACTACTGTAGAGCTAAATCAAAGTGTAGTGGTGTGGCCAAATATGTTCATTCATCTACTGATTTAAGTTGTAAAGAATTGATAAGAATTATTAGTACTGAAAAAACAATAGAAATTATTATTAATTTTTAGATGAGTCGTATTTATTCCACATCTGCTTCACTTTCATACCTATTTTGAGGACATGTTTCGCAAATCATCGTTTGCATCTTCGGCAACGAAGATGTCCGAACACTCAAAATAATTTAGCTCTCACACTCGGCACAACACACATTCGAATGGCGATATATGACTAATCCAGTTCAAAACAAGGTCAGTGATAAAAGTCATATAAACAAATATATCATCACTACCGCTAAATCATGAGCTATCGTGCCATGTGCTTAAGAGCAAAGGAACCTCCTCTTTACTTCGTTTAAGAATTAACATGTATTTCAGAAAGATCAACTCTATTGCGTAATATATTTAATTAAAACAGTTACAAAAATATAAATTTGACAATTCTCTTCCAACATATAAAGATATATCACCATGTTAAATAACGAACTAATTTTTACCGTACAACAGTCTATACTACAACAGCAGCCAATGAGAGGTGATAAGGTCACGTGACCATTTAGAGTGGCAAGCTTATGTGGAACAAGGATTAAAAGTTCCGCAACACTGACTGATTATATTGCTACTAATTATGATATGCACTGATGATACAAATTAACAAAGTTGCACTAATGAATGCTAATGGTAGTATAAATCTTAAGTATGATATGCGTAGTAATAATATTGAGGCGCTAAAAAAACTCACTAAAGCAAGAAACCTGGGAGACTAGTATTTGTGGAAGGTATTAATCAAAATTGGGAAATAATGGTCAACATGAAAAATTCAATGTGATAGCCGGTATTTGAACCACGGATCTCCTGGTTTCCATCCAGCTGCTCTAACCCATTGAGCTACCATGGCAAAGTTGCCGTCCTGACATTAAATTCTCCATTTGAATTGTATATTTCCCCGGTAAACCACAGGGGCTCCCACATCCGAGATAAACCGTTTGTGGTGACTTACTATTGTAAGGAGATCCGTGGTTCAAATCCCGGCCATGACATTGAATTTTTCATGTTATCAAAAACCTTAGACTATATACAGCTAGTGTGAAGAAATTATTAATTTTTATCAATTAACTAAAATAATAAAATTGGGAAAGTTTTTATAATAATTTTAATTAACATTTTATTAATGTATGCCCACATGTTATGAGAAAGAAAACCACCTACTAGTAAAGTAAAATTAAGTGCAGAAGGAATGGATATCAAAAACAGAATGGATGCATATGAATTCTGCAAATCAACAGGCTAGGAGTACTACAAAAATAAATTCAAAAACAAGAATAGCGGAAATGCCAGTAAGTCTGCTTGTAATATAATAAATGAGACAAAAGCAAAAGGAAAACAATGAAAATATCACAATTAATAATCTGAATAAGGTAAAAACAAATTCACATGTCATAAGTAGTACATTTAATGTATTTTTTTTTTTTTAAGTTTGTCTATAACAAATAGCAGTACAGGTAAAACAGTTCAAGGACAAGATAGTCTACACATCACCAATTCAATGTTTATATGACCTAGAGACAAAAGGAAACTAATAACAATTAAGTTTTCACAACAATCTAGTGGCTGGGATGATATAACACAAACAAGTTTAAAGTAATGTGAACATGAATTAAGCCTCTTGTACATTTAACAAATTATTTTCTGGTAGGTTTACCACATATTTAAAAACTAGCATTGTACGTCGAGTCTTCAAAAAAGGTGATAAAACTCGTAATATCAAATTACTGACCTATCACACTAACTTCAACACTAGCAAAACTCCTAGAGAAGGTTATATTTGTCAGGATGGAAACAACATGGCTTTTCTAAGAACTACTCTACTATAAAAGCCACCACAGAGTTTCTTAAGGAGAGCATAGCCAAACTTCGATAACAGGTATTCCTAGATTTATAAAAGCATTTGACTGTGTGGATCAATTCTACATCAATCAATCCTACAGCCCCGACCTCACTCTACAATACTTTCATCTCTTCCCCCTCATGAAGTGTTTTCTGGCAGGAAAACATTTTCATAGTGATACTGAGGTGCAAAATGAAGTGAATTCGTGGCTGCGGACATTGGTGGCAGAATCCTATGACTTGGTCATACAATTAATTGTGCACTGTTATGATAAATGCCTCAACAATGGTGGTGATTATGTTGAGAAGTAGCCAGTGAGTCTATGAAATTATTCAACCATGTTGAACACACATATGAACAGTTCTGTAAAGAGATACTAGGTTTGAATAAGCCAACGCCAAATGGAGTAGCGAGTGGAACTTGGAAGACCTTGCTGAAGTAAGGTACTTATAGAAAGATCTTTAAAATATTGCTATAGCTGTATAAAAAAGGATGATGGTAATACATTAAAGATTTATCTAGAACATCAGAAGAATTCAACATGTAAGGACAGCTGGTGGGCAGAGCTGGAGAGAATGCTGGTCAAAATAGGGATGGGGAATATCTGGCATGAGAGTGAAAGAAATGTAAAAGGTTTTTGAACAATTATTAAGAAAGGGTAAAGGACATTGACAGACAAGTGACGTGGGGAAATCTGATAAGTAAGAAATCACTAAATGTATACCTGAAAATAAAGACAGAATGGGGAAGGGAAACATATATAGACATATGTGATCGATATGAGAGGGAGGATTTAGCTTGGTTAAGGACAGGAGCCATATTGAGAGGAGGTTCACCAAAGGAGTGCATTCTATGTGTAAAGAAAATAAGCTTAGAAGGTTATGTAGTGGAGTGTAAAGAAATTGAAAACTCGAGGAAATTAATATGGGATAAGAACTGGGATAATAAAGGGGCTTACGTAGTCACAATAAAAATGCTTATGTTGAAGAGAGAAAAGAATGAGGGAGGTGGGGAAATTTGCTAACAAAGGCAAGGAGAAATGGTTGAGAGGGACGAGGAAATAAGAGGTAGAGAAATAGAAGACACAATCAGAATATTAGGTCAAGGTCATATAGGGCTAGGATAGAGGCTAACGGCCACAGAGCCTACACCACTATCAGCCCGTAATATAAGCAGCGGACAAATTTGTACCTAGATTAGAATTGTAAAACTTGTAATTGAGATTGTACAATATGGAAGTACAAATATATAATATTATTGTCACGCAAACAGCGAACTCGCGTTGCTGATCGATAATGCGGACTGTTGGTGGCGGGGAGATGCAGGGGTGGCCCCTCCTCCTACCGCGCGAAGGTGCACGAAGGTTCCAGAATGATTTCCCCCTCCATAATGGGAGATTCGAGAGGCTTCGGGGCGATCGATACAAGCGAGGCGACAGTCGAGTGAAGTAAGTCGCAGCGGGCGGACGTGTTGTTGAGTTGAGCTTACGTGTTAAGACGAACTGGCAAGATTTAATTGTGTAAATTAAACTGTAATTGGAATATGGTGGAAATAAAGAACATTTTGAGTGGTGTAATTGAACTCTTTAATTTTACGAACCCACCAAAGCCACATTATTATTAATGTAATTATTCCAATAAATATTTCTTACTGATGTTTTCATTCTCTTTATTAGTCATCGGGATTTACTTTCTGGATGCACCTCATATATTGTAACAATGCTTAAAACTTGCAATGTCAGGTCTACAAGCAATAAAGAATTTTATAATCATCATCATCATCAGATAGTTTCCGTTACACAAATGAAACAAAGGAAGTACAATCATATACTTACAAACATGAACAGTACATCAAACTTCAGATTAGTAAAAAGTCCTATTATCACTATTATTTTTTACTAATAAGAAAGATGCGCTCAAGTGGAGCATTGACAAACAAGGTTGACAGTGTAGTCTTTGCTGTAGTCTGTAACAGATTTTGTCCTTTTTGTACAAGTTAGTTCTCACAGCTCTGTCCACACAATACCTACTGGTACTCTTTAACTTGGATAGTGGTATCTCTTGTTAATCGTGGAACCCATGTATTGTTGTTTTTGTTGTGATATGTCTCTGGGGCTTGCACTCCTTTTTCCAGTTGTCCTTCATGGCTACAGTGGTATCTCCCTTTTCTTCATTTCTTGTATGTTAACCAGTTCCTGGTAGGGTCTTGTGGATGGCAACCAGTGCTCTATCCTTATATCCTCTATGAGGTAGGTCTCCCTCATGAGCTCGTATACCAGTCATGGTAGCGCTGTTTTTCTAGCTCCTAAGACTCGTTTCATAAATATCGTCTTGATGTTTTCAATTCTTTTCAAGTCCCCTATTTTGATCTTTTTCCAGATTATTTCTATGCCATATGATACGACTTACGCCACTACTGTCTTAAATAACTGTATCGCTGTGGTTGTTGATAGATTGGCTATGTTGCGAATATTGTATGAGGCTCTGATGACTGCTGCTCTCTCCTGGATGTGCATATTGAAGGAAGTTGTCATAATTCCCAGATATTTATAGTGTCCTACAACTTGTGTAGTCTCGCTGTATAATGTTTAGAATGTCTTTAGTTGCTCTTTATCCACCGTTCCGAAATGTTATTTGTATGGTCTTCTCTTTGTTCATGTCCATGTCATTTTCTCTTGCCCAAATCTCTAATTTGTATAGTGCATCTTGAACATCCTCTATTTTATTAAATTTTAGATGAGTCGTATTTCTTACACATCTGCTTCACTTTCGTACCTATTTTGAGGACATGTTTCGCAAATCTTCGTTTGCATCTACGGCTCTTGTGCGACTGACGCTAGATCCAGCGGTGTGGGTAATTCTGGGGTTGTTGCTGCCATCTGTTGATTTAGTGATGAACTGAAATGTGGGATTCTCTTCTAGCGGGATTTCAAAATTCATTAGTTGGTTTTTATGTTTTTCTATGTATATCCTCTCCCATATGACGAGTTCACTATGTTTTTGTACGTATTTTAGTAATTCTGTGCTATCTTCAATTTCATGATTTTCAGACCAGAAATGAGCTGCTATTGCAGACTTATCAATATTTTTGTATCTTAAGTGCCTCAAGTGTTCTTTCTTTCTAGTGCCTATGTTCCTTTTTGTCCTCCCTATGTAAATTTTTTCACAGTCTTTACACTTTATTTTGTAAATGCCTGACTTTTCCTCCTCAGGCATTTACAAAATTAAGTGTAAAGACTGTGAAAAAATTTACATAGGGAGGACAAAAAGGAACATAGGCACTAGAAAGAAAGAACACTTCAGGCACTTAAGATACAAAAATATTGATAAGTCTGCAATAGCAGCTCATTTCTGGTCTGAAAATCATGAAATTGAAGATAGCACAGAATTACTAAAATACGTACAAAAACATAGTGAACTCGTCATATGGGAGAGGATATACATAGAAAAACATAAAAACCAACTAATGAATTTTGAAATCCCGCTAGAAGAGAATCCCACATTTCAGTTCATCACTAAATCAACAGATGGCAGCAACAACCCCAGAATTACCCACACCGCTGGATCTAGCGTCAGTCGCACAAGAGCCGTAGATGCAAACGAAGATTTGCGAAACATGTCCTCAAAATAGGTACGAAAGTGAAGCTGATGTGTAAGAAATACGACTCATCTAAAATTTAATAATTTTTCGCTTCACTGTGGTGTTCCAATACAGTTAAATCTCGATATCCTCTATTTTGTTCAATCCTATCACCATATCATCTGCATATAGAACTATTTCTGCTGTTTTCTTTTATGATCATTGTTACATCAGCTTTATAGATGTTAAACAGTGTAGGGCTTAAAGGGTTGCCTTCTAGGACTCCGTTTGCATGCTTTTATCTGAGATTTCAACATTGTTGTTTATCTGGATGAGGTTTCATTATAGGCAGGATTCAATTGTTTCCACTAGAGGATCTTGTTCCTTGGTCATTTGTTTCAGTTTTCCAATCAGTTTTGCTCTGTTCACTGAGTCTCTTTCTTAAACTTGACAAATATTGTAAAATATTTTCCTCCTGGATGTCTCACAGTGTCTTCTATTAGGTCCAGTAACCATTCTACCACTTGTAGGGCGCTCCTTCCCTTCATGAAGCCAAACTGACAATCTGTGATTCTTTCTCCAAACTTTGCCAGTAACTTATTTTTGAGTATCATGTGAAGACTTTAAAGGTGGTGTTTTCCAGTGCCACTCCTCTGAATGAGTCAGGGGATGTCTTGTCTCCTTTCCCTTAGATGATCTTCAGTATTACTGTCATCCAACTATCAGGAATTGTACCTGTCTACAAACATTTGTTCATGAGGTCTCTCCAAAAATCTCCCATATTATTGAAGGAATCTTTGATAACAATGATTTATATTTAAGGGTACTCAACTCAGTGGTCATTAGCACCCTTTACTTTACTATAACTTTCCTATGACTTTACCTTAACTTTACTTTAAGTTTGCTTTGGCTTTGCTTTGGCTTTGCTCTGGCTTTGCTCTGGCTCTGCTCTAGCTCTGCTCTGGCTTCTCTCCAGCTTCATTCTAACCTCACTCTAACTTAGCTCTGGCTAGGCTCTGGCCCTCGTTCTGGTCCCACTCTAGCCTCACGCTAACTTCATTCCTTAACTTAACTATGACTTTGCTCTGACTTCACTCTAGCTAGGCTGCGGTCCCACTCTGGCTTGGCTCTGGTCTCACAATAACTTCATTCTTTAACTCTGACTTTGCTCTGGCTTCACTCTGGCTAGGTTAGATTAGATTAGATTAGATTGATTTGCGTTCAGTAGGTTCACTTGTAGCCAGAAAAGGCTGTGAACATTGAACATGTCTAGAGGTATAAAGTTTAATAGCGTATATATGTACAAAAGTTAACATAAGACACATGTTATAGTATACAGGCAATATGAACAACAATATGGAAAACAAAGCAGGGATAATTATATATGATACAAAATGAAACACTTTTTAAACCAGCTTTCACTTGGCTTATGCCAGTACGTCTCAAATTTTTTGCAATGGATACCATTCTTGTTATTTATTAAATACATATAGATTAAAAATAAACTTTCAGCTTGCATCAAATATTTATAAGTAATGATTTGTCATTGGAATAGTTAAATACTACTTATAGAGCTACAGAAGCATTATCAGGATAATTTGTCATTCAGATAATCTTGTACAGAATAAAAAGATTTTGAGCAAAGGTACTCTCTAACAGCTTTTTTAAAAGCACCGAAATTATCAACTTTTTCTTTAAGAACATTAGGAAGGCTCCGGACACTGCTCCGGTTCCACTCTGGCTTGGCTCTGGTCTTACTTTAGCTTCATTCTTTAACTTAACTCTGACTTTGCTCTGGCTTCACTCTGGCTAGGCTCCGGACACTGCTCCGGTTCCACTCTGGCTTGGCTCTGGTCTTACTTTAGCTTCATTCTTTAACTTAACTCTGACTTTGCTCTGGCTTCACTCTGACTAGGCTCCAGACACTGCTCCGGTCCCACTCTGGCTTGGCTTTGGTTTCACTTTAGCTTCATTCTTTAACTTAACTCTGACTTTGCTCTGGCTTCACTCTGGCTAGGCTCCGGTCATCGCTCCGGTCCCACTCTGGCTTAGCTTTGGTCTCACTTTAACTTCATTCTTTAACTTAACTCTGACTTTGCTCTGGCTTCACTCTGGCTAGGCTCCAGTCACTGCTCCGGTCCCACTCTGGCTTGGCTCTGGTCTTACTTTAGCTTCATTCTTTAACTTAACTCTGACTTTGCTCTGGCTTCACTCTGGCTAGGCTCCAGTCACTGCTCCGGTCCCACTCTGGCTTGGCTCTGGTCTCACTTTAACTTCATTCTTTAACTTAACTCTGACTTTGCTCTGGCTTCACTCTGGCTAGGCTCCGGTCATCGCTCCGGTCCCACTCTGGCTTGGCTCTGGTCTTACTTTAGCTTCATTCTTTAACTTAACTCTGACTATGCTCTGGCTTCACTCTGGCTATGCTCCAGTCACTGCTCCCGTCCCACTCTGGCTTGGCTCTGGTCTCACTTTAACTTCATTCTTTAACTTAACTCTGACTATGCTCTGGCTTCACTCTGGCTAGGCTCTGGTCATCGCTCTGGTCCCACTCTGGCTTGGCTCTGGTCTCACTTTAACTTCATACTTTAACTTAACTCTGACTTTGCTCTAGCTTCACTCTGGCTAGGCTCCAGTCACTGCTCCCGTCCCACTCTGGCTTGGCTCTGGTCTCACTTTAACTTCATTCTTTAAATTAACTCTGACTTTGCTCTGGCTTCACTCTGGCTAGGCTCCGATCACTGCTCCGGTCCCACTCTGGCTTGGCTCTGATCTCACTTTAACTTCATTCTTTAACTTAACTCTGACATTGCTCTGGCTTCACTCTGGCTAGGCTCCGATCACTGCTCCGGTCCCACTCTGGCTTGGCTCTGGTCTCACTTTAACTTCATTCTTTAACTTAACTCTGACTATGCTCCGGCTTCACTCTGGCTAGGCTCCGATCACTGCTCTGGTCCCATTCTGGCTTGGCTCTGGTCTCACTTTAACTTCATTCTTTAACTTAACTCTGACTATGCTCTGGCTTCACTCTGGCTAGGCTCCAGTCACTGCTCCGGTCACACTCTGGCTTAGCTTTGGTCTCACTTCAGCTTCATTCTTTAACTTAACTCTGGCTAGGCTCCGGTCATCGCTCTGGTCCCACTCTGGCTTGGCTCTGGTCTCACTTTAACTTCATACTTTAACTTAACTCTGACATTGCTCTGGCTTCACTCTGGCTAGGCTCCGATCACTGCTCCGGTCCCACTCTGGCTTGGCTCTGGTCTCACTTTAACTTCATTCTTTAACTTAACTCTGACTATGCTCTGGCTTCACTCTGGCTAGGCTCCAGTCACTGCTCCGGTCACACTCTGGCTTAGCTTTGGTCTCACTTCAGCTTCATTCTTTAACTTAACTCTGGCTAGGCTCCGGTCATCGCTCTGGTCCCACTCTGGCTTGGCTCTGGTCTCACTTTAGCATCATTCTTTAACTTAACTCTGACTATGCTCTGGCTTCACTCTGGCTAGGCTCCAGTCACTGCTCCAGTCCCACTCTGGCTTGGCTTTGGTCTCACTTTAGCATCATTCTTTAACTTAACTCTGGCTTGGCTCTAGCTTCACTCTCGCTAGGCTCCGGTCATCGCTCCGGTTCCACTCTGGCTTGACTCTGGTCTCACTTTAGCTTCATTTTTAACTTAACTCTGACTTTGCTCTGGCTTCACTCTGGCTAGGCTCTGGTCATCGCTCTGGTCCCACTCTGGCTTGGCTCTGACTCACTTTAGCTACATTCTTTAACTAAACTCTGGCTTCACTCTGGCTAGGCTCCGGTCATCGCTCCGGTTCCACTCTGGCTTGACTCTGGTCTCACTTTAGCTTCATTTTTAACTTAACTCTGACTTTGCTCTGACTTCACTCTGGCTAGGCTCCGGTCACTGCTCCGGTCCCACTATGGCTTGGCTCTGATCTCACTTTAGCTTCATTTTTAACTTAACACTGACATTGCTCTGACTTCACTCTGGCTAGGCTCCGGTCACTGCTCCGGTCTCACTCTGGCTTGGCTCTGATCTCACTTTAGCTTCATTTTTAACTTAACACTGACATTGCTCTGACTTCACTCTGGCTAGGCTCCGGTCACTGCTCCGGTCTCACTCTGGCTTGGCTCTGATCTCACTTTAGCTTCATTTTTAACTTAACTCTGACATTGCTCTGGCTTCACTCTGGCTAGGCTCCGGTCATCGCTCCGGTCCCACTCTGGCTTGACTCTGGTCTCACTTTAACTTCATTCTTTAACTTAACTCTGACTTTGCTCTGGCTTCACTCTGGCTAGGCTCTGGTCACTGCTCCGGTCTCATTCTGGCTTCATTTTTTAACTTAACTCTGGCTTTGCTCTGGCTAGTCTCCGGTCCCACTCTGCCTTTGCTCTGGCTCTACTCTAGCTCTGCTTTGGCTTTGATCTGGCTTCTCCTGGGTTCATTCTAACCTCACTCTAACTTAGCTCTGGCCCTCGTTCTGGTCCCACTCTAGCCTCACGCTAACTTCATTTTTAAACTTAACTCTGACTTTGCTCTGGCTTCACTCTGGCTAGGCTCCGGTCCCACTCTGGCCTGGCTCTGGTCTCACTTAAGCTTCATTTTTTAACTTAACTCTCTCCTGGCTCTGGATAAGCTCTGGCCCTCGTTCCGGTTCCGTTCTGGCCTCACGCTAACTTCATTCTTTAACTTAACTCTGGTTTGGCCCTTGGCTAGGCTCCAGTCACCGCTCCAGTCACCACTCCGGTCCCACTCTTACCTTCACTCTGGCTTCACGCTAACTTCATTCTTTAATTTAACTCTGGTTTAGCTCTGGCTAAGCTCCAGTCATCACTCCGGTCCCACTCTTACCTTCACTCTGGCTTCACGCTAACTTCATTCTTTAACTTAACTCTGGTATGGCTCTGGCTAAGCTCCAGTTACTACTCCGGTCCCACTCTTATCTTCACTCTGGCCTCACACTTACTTCATTCTTTAACTTAACTCTGGTTTAGCTCTGGCTAGGCTCCAGTCACCACTCCGGTCCCACTCTATCATCACTCTGGCCTCACGCTAACTTCATTCTTTAACTTAAGTCTGGTTTGGCTCTGGCTAGGCTCCAGTTACCACTCCGGTCCTACTCTTATCTTCACTCTGGCTTCAAGCTAACTTCATTCTTTAACTTAACTCTGGTTCGGCTCTGGCTAGGCTCCAGTCACCACTCCGGTCCCACTCTTATCTTCACCCTGGCCACACACTTACTTCATTCTTTAACTTAACTCTGGTTTGGCTCTGGCTAAGCTCCAGTTACTACTCCGGTCCCACTCTTATCTTCACTCTGGCCTCACACTTACTTCATTCTTTAACTTAACTCTCGTTTGGCTCTGGCTAAGCTCCAGTTACTACTCCGGTCCCACTCTTATCTTCACTCTGGCCTCACCCTAACTTCATTCTTTAACTTGAGTCTGGTTTAGCTCTGGCTAGGCTCCAGTCACCACTCCAGTCCCACTCTTACCTTCACTCTGGCTTCATGCTAACTTCATTCTTTAACTTAACTCTGGTTTAGCTCTTGGCTAGGCTCCAGTCACCACTCCGGTCCTACTCTTATCTTCACTCTGGCTTCAAGCTAACTTCATTCTTTCACTTAAGTCTGGTTTACTTCTGTCTATGCTCCAGTCACCACTCCAGTCCCACTCTAGCTTTACTCTGGCCTCACGCCAACTTCATTCTTTAACTTAAGTCTGGTTTAGCTCTGGCTAGGCTCCAGTCACCACTCCAGTCCCACTCTTGCCTTCACTCTGGCTTCATGCTAACTTCATTCTTTAACTTAACTCTGGTTTAGCTCTTGGCTAGGCTCCAGTCACCACTCCGGTCCTACTCTTATCTTCACTCTGGCTTCAAGCTAACTTCATTCTTTCACTTAAGTCTGGTTTACTTCTGGCTATGCTCCAGTCACCACTCCAGTCCCACTCTGGCTTTCCTCTGGCCTCACGCTAACTTCATTCTTTAACTTAAGTCTGGTTTAGCTCTGGCTAAGCTCCAGTTACCACTCTGGCTTCACGCTAACTTCATTCTTTAACTTAAGTCTGGTTTAGCTCTGGCTAAGCTCCAGTTACCACTCTGGCTTCACGCTAACTTCATTCTTTAACTTAAATCTGGTTTGGCTCTTGGCTAGGCTCCAGTCCCACTCTGGTTTTACTCTGGCCTCACATTAACTTCATTCTATAGCTTAACTCTGGCTATACTCTGGCTGGACTCCAGCCACCACCCCGGTCCTGCTGTGGCTTCGCTCTAACCTCACACTAACTTCACTCTAACTTGACTCTGGCTAGGCTCTGGCCTACCATCGGTCCCACTTTGGCTTCGCAAGGTAATCTTTGAGATGTTCCATATATATATATATATATATATATATGTATGTATGTGTGTGTGTATATATTGCGACTTTGTGGGTTCTTAGAATTAAAAGTTCAATTTGCAGAAATTCAAAATGTTATTTCCATAGAAACACACTTTGGTCCAACCTTACAGTAGTAGAATTATGTAACATACACAAATACAATCTTCCAAGGTCGATGACCGCAAACAAAAGTGTCACTTTCACAACACAGTAGTATGCAGACGATTCTCAGCTTCCAATTCGACTCTCGTTATGACTCTGTTTACAACTACTCACTGGCGTGTCGCCATCTCCGATCTCTTATATATAACTCCAATGATAATTCTAGACTGTTCACTATCAATCAGGATGTCACTAGAATTTTCCATTTATCTAACTTATTTTGTTTCAGCAGACCTTTTATCATGCACTATGTTTATTTGTTTCAGCATACTCTTTATCTCCATGCTGCACTATCAGTTCCTTATCTCTCCGAGCCGTATTGTCTCTTTATGCGGGTTGCCGACAGTCGTGACAATATTATCTGGGCCTGCTGCTTTTTTTTTTTCTTCCACTGACTGCTTGACTGAGTATTGTGGTAGTTATTAATTCTATGTCTTCAATGGTCTCTAACTCTTCCGTGAAATATGCTTGGTCCTTGTTTTGTTTATTCAGTATCCCCGAGAAGTGTTTCTCAGTCCTTCATACTTCTCCTGCTGTGTGTAAATCTCTTCCTCAGTGCTATAAAATGGTCTTTTATTTGTATCTTCCGCTAGTTTCCTTGCTTTTCTCTCAATGTACTCTCCTTGTTTTCTTTGTAGTATAGATTTGTACTCCTTTCTTTTTCTTGTGTAATTTTTTAGGTCTTCTTGCCATCTGTACTGTTTTACTCTGAAAATTGCTCTCAGCATTTCTTTTCTTTCTTTGTATCATTCATATTTGAGCTAATTTTAGTGCTTCCTCCAGTTTTCCTCTCCTATTAGGTTCCTCACTTTCTCTACGTTGTCTTTGCTCTGTTCTATTTTTTCTGTTCTGTTTTCCTAGTATTCATAATAAGTTCATTTGCTGGTTTTCTCATTTGTGGTATTTTGATATCAAAGCTTGTCATCATAGGGATAAGTTTCCTTATTCGGGCTGTTGATGACAATCATACTCTTTCTTATTTCTGTAATTTTACGTCTCTTCCCTTATAGAACACCAGATCGATGGTGCTAGATCCATTATTTGTGATATAGGTTTGTATGTATTTAGTACATACTTCAAATTTGAATTATGTTAACCTTCTGTTTCAATCTCTCACAAAGAGTTCAGTTTTAAAATAGTTATTTTATATTCATAGGACTTAAAAACATTTTCATTGAAATTTTGTTAACCCTTTTGATGGAATATAACACCTCATATATGTATTAGCCGCAGTTATTTCACCCATCCTCATTGAGGTTATAAAATCTTCCACAGTATCTGAAGATTGAATCATACATTAAACTTCAACAGGTAATTTGATAGACTGATTATGTTACAATTTGCAACTGTTCAAGAAAATAAGGCAATCTCTGCTATGACATAATTGCAACAATTATAAAAGAAACATAACATAAGAGGGAGAGGTCTTGTAACAAAATAAAATTAAGTATTACCTTGAAGATTTTACTGGAGCGAAGTCACCATCCTGTAACATAATAATTCAAAAATAAGTTTTGCACAATCATCTTTAGTGTTAGTTAAAGATTGTGTATAATACGGTAAATAGATAAGTGAAACAAACATTTCATATTTCATCATATATATAAAAGAATATAAACCCTGGCATGACAGCCCTAAGAGGGCCAAGGCCTACCAACCCAACTGCTGACCTCACGGCAGAAGTGGGCGATCATCCAGATATGGGGAGATCTGGTCAGCTTCTCGGCATCCCCCAGTTGGAACATTGGTTTTCATGATCAGGGCCGCTTACATAGTGTAAGGTCCTCACTTTCCTCATGATGATCAGTGGGCACCGGTCCTATACTCGGGACTTAAAAATCTGCAAACCATGATTGGTATCGAAACAGGGCTGCTTTTCGTGGCCAGGGACTAAGGCATGCTGCCTCATCCCACTATGCCACGGCACAGGATATTTCATCATATAGTGAGGAATGCAATGGAGAAGTATTTACTTGTATTATTTAAAGAGCAGCTACTGGGCCCAAGGGTAAGCAGCAACTCAGTGTAGTAATAAGTGTAAATGTATAATAATCTGTAAATGAATAGAAATAAAGATTACTTACCGACTTCTACAATAAAATATAAAATTTGTTATAAAGTTCATAAGTCTTATCTTTTTAAGTAATAGGAAAATTCTTCACAGAACTCAGCAGACTAATTTTGCAATTATTTATCTGCACCATCAGTCAATCTGATCATCATAGCTACTGTTTGGCCAGCCATTCTATGGCTCTGACATTTCTTGAGAGGGGGAAGCGGGCTTTTGCCAGTTCTTTAGCGGGAATTTCAAGCAGAGGAACAATGATTTTAACTATTTCATGCTTTTGCATATTTCACGAACAAGTAGCCATATTATTATAATAGCGATAATAGGACTTACAGACACTAAAAATCGTAATTCATGCACGCACAAAATAGTAAACAAACTTTACCAGCGCAAGCATCAAAAGCAAGGGAAGCCAAGTGGTCCACACAAAACTAAACTGGCAACATGGTGTTCTATTCGGAAGCCACGCCTAGTAGCGACAATGCTGGTTGCACTAGCAGACAGTTTTAATTTACTGACCATGGATATATGTACTCCCAGTACTACCAACAGAAGCAGTTAGTTAATTTAAAAGTTGTGAAAGAAATATTCAAATAGAATAATGTTGTAATGAATCTTACATGATAATCAAATTGCAAGTTGGACTTCAATGTTTTCAAGATAATATAGCCTTATATTTTTATTTAATTCTAAAGATAATTTTGAGGATAGGTTCTCAAACACATGCTGAAATATTAAGCAAACTTCTCTGTCAGCATTGTATCACTGTACATCTCAGTATCTGTATGATACTTGCTAGGTTGTGACAAAGACAGATATATCTTCCATTTGTGCCACCCGCTTGCCGTGGAACTAACAACACCAAGACAGTACGATAACCATATTGGCTCAACCCATGTTCATTCTTATTTTGTAGCTATTCTACAAACCATATCTTTCCGGAGGAGCATAAGTAGAAGTCTTGAGAATTACAGGTCACAGATTTAAAACCTTGGAAACAAGTTGTCCAAAAGATGCATGTATACAAACAAAATATATATGGTGCATATATACAATGTGATGCATGAACCATATGACACAGGGAACTGCTAGGGGCAGTATGTTCCTCAAGAAAGTTAAGAGTGATCATTTGAGTGGTCAGGTTAGCATAATGGGCCAAAATGTCATGGACACAGATTTCTTATGCCATGTGTCCTTGTTTATGAATCAGAAAGAAGACAAAACATCAATTTGGTAGCGACTATCCGGTGAAAATAAATTGCACATTCATAGTTAGTCAACATGAAAAATTCAATGCCATGGCCGGGATTTGAACCACGGATCTCATTTCCATTCAGTCGCTCTAACCCATTGGGCTACATGGCTAACTTGCCCTCATGACATTAAATTCCCTACTTGCCTCATATATTTCCCTGGCAAACCACTGGAGGCTCTCGCATTTGAGATACCTTTTTTTTTTCCACATTCATTTTCATGGCCATACATACATCAATTCCATGGGTCACTTATATGCAACTTATTGTACAGTCTAGGGCAGGTTCAATTTGGTACACAGTGCCTGTTCAGCACACATTCTGGCAAATATTCAGTACATTAATTAAAATGGGTTATTACATTACTTTTAACTCCAATTTACCTTTTCAAATTCTGTACATTGTTGCTGACATGAGATATGTGGTTGTAAATCCATAGGTTATTGTGAAAGCAACACAAATTTGACATAGCTGCTTCTATCACTATACTAGAATTAATTTACCTTATGACAAAGGCCAAAGTAAAATAATACACAATACCAGTAATATATTTGACATAGCCTTGACTTCAAAGACTAAAAAGCTCAACACACTGATGACAACAGAGTCAACAGTTCAACAGTTGATCCTGTTAATTCTACTTCCATATCTACCAATATTAATTTGAAAAGGACCATGGTCATGGGCACCAGGCCTAAGCTACGTGGAAAGCCAACATGTGCAATAGTAACACTTTCTCACCTAAATCTTCTACAGTAGGGGTTCTTTTATTACATGCAAGGTTTACACCTACTAATGTGTACTCTCAGTTTAACTGGAATTAGTCTTTAAATGCATTTTTCCTCCAATTGGCGACAAAAAAATAATATCTCATTGACTGGAGGCCCTACAACAAAAACTACATGTTACTGGATTAGGATTTCACTATGGAGGGGATTTGGTATGTAGGCCACCATGCTGGGTCCATTGTGCCTATACCCCCAAGTGGGGCACCCCTAGGAGAAAGGATGCGGCAAGAGGAGACAGAGGGTGGCTGACCCAAGGAACCACCCCAAAGGTCCCAGGCTGGCAGTCCCAAAATGGTTCCAGCAGAGGCACGGAGACTGACAACCGACTTACCGGAGAAGGAAGTATTTTAGCTCAGAGCATATCATCCCATCCTGCACCGTCAAGACACCCACCGACACTTCTATCCTGAAAGATACCATCAGATGAGAAAGAGATATGATGTGAAATGATAATGGAGATGAAATGGAGGGACAGGAAATTCGGCAGATGTAATTAACCTACCCAGGATTCACCTAGTGACCTGGGAAAAAACCCCGAAAAAGCCCATGGGTCAGGTAGGTCAGCCATAAGAATCAAACCCAATATTACCATTATTATTACAATTACTAGAGAACGTTGGATTATGGAATATGGTGGTAATATGGAATCCATGTCTAGTGGTTGTGGTATTTGAGCGATGCTTCTCGGATGTCCGTTAAACTACAGCTGATGAGAACGAAGTAGTAGTTGTGAGTCTGTGATGGAGGAAAGAGGTTTTCGTGTGAAGCGTGTCACAAAAACGTTTGCAGTTCGACACATTGTGTTTTTTCTAATCTTCCCCGGAGGTGCAAGTTCAGTTATCTAGTCTGCTTTGACTGAATAACATGCCAGTGTACTGTTTTTACAGCAGATGAAACATATTATGTCAAACCCAAAATGCTAAATGAAAGCTTAAATTCAAATATGCGATGGTGGTAATATGGAATAACAAATATGGAAAAACGAATATGACAACAACAGTTATGCTTTTCAGCAAGACCATTCAGGAGAAGTCAACGGAAT
Source organism: Mantis religiosa (assembly GCA_030765055.1). Classification (NCBI taxonomy): domain Eukaryota; kingdom Metazoa; phylum Arthropoda; class Insecta; order Mantodea; family Mantidae; genus Mantis; species Mantis religiosa. Next base: position 1,059,085 of record CM060954.1, on the reverse strand, counting down.
CAAAGAATCTACTTTGGTGCAAAATGAGGTAGTTTCAGCCTTCCATCTCTCTCTTGTGCCAGTAAGCAAGAAGGCTACTTCTAGAAGAGGTGGAAGATCCAGATCAGCAGCTGTGATAAAATCCTCTCTTAATAAAAATTACTGGCTAGAAAATCATCCTTCAACATTAGCAGGGAAGTCAGAAACTAAACCAAAACCAAAAAGGAATAAGTCCATTACAGGAAAGAAAGGTAACCGACCAAAATCCAAAAGAAACACGGGAGTGGACAAATTTTCATCATCTGACAGCGAGGAAGTTGTTGTTTGTGTTGCAGATGATGACACTGACTTGGAGGAACTAGGCACAAATCCTGATGATGGAGATGCGTTGTGCCTATTTTGTGAACCAAAATTTTCTGAAGATCGCAATGGTGAAACCTGGATGGAATGTGTTATATGTACATAATATGTGGGCACATGTAGAATGTGCAGGTGCTGAAAAAGATTATGTATGTGATTTTTGCACATGAAACCACTTTATCTTTAGAGATACAGGTGTTTCATATTACCACCCTATTTTCAGTGGACCAAAAAATGCAGATATCCTTTTTTTCTGTGGCATTAGCATTATATACAATTCCAAAATTGTTGGCAGATGTAAAAGTAAACAAAACATCAGATATCAGTAATAAATGTGTAAGCATTTGACCCAAAAACTAAAAATTTATCAATAAAAAATGGTATTCTATATTTCCACCTTCTCCTCTATGATCACCATCGTCATTATTATTGGAACGATTTTATAAACATCTTTCTCAGTCTAACTGCAGTAAGTTGCAAAATAACTTACCTTAATATCACCACAAACTGATATTTCTGTTTCCAGCCACTGCGGTTCTTTTTTAATGTTTGTTGTTTTATCCATTTCCTGATCACTGCTGTATTCCTTATTCTTCATCATAAGCTCCTCTGGAAGAAATTCTCCTTTGTTCAAGTCTGAAGCCACTGTCTCTGTTGTCCTATCAAGTTGCCAATTGTTGCTGATCGTAACAGTTTCAGAGCTACTCTGCTCTATGACAGATTTGGTAAAAGGAGTGTCTGCACTTATTTCTGTTTTAATTGTAATCTTACAAACATCATCCAAATACATATCATCACTATTTTTCATTGTAACAATCTCAGGAAACAACTCTCTTTCATTCTTTGAGGTTGTGTCATCTGAGAGAGGATCCTCTTCTTTGATTTCTAATTTCTTATCCATGGCACAATTTGTTGAATTGGATGTAATTATTTCAGAAACAAATCTGTGGAGAAAAAACATAATAATATGTATAAATTTAACCAACACCTTCTTTAAATCTATCATTAATCTTCTAACAATATGATGTGCCCTTAATTAAAAAAAAACTAAAGGTTGAATGAGACTTGAGAAATTTCGAGACATGTCCAGGACGCAAACTATAGATCCTTGTCTCTTTATGTCAATGCTAATGTCACTCCAGTTATCTTACATACCTATATAAGTAATATAATTTTGTGTTGAACTAGTACTCAAGGCTCCATATACTGCTAGTCTTTACTTACTATGTGTTTTGTTACGACCTTCCTAACATCCTAAATGAGTTGACATTAGCTGAGGATAATGAAAATAATGTGTAATGTAATTCCAAATGTTGCAATTTAACACACTGTTGAACAAGTTCAATCCAGTTTTGCCAACTAATGGTAAATTTTTAGAACTTATTTAAGTTAATTGATGGAAATTAATCGTTCCTTCATAACAGCCAGATACAAGGGCTGTTCAATAAAGAATGATGACAATTTTTTTCAGACAATGTACCTTTCCTCATCCTCATAATTTTGATGTTCCTTCTCAAAATAGTCTCGCCTAAATGTGATGCACTTGTCCCAGCATTTCTGCCAGTCTTCAGACATGCTGGAAACAATTTTTGAGAGATCCTTCAAAATTGCCTCTGCAGCCTTCACCACTGCTTCTGATGATGGATAATGCCTCCCACAAAGGCGTTTCTTCAAGTTAGGGAATAGAAAAAGGTCACATGGGACTAAATCTGGACTATAGGGAGGGTGAGGGATGTACTTCACGTTGATTTTTACAAGAGTCAGCAACAACAATGGCAATATGCGGCTGTGCATTATCATGGTGCAGCATCCAGCCTGCTTCACGGAAATGTGATCTCTTGTGCTTGATATGGACTTGCAATGATTTCAGAACATCCCTGTAGTATTGTCCAGCTATTGATGTGTGTGCAGGTACAACATGCTGATAAACCATTCCATGAATATCAAACAATGAAATGACCATAACTTGCCCAGCAGAAGCAACCAGTTTTGCTTTTTTGGAGGTTGGTAATGAAGGAGATTTCCACACTGAGCTTTGCTGTTTGCTCTCAGGATCAAAATGATGTAGCCAAGTTACATCAGCAGTGATTACGTTTGAAAGAAACTCCGGATCTTCTTCTAACATCAACTTTAACTGAATGCAGACCTGCATGCGAATGTCCTTTTGTTCGGGAATCAACACTCTTGGAACCCATTACGCACAAACACGTCTCATGTGTAATGTTTCTGTCACCAACGTGTGTGTGGCACCCAATGAAATGTTCAGTATTTCAGAAAGTGATCTCAAGGTAATTCGTTGATCCTCTCTCACAATGGCAGCAGCAGTGTTGATGTTTTCTTCCATAAGAGCAGTAACTGGGGCACCAGGGCCACCTTCCTTTGAAATTGATTGTTGCCTCTCTTGAAACATTTTAAACCACCTTTGTCCTGTGCTGTAGGGAAGAACACTCTCCATAGACCTCCTGTAACATTGTATAGGCCTCAACTGAAGATTTGTTGAGACGAAAGTAGAATTTCAAAGTTGCATATTGTTCCTTGCGTGTTACCTCCATTGCAGCGGTAGGCGATACTGAACATGTCTGAACATGTCTGAACATGCCTGGTTCTCACAGGCGGGAACCAGGAGTACCAACAATGAAACTACTACGACGTGTTTGTTTCACATTAAGGTAACAATATAATAAGATTGAATTTTAGTGCGAAAAATTATGACCGTAAAAAGTTATGATCATTCTTTATTGAACAGTCCTCATATAATTAACTTAAATAATAAGAGTTTAATGCTGAAGCCTGGGATTCAAGTACTTAACAATAGTAAGTCGCCACAGGCACTGTATCTCAGATACGAGAGCCCTTAGTGTTTATGGGAAAATATATGAGTTAATTGGAGAATTTAATGTCATGGCGGCACATTGGCCATGGTAGCTCAATGGGCAAGAGCAACTGGACATAAACAGGAAACCTGTGGTTCAAATCTCGGCTCTGGCATTGGCATTGAATTTTTCAGTTTGACTCTATCCAAAAAAATGATACATAACTTATTTATAATTGATGGAAATAATCATTACTTTCACACTAGCCGTGTATAGGCTAAGGTTTGGATGAGTAGAGCTAGACTGAAAAATTCAATGCCATAGCCAGGATTTGAACCATCAATCTCCCGCTCTCACTGCAACATGCCAACATGACAAATTCTCAAACTGACTCATATGTTTCCCAGTAAAGCACTAGGGTTTCTCATACACAATGAGACTTACAGTGGCAACTTACAGTAAGTGAGTTACTTACAAGATGTTTAACGCGCGCATATAGTATGTACATATATATTAGAATTGCAGTGATAGCATTTATGGCCACTGTAATACACATACATTACACAGCTTTTGAACAGCCATCAAATGATTTGTGAGTTGAACAGCTATATTCTATTTAAGAGCTATGTAATCAGGATAATTAATAATTCAGGTAATCTTGTACAGAAAAAATGATTTTGAGAAGATACTCTCAAGCGGCAGTTTTATAGGCACTGAAGGTACAATTTTTTTTTGTAAAATCATTAGAAAGAGCGTCAAATACTTTGATGGATTTTTTTTTTTTTTTTTTTTAATAATTTTCTGGCTTGTCATACTTAGTCTAACTGTGTATTTCGTTGTATTTTTGTCCAGGAATCTGTACTAACTTATTTTGATAACCTTCTTGATACATTTCGTTTGATATTGGTCTCTATAAAAAATAAGTTTGCAATCAATACAAAGTCCATTTTTTTTCAGTAAGTATATGTTTCGTTGCCTGAAACCATTAGTTTTGTAATCTCGACTTTTGGAAAAACTGCACATTTACACATCTTTAAATTCTTTGAAAACCTATGGCATATCATCTGTACCGCTTCTGAAGCTGTTCAGAAATTTGAAAGTAATTTTGCAGTGAACACAGTAATTTCAATGCCTCGGAGAGACATTTACCTTTACCTTTCTCCAAAAATATTGCATAGATACATGATATTGACATATTCCTTGAAGTACTATTGATTGTTCTTGGTTTCAGTGCTTCTAATACCATTAACCAACCTGTTTTCCAAATTACGAGGGTCAGCTAAAAAGTCCCGGACCTCACATCGAGATGGCGCTGTAGAGGGCACTGTTGTAATATAGAAACTCTTTGGACTGATTAGTGATGTCAGGAGACAGTGTAAAATGCAGATAGTGAAAAATAAACAATTAGAAAAAGATTACGAAATATCTAGCAAACATATTTTATTATAATTTAATGTTTATATATATTAATAAATATGACTACAAGAGAGAAACAAAATGATGACCCCGACCTGATTTGTATTATCCTGGGTGAGCGAAATTTTTAATGATAAAGTGATCTGTGAAACCAAAGTTAAGTGCCTAATTATCCAATGGAGGAACATAACCCAAAAGGGGAAAACCATAATAAAAGTGAGCTAGTAGGCAAAACGTGTGATATCAGTAAGGTGAGTCATAAAGATCCCTTCAGTTGCTCTCATGTGTTCGTAAGGATTGATAGAGTGAAGAAATCACTCGAACAATGGACCATTTTCCGTTGTTAAATGTCAAGAGAAGTTTTTCACTGTAAGAATCAAGGGCAGAGGAGTTAACATGACCAGCCTGCTAGTTCTACCCAAGAGACGAGAACAAGCGAGAGGCCAACTGGTGCATTTTCCTACGCAATATCTGAACTATGCAAGACAGTGTAAGAAGCGTATATATTGTAATTATTGTTTATTCGGAGTGTCAGATTTGACAGTGTCCCCAGAGTTATTATCGTAACTTTGTTACTGGCACGGGAGAAGCTGTAGAGGGCACTGTTGTAATATAGAAACTCTTTGGACTGATTAGTGCTGTCAGGAGGCAGTGTAAAATGCAGATAGTAAACAATGGACAATTAGAAAAAGATTACGAAATATCTAGCAAACATATTTTATTATGGGCCAGTTAGACACATAGCATCATACACTTTAACTATAGACTAACTTGTATCCATAGTAACAGATCAATAGCTTGTTTAATTTTTGAATGACAGCATTTTAAACAAGACAAGCGTAGAGATTTAAAACAAAATGGAGGATTTGGAAAAACGATCAGTGATTAGATACTTCCATTTGAAAGGCTTAATTAACACCTAAAGAAATCAAAGAGGAAACAGACACTACATTGAAAGACTCTGCCCCTTCGTGGGTTCCAGAGTTTAAAATGTGATGTACGAGCACTAGTGGTGGGCCTTGTTCTTTACGCCCTGTAGAAGGCACAACTGCAGAGATCATTGAATTGTTAACTACTGAAAGACCACTGATTAAATATCTTTGAGATAGCAGAGGCTGTTAACAAATCGAAAGAACATGTAGGTATACTTCAGGTAATGTTTTGGGCTTTCCATGACTGTATAATGCAGAAGCAAGCACATATATTCTTTATATACAAATATAACAATTTGTAACTTCACTTATCCTATAAGAAATGATAACACTTTTCTTATAAATTGTTCGGGATCACAATTTCATGGAAACTCTTCCACATCGTTAGGCAAAACCAACAAAACTGTTGCCATTGTTTGTTACGAATGCTAGATGTTGATATGCTCTTGTTAGTACTACCAAAATCTGAAAGTAAAACTAATTTAAAAATAAAATGAACTGCCGGTGTTTCAAAATTCATTACGCGATGTTTGTTTATTAAAATAAATGTCTTTTCCCAAACCATTAAATCTATCAGACCATTTAATTGTTTTAATAATTTAACTTTCGGATTTATTTCATGGTTAAATGACCAAAAGTGATCTGCTACCGCCGACTGATCAATTTGTTTATATTTAATGTTACGAAAATGTTATTTCGTTCTGGTTTCTAAATTAGGTTTTGTCTTTCCAATATAAACTTTATCACAATCGAAACAATTAAATTGATAAATACCAGATTTTTTATTATTAGGAATTTTATCTTTTTTAGAGGAATGCAGTAAATTTTTAACACTATTAACTTTGAGGAACTAAAGTTATACCAAACTCTTAACTCTATTAACCCAGGGATAGTAAGTGCATTTTTTAGAATTATAATCATTTTTATTTTTTAAGGGTAGAAATATTAACAGTTTTTTGATATGAATAATCATAAGCTTTCACAGCCGGAGTGTAATTTTAAGATAGAAGAATTTTCCGGGCTCAGGAGCCGTGGTCTGATAGAGTTGGAAGATCCATATTGTTACCCAGGTGGCAGACTCGCGATGCCGATCAATAAATGATGGCTGGTAGAGAGAGGGGAGACAGGAGGGATAGCTGAGTCTTCGTTTACCCCTCCTCCTGCCACTCGAAGTGACACGAAGCTTCGAGAATGTTTTCCCCCTCCATAAAAGGACATATGGGAAACTTCGAGCCGATCAACACCGGAAGCGACAGTCAGTTGAGTGTAGTGTTGTTGTGGCATGCGGTGTGTAAGTAGCGTCGAGCGAACGTGTAAAGACGAACTGGCAAAATTTAATTGTGTACTTTAAATTGTAATTGTGATATTGGAATAAGGTGGAAATAAAGAACATTTTGAGTGGTGTAATTGAACTTTTTAATTTCACGAACCCACGAAGTCACAACTGGCGTCAGGAGTGGGATAACGGCCATGGAATCGGCACTGGAAAAGATTTTACACAAAATGGAAGAAATGAAGGCCGAAATAACAGCGAAGACGGAAGCGGCAAATAACAACCTGGCCGCGGAAATAACAGCGAAGACGGAAGCGGCAAATAACAACTTGGCCGCGGAACTGAAACAAATGAAGACGGCCAACGACAACAACGCCGAGAAGATGGAAGCGGCAAACAACAACTTGGCCACGACAATGACCACAAAGATGGCCGAACTGACCACAGAAATGAGGGCAGCGAACGACAGCCTGGCCACGGAGATGAAAGCGGCAAACGAGGCCCTTGCCGTGAAGTTCGAAGAGCAGCTGACCGGCGTAAAAGAGGACGTCACAGAGTTAGGCGAGCACGTCGAAGACCTGGCGAGCCACGTTGACGAGCTGGAGGGAAAGGCTGACAGCAACGCAAAGTCCCTGAACGCCATGGTGGAGGATGTCGTCGGCAGGAGGTTAAAGGATTTGAAGGTCGACGCACCGGGACGCGACACAACATCGGGGCGCGTCAAACCTCCGAAATATGCCGGCGCGTCAACGTTTGAGGTCTTCCACCGACAATTCGACGCAGTGGCCAAGCACAACAAATGGTCAATAGAGGAGGAGGCTACACAGTTAATAGCCAGCCTCCAGGGTCGGGCCGCGGAAGTCCTAAACGCGGTACAGACAACGGCGGCGTCCAATGACATCTGGGAGGTTCTGGAGAATCGTTTTGGGAACCACCGCTTAGCCGCAGCGTCCCGCAGCCAGCTGAAGGCAAGGTCGCAGCAGCCAGGGGAGACGCTGCAGGAGTTCGCCCTGGACGTTGAACAACTGGCTAGCAAGGCCCTAGTCGACCTCCCACCAGAGTTCGTATCCCGGGAAGCTGCCTACACATTCGTACACGGGGTACGGGATACGGAGATTCGTCAGCGCCTACTGCTCGGCGATTATAAAACAATCCACCAGGCGCTATCGGCAGCATTAAGGATGGAGGCGGCCAAGGTAACAGCTATCCCGTCCTTGAGAACGAGGAGTGTGCGCTACGCTGGAGACAGAAGACCAGCCGAGGGACGCCGGCGAACACCTAGTGGCCTGTGTTGGGGGTGTGGACAGCCCGGGCACCCGCAGACAGACTGCCCACACCAGGAAGAGCAGCCGGAAAACGAGTAAGGGCCGTCGTGGAGAGGGGCACGTCGGCGCCATCACCACCGTCCCCTCGAGTGACGCTGCGCGCCGTCAGCCGGCGGATTGATGACAGCCTCATCGCGGACGGCTGGGTAAGAGGAAAGCCGTGCCGCGTGCTGGTGGACACCGGGGCGGCCGTGACCATCATCAGACCTGACGTGGCCAAGGGTTTGCCGACGAGGAAGCCGAGCCGACCATACCAGCTTGTGACGGCATCGGGCAACACCATGCCTGTGGAGAAGCAGGCCCTGCTGGAGCTGACCTTGGAACGGAGTGCCGTGCGTCTGTGGGTGTTCGTCGCGAAGGTGGCTGAGGAGGTGATTCTGGGACTGGATGCCCTCAGGGGCCACGAGGCGCCGGTCGACGTCGGCAGGAAGGTCCTGTGGCTCAACGGAGAAGAGGTTATACTCCGTCAACCCGAAGAGCGCCTTGGAATCTGCAGGGTCGCCTTGAACGAAGATATTGTTGTCCCCGCGAGGAGCGAGGTGGTGGTGACGGCGCGACTGGAACGCCAGGGAACCAGGAACATGATGCTGGACCAGAAGACGCCTGTACGCCGACTGTGTGTAGCCAGGGCATTGCTGCCGTGCCGAGAGGAGGTGCCAGTTAGACTGCTAAATCCAACGGACACAGATCACGACGTCCAGGCCGGGACGGAGTTGGGAACGTGCGAGCCCGTGGTGAGCGTAACAGCAATCGACAAGGCACAGGAGCCGGTGCCGACGCAACACCTGGGGCCCCGGTTAGAAGGCTTACTGGAGAGGGCGGCCGAAAACCTGTCCGCAGAACAACTGGAGAAAGTTCGACAACTGCTGAGGCGATACCAGCGCGTCTTCAGCCAAGGCGATAATGACTACGGCCGCACGGGCAAAGTGTTTCACCACATCGACACCGGGGATGCCCGGCCTATTCGGCAACCACACAGAGGCGTTCCGCTGGCGAAGCAAGGGGCGGTACGAGACATGCTGGAGGACATGAGATCCAGGGGGGTGATTGAAGAGTCTGACAGCCCTTGGTGTTCCCCTGTAGTCTTGGTGACGAAGAAGAACGGCGAGCTACGCTTCTGCGTGGACTACAGGAAGCTGAACGCTGTCACCCGGAAGGACTGCTTCCCCTTACCCCGGATTGACGGCACCCTGAACACGCTAGCTGGTGCGCAGTGGTTCTCGACCCTGGACCTGAAGTCGGGCTACTGGCAGGTAAGTCTAGACCCGAGAGACAAAGAGAAGACCGCATTCTCGACAGGCCAAGGGCTCTGGCAGTTCATAGTTATGCCCTTTGGCCTCTGCAATGCACCAGCTACCTTCCAACGCCTCATGGAGACAGTGATGAGAGGACTGACTTACGACGCCTGCCTGCTATACCTGGACATCATCGTCGGTAAAACCTTTGAAGACCATCTCGAGAATCTGAGTAAGGTGCTAGAGACGATGCAGGGGACCAACTTGAAGCTGAACGCGAAGAAGTGCCAGCTCTTCCGCACTTAGGCCACATAGTCTCAGCAACCGGAGTGGCCGCAGACCCGGAGAACACACAGGCTGTGAGAGATTGGCCTCGCCCAAAGGATAAAGAGTTGCGCAGTTTCCTGGGGCTGTGCAGTTATTACCGCCGCTTCATAAAGGGGTTCTCCAACATCGCAAAACCCCTCACCCGCCTGACAGAGGAACACCGGCCTTATGTGTGGACGGAGGATGCCGCAAACGCTTTCCAGCACCTAAAGGAGATCCTGTGCAGTGCTCCTATTTTGGGTTTCCCACAACCGGGTAGCGCCTGCATTGTGGACACCGATGCCAGCGACCATTGCATTGGAGGTGTCCTATCGCAGATCCAGGACGGCCATGAGCGGGTGATAGCCTATTACAGCAAGACGCTATCCAAGGCAGAGAAGAACTACTGCGTCACCCGACGAGAATTATTGGCGGTAATAAAGACCTTGGAGCACTTCCACAAATACCTGTACGGTCAGCCATTCCACCTGAGGACTGACCATTCCGCCCTAACTTGGCTATTGAGCTTTAAGAACCTGGAAGGCCAGACAGCGCGTTGGGTTCAGAGGCTGCAGGAGTACGACTTCACCTCGGAACATCGCAGAGGGAAGAGCCACGGTAACGCGGACGCTATGTCCCGAAGACCCTGTCCAGAAGAGTGCGGCCAGTGCACAAGAGTGGAGGAGAAGGAGCGTGCCGCAGCAGTTCGAGTAGTCACGGCAGTGCCTGCGGATGGCTGGGATAGCGCAGGCCTGAGGAGGGAGCAGCTGGCGGACGCAGACTTGGGGCCACTCTTGAAGGAAGTGTAGGCATGGACGAGACCAACCGGGGCGGACGTCGCACCGAGGAGCGCCACCTACAAGTCTTACTGGGCCCAGTGGGACTCGTTGAAGACCAGAGAGGGTGTGCTGTTCCGGGTATGGGAATCACCCGATGGGAAGACGCAGAGAGAACAATTGGTACTTCCCCGGAGTAAGGTTCCGGAAGTCTTGGAAGAAGTGCTCGCCGGTACATCAGGAGGACACCTGGGAGCAAACCGGACGATTGACAAACTACGGCAGCGCTACTACTGGCTGAGGCTCCGAGCAGACGCTGAGAGATGGTGCCGTCAGTGTCACGTGTGCGCGGCGAGTCGCGGCCCCCAGACTAGGAGCCGGGGTCGCATGCAACAGTACAACGTCGGAGCGCCATTCGAACGGATCGCCGTTGACATTGCTGGACCGTTCCCAATGTCCGACCGAGGCAACAAGTACCTGATGGTGGTCGTGGACTACTTCACTAAGTGGCCGGAGATGTATGCCATTCCGAAACAAGAGGCAAGACAATCACAGACTGCCTCGTGGAGCAAGTGTTTTGCCGATTTGGGGTACCATTAGAGCTGCACAGTGACCAAGGCACCAATTTTGAGTCCAACCTGATGAAGGAGGCACTAGAGAGACTTGGGGTTAACAAGACCCGCACAACACCTCTACATCCCCAGTCGGATGGCATGGTCGAGAGGTACATCAAGACCTTAGAGGAACACTTGAGGAAGGTCCTGGCCAGCCATCAGCGAGACTGGGACGTCAAGGTGCCACTGTTCTTGCTGGCCTACCGCTCGTCAACACACGACACCACGGGGATCACGCCAGCAAGGTTAATGCTCGGCCGAGTTACGCCTCCCCTGTGACCTGGCTTTTGGTAGCCCTCCGGGGGTGAAACAGCCAGCGACCGAGTATGTGGAGAACCTGGTGGACCACCTCCACGACATGCACGAGATGGCTCGCCAGAACATCCAGAAGGCGAGCGACCGCATGAAAACCCGATACGACAGGCAAGCCAACAGCCAAGGTTTCCAGCAAGGTGACCTGGTCTGATTGTACCGCCCGACCCGGACCAAGGGACGCTGCCCGAAACTTCAGCAGCCATGGCAAGGACCGTACCGTGTAGTGAAGAGGATTAACGACGTGGTCTACCGCATCCTCTAAGGTGCCACAAGGAAAGATGGTGGTACACCTGGATCGCCTGGCCCGCTACGAAGGCGCTGTTCGGGACGACCAGCCTTGAGGAGGGAGCAGTATTACCCAGGCGGCAGACTCGCGATGCCGATCAATAAATGATGGCCGGTGGAGAGAGGGGAGACAGGAGGGGTAGCTGAGTCTTCGTTTACCCCTCCTCCTGCCACTCGAAGTGACACGAAGCTTCTAGAATGTTTTCCCCCTCCATAAAAGGAGAGTTGGGAAACCTTGGGCCGATCAATACCGGAAGTGACAGTCAGTTGAGTGTAGTGTTGTTGTGGCGTGTGGTGTGTAAGTAGCGTCGAGCGTACGTGTAAAGACGAACTGGCAAAATTTAATTGTGTACATTAAATTGTAATTGTGATATTGGAATAAGGTGGAAATAAAGAACATTTTTAGTGGTGTAATTGAACTTTTTAATTTCACGAACCCACAAAGTCACAATATGTAGTGACTGACGCTTCACCTAGAAGACTCAGACCACGCCATCACTGATGATGTTCACCGCAGACATGAAAGTTTTTTGATATTTAAATTGTTCTATTTTTATGTATAAAGTGCTTATTAAAACCATTAATTAAAGTAGTACTAATATTATGTTTATAATCTTTATTAAATTCCTCTTTATTCAGGGGTATATTTATTAATCTATAAATCAAACTATTAAAAACAGGAAATTTATGTGAAAAAGGGTTATGTGACTGTATCCTGCAGAAGTATGCACATATATTCTCTGTTAATTTAACTTACAGAATAATAACTTAACAACAAAGCTTCTGTGTATAACTGTGCAATCTGCTCAGAACAGCAAACAGCTTAAAATTGTTTAAAAAGTAACGTCACCCTTCCACAATGAAAATTTAAAATAACCTTCCATGCTACCTGAAACTATTAGGTAATATTGAAGTTTTCAAGAAAGCTTTAGTCATTCTTAAATACTTCCAGACAATGTGGAGGAGTTCTTTAATATGCCTTTCAGCATTTAAATTTGTAATACATACAGAAGTCACGTGTGACTGTTCTGATGTTGTTAGGTTATTTTTAAGACACTACTGCCAGACTATTCAGACGGCTACTGCGTCTGAGTATAACGTTGAATGCAGGAAGCTCTGATTTCCGCGGTGTAAATACATAAAGCCAGTGTTATCTTACTTTCCATCTGGGCGCGCATCCGACACCATCAAAACCCCACCATACACAAAATTGGGAAAGGCGAACCCAAGCACAGAAAACATGCCAGAATCATATCATATTGAAGAAAAACAAAAACAAAAAACAACACGTCTGCAAAATTATGCGTGCCCAACCCTTTCTGGCTTAGGCCACGCTCCCCGGCAGAGGCCACCATCATCGGCATAGCTACCCGCTGCTGCACAGCCTAATTGCGAACATTGTAAATATTGTACATAGCCAAGACTGTACAGTGTAGTGCATGTGATATTGGGACATACATAGTATGCCCAAGTGTGTGTGTGTGTGTGTGTGTGTGTGTGTGTGTGTGTGTGTGTGTGTGTGTGTGTGTGTGTGTGTGTGTGTGTGTGTGTGTGTGTGTGTGTGTGTGTGTGTGTGTGTGTGTGTGTTGCAATTTACGTCCTCCAACGTTAAGTCACATCGGACGGTGAATGAAATTGGTGAAATAATGCTCAAATGAATCCGGGGTCCATGGAGCTTAAAGTTACCCAACATTCCTCTTTCAGGATAAGAGAAAACCCCGGGAAAAACCATATCCAGGTAACTCACCCTGACTGTGTGTGGGTGGGTGGGTGTGTGTGTGAGCGCGCAAGATAAGCACAGTGTACAAATGTAAATATAAAAACAAGAAAAAGAAAGACAGAGACAAATAGCGACATAAAGCTGGTTCTCGGCGGCCTAAAAGCAGGTCGCCGTATGGGTTTTAGAAGAACCCCAAAGACAATAAAAAACCACACTGACAATTATAAAACCATGCAAATTTAGAGCCTGTAAGCCAAGTCCAATGTACCGGCACCAGGCAAATAAGTTCCAAATAAAACGCCTTTAAGCCAGCTTCGTTCTTGTCCGCGTTGTAAATCTGAATAATGCCTTGCATATTGGCCCTGAGTAAGGTATTAGGAGTGATGGGAGCTGATATGGTTCCATAGGGTGAATGCGGGTTATGTCGTGTAGCAATTTCAAGGTGTCGGCACGTCTTACTGGGCAAGCAAAGAAGAGGTGATTAAGATCACCTCGCCCTGAGTAAGGTATTAGGAGTGATGGGAGCTGATATGGTTCCATAGGGTGAATGCGGGTTATGTCGTGTAGCAATTTCAAGGTGTCGGCACGTCTTACTGGGCAAGCAAAGAAGAGGTGATTAAGATCACCTCTTCTTCCACATTCACATAGGTTGTTATCTCGTCGCCTTATCCGTAGGAGGTGCACCGGTGTTAATGTCACTTGAAATAGAATTCTGAAATATAATGATAACGCCTTCCTTGTTAAATACGGCGTGTTAATGAATGTACATAGGGTGCTACTACCCTGTCTGGCTGAGCAGGTTGTATTTGTGTTATTGTATGCAATATTCCTCGCTATGTCCGTTGGTGGTATGAGGTATTTGTTTGATACCGGTTTATTGATAGTGGCTTCCCGCACTGCCTCATCCACTCTCTCGTTTCCAAGAATTCCTACATGGCTCGAAATCCATATAAGTTCGATCTCTGTCGTCGGCGGTAAAATTTCCAACAGGTTTCATATAATTATCTCATATATGGGCCGTTTTACCCCCTTCACTGGTTGTTGTAGGGCCGTTAATAAGCTAAGGGAGTCGGAGTGTATAAATACTTATGTTGGTCCGTGACTTTGCACATATTTCAGTGCCCGGTATACAGCTATGGTTTCTGTCGTATATATCGATGTAGCCGTATGCAGTCACCATGTCATTTTGTGTCCTGAATTACATATATAGAAACCTGCACTTGTACCTGTTGTCGTTTTTGATCCGTCTGTGAATATGATAACTGGCGACTGTGTACGCCTGGTAGATAAGACTGGTGACATAAATTCCCGCCATGCCTGTCCGTAATCTGTCGTTATTCTCTTAAAACACTGCGTGTCTACTTTAATGTTGGGTGGTAGTTCGTGTGGTGGCTTATGTAATAAGTATATGAGCCACATTGGTGTCCGGTAGATGTATGTATGAGTTTGAAATGTCACTATACAACGTGTCAGTGGACGGTGAAGATGTCCATCCTCTTCCCGTTCCTGTCTCATTAGTTCTGTTAGGTGAGTCAGTTTGGGGAGCAGTATATTCTGCGTGTGTTTAAGCAGATCTGCTGTAAAGCTACATCTGTTTTTTCACGACCTTTCTTGTATGTCATATGTTGGGAAATGCCTGGAAGTGAGGAGTTTACCTGGTCATGCTGGGATACTGAAAACTATATTATAAAATTGTTAGAAGGACTCCAGTTGTCGGCGCACACCCTCGGTTGGTGCTGGTGCCATTAATACTCCATACTCAAGGCGGGAGTGTATTAAAGGTGGTATTAATTTAAGCATGAGTCGGGGGTGCATGCCCCAATGGTTTGCTGCCATTGCTCGAAATAACAATTTCAACTTCGTCAATTTCAATAGCAATGTATGATAATGTGTTGTGTATTGCTGGTTCTGTTGTAAGCGCACCCCTAGAAATTTGATACTTCGCACTGGTCTGATTATATGATATTGTATTCTCAGTGTGCATTATGATGCATGCATTGATTTCTGGAAATGTACGCTGTGTGCTTTTTTGAAGTTTATTTCCATGCCTATATCACTTAGATACTTGACGATCTTTTTGCAATCTTCCTCAAATTGTTGCACGTCTGTGTGCGACCCCAGTGATATTGGTGTGTATATCACTATGTCGTCTGCAAATTGTAGTATCCTAGCCGTGACCCTTGTGGACGAGATAATATCTCCAACATACAACGCGTAGAGCAGCGGACTGAGGAACGATCCTTGGATCAAGCCTCGTGATGTTGACAGACTGTTTGTGTTTCTCATGTACGCTGCCAGGGAAGTTTGTCGATGCATATATAGGTTTTCTACGAGTCTACCAATGATCCCCGGAATCCCGTATATTGCTAGACGTTCCGTTAAACGCTGTATGCAGACATGGTCATATGCTGATGACAAATCCAAGAACAGGGCCAGGATCTGTCTTTTGGTCCTGAATGCTATCTGGATATCCATGGTCAATACATATATCGGGAAGGCTGTCCCATGCCCCCTACGGAAACCGAACTGAGTTTTCGGCCATAGCTGGTTTCTTTCCAGATGAAACGTTAGTCTGTCCTACAAGAGTTTTTCAAATAATTTGCGTAGTGTAAGCGGCATCCCTAAGGGTCGAGTCTGTGGGATGTAGACCCTCAACTCCCGGTTTCATGATTGGATGTATTAAGACATGTCTCCACGAGTCTGAGAGGTAATTGGCATGTAATATTTGTGTGTATGCTTTGGCCAAGAGGCGATACCACGCTTTGGGGATAGATTTTAGATGTTTGTATGTGATACCATCTTCGCCCGGCATAGATATATCATTGGTTCCTCGTAGGTGGTTGAGGACATCCCGTGCCACTATGGAACGCAGGAGAAAATCTTCCAGATCTACTGGTTCTGGGGTTCTCATTGTACTTCCTACCACGTCATCCGGTGCAATATGATGTAAGTATTGTACTTGGAACTCCTGTTGTCCCGTTATTGGGTATGGGTATGGTTTCTGTTGGTTTCTCGAATGTTTGAACCAATTAAGCCACTGCCACATGACAGTCGTCGGTGTGTTTGGGGTAATAGATGCGCAATATGTTGCCCACGACGCTTTCTTGATCTTTCGCATCTTCCGGTGTACTCATGCCTCTGTGTTTTTGGCCGTCAGGTAAGTCTTGTGTTCGCTCCCGCTGGTATAGTACGTAAGCTCATCGTTTTTCCTTCACCAGACGTAAGCACTCCTGCATCAACCAGGGAGGTCGCGGTATTCGGGACTGTCGTCAGCGGGTGATTGTCTTCAAGGTATTGCCTTAGTGATGTTTCTAAATGTACGTATTCCACCGACGTCTCTTGGATATATTCCATTGACCTTATTATATATTCGCGGAAATGCTGTGGATCAAATCCTACTTTCCTGCGCGCTTGATTTGCTGAGTGTCCACTGTGTTCGGGGGTCGAGATGTTTATCATCAATGGGAAGTGGTCACTGCACATAGTGTAAGTGTATTTCCTAACTGTAGCCTTGGGTGCTATGTCCGCTGACGCGAAAATCAGGTCAGCCATGGTGTCGGTTTGTCCTGGTCTCCCTTGTCGGGTCCTGTATTGTCCCGAGATTAATTCCCAGTCGTGCGTCGAGGTCATCTGTACTATCGGCAGCCTACACCTGCGTTGTGCACTAAGGCTGTGGAAATTAGGGATGTTAAAATCACCACACAGTAAGTGTTTGTTATGATGTGGCGTGAGCAGGGTTTCCCATTCATCTCTCGACAACTGTCGTCCCGTCGTATAGATGCCCAACAGGTTGATATGTCCCAGATTAACCCTCACTGCTGCCAGGTGTGGTGGTATACGAATATCTGTCTTCCAGTTGTAGACGACTAGATTGTCTTGGATGCCGATGGCCACCCCCCTCCGTGTGTTTGTCTATCCGTACGGTATATTTTATATCCTGGGATTCGAAATCGTCGGTGGGTCTGAAACCATAATTCTACAATGATCAACGCCTGCAGTCGTGTTCGCGCTAGAAATGTTTGGAACTCAGCTATTTTGCTGGTAATGCTTCTGGCATTCCAGTATAACACTGTGAACTCTGACATATTCAGGGTTATTATGTAAATTATACATGAAAATAGGTTTGTATCCCCATTAATGTGTGTAGGAGGTGTTCCGGTGCTTGTTCCATTAACTGGGTATTACCGGGGCCTTGCGCCGCATCACCATTTCCAAGGCCCTTGGACTCCTGATCTGTCCCCCAATATTGATCGTCACCCGCATCTGTATTGGTCTTGCTGCTTCTACTGGCCAGCGACCATGTGGTGCCCAGCACTTTGATCTCCAATCTGGTGGGGTAGCTTTTTGTGATTCCAGGCATTTGCATTTTGTAGAGCTATTCTGCGTGGATACCCTGTCCCCCGCTGAAGGGTAGCGGGGTCCGTACTGGTTAGTTCGGGTCGATAATCTAAGATAGTTGTCCTGCTTTTCCTCTCTTGTCGGATTGTCTCCGGAACGTTTAATTATGTTTGCATATGTATGTATTTATTGACTGCAATTGGGTACTACCCGGTGGCAGAGTTAAGAATACAGATCAAATTACAAATACTAGATTTACAACAATAACACAGTAAACAATACAAACATGATATTATTTTACTTTAGTCACTTAAAACATATCTAATTACTTCTCTATTTACATATTATATACCATTGTAATTCAAAAGTTAAACTATAAACAATCTACATTTTTTCTAAATTTCTTCAGCGACAGGGAACAGCCCTGAAAGACTGCTACAGGCAATTCATTCCATTCTTCAATGGTTCTATTAACAAAAGAAAATTTTCCTACGTCAGTTCTGTATCTTCTACCCTTAATTTTATACTTATGATCGTTTCGTCCATAATAATCCGGATTATCTAACCTTACACTAACGTCCACCCATGCCTTTACACCAGCATTAGCTTTGAATAATGCTACCAACCTATGTTTTTTACGCCTAATTCTTAATTCCTCCCATTTAGTCTCATCTCCTTTTATAGGCCCAAAATACTTACCTCTTTTTATGAATTTTATTGCCCTCTTCTGTATTTTTTCTAATGGATTGATTTGATTAGCTCTATACGGGTCCCAGCATGCTACTCCATATTCCATAACCGGCCGCACTAAGGCCTTGTAGGCAATTTCCCTGGACCTAGCGCTCCCCTTTTTCAATATTCTCATTACGAAATGTAATGCCTTCCACGCATTCCTAGATGTGGAATTTACTTGTTCGTCCCATTCAGCATTACTTGCCAGGTATACTCCCAAGTATTTGCAGCTGTCCACCTGTGGAATTTGCACCCCTCCCATGTGATAGTTAACAATAATTTTGCCCTTAGTTCTACTAAAAACAATGGACTTACTTTTCTTGGCATTAATTGACATTTTGTTAGCCGCAGCCCAATTACAGATTTCATTTACATCATCCTGAAGAGCGGTTTCATGCACTGTATTCCGAATTTTATTATAAATGATACAATCATCTGCAAACAGCCTTATCTGGCAGTTAATATTAACAGCAATGTCATTAACAAAAATGAGAAACAGTAAAGGCCCTAATACTGAGCCTTGCGGCACACCCGAACTTACAGTTCCACTATCGGACAGCTCTTTACCTACTTTAACTTTTTGCGTTCTCCCTTTCAAAAAATGTTTAACCCATAATACTACGTGTTTGTCAATTCCTGTATTAGCTAGCTTACAAATAAGTAAACTATGTGGCACTACATCAAAAGCTTTAGAAAAGTCAATTACCACTGCATCAGTTCTTCCCCCTGCATCTACCTCATCTGCCAAATCTTGAAATAATGAAAGAATTTGACTTTCGCACAAATACCCAGGTCTAAATCCATGTTGCGCTTCATTAAACCACTTTTTATTTTCTAACTCCTCTCATATATATTCTGCAATTAAATGCTCCATTAATTTACATACTACTGAAGTTAGGCTAACTGGCCGATAATTACTTATTTCTGTTTTATTACCCCCTTTATAAATCGGAACTATAATAGCTGTTTTCCAGTCTTCCGGTAAGGCACAGTTGTTAATTGACATGTTGAACAAGAGCATTAGATAGGGAATCATGGCTTCACCCCCAAGCTTTAATATTTCAGTAGGTATATTATCTGGTCCCCTTGATTTTCGGTTTTGCAGCATCTTAATCCTTTTGCGTAATTTGGGCGCCATTATTTGAAAAATCGTTTCTCCACTCTCCCCAATTTCCTGTTCGGAACTATCGTCGGATTTAAGAAAAACCGATACAAAATGCGAATTTAATATATTAGCTTTGTCCCTATCACTTAATACATCTATCCCATTAACGTTAAAATCTGGTATGCTTTCTTTATTTCCCCTGCATCTTTTTACATAATTGTAAAATGATCTCCAACAATTATTTGTCCCGCTAAAAACGTTATCTAAGAATCGTTCCTGCGCTTGCAACTTTTCGTCCTGTAATTGTTTAGCTAATTCTTTAAATTTGTTAAGATGCCATTCTGATATCTTCCTTTTATTATAAGCGTGCCTAGTCTTTCTTTTAAGTTTCCTAATACATTTTGTATAAAATTCTGGATCCGCTTTATGTTTAATAACTTTAAAAGGTACGTGTTCTCTAATTGTTTCCAGGATAAGTGTTTTGAAATTAACCCATGCTTCATTTACACTAGTGGCAGATTTTACAAATATCCCATATTTTTCCCGGAGAAATGTTTGGATAGCCTTCCCGTTCGCCCTATAGAAATCCCAACTAATTACTTGTTCCGTTTCAAACCGGTTTGTCTGCCCTTTCCAGTTTAGGTCTAATTGCACACACTGATGGTCACTTATACCTGGCAAGACATCGCATGCAGAAAACAATGACTCAGGTTTGCATAAAAATACGTCCAGTAATGCTGATTGTCGAGTAACAGTTTTCACTACTTGAAATAACCCCTGCTCCCAAACCAGAAAGTTAACGAGCTTTTGAGCTTCACCTCCTATTAACTGTCCGTCCCAGTTTACATTTGGCAGATTTAGATCCCCTGCTAATATAACATTTTTTTCCCCTTCGGAAGAGATTTTCTCCACTAGTCTATGAAGAGTAGCATAATCAGTTTCTCCAGGTGGTCTATAGCAAGCTATTATTGTTAAATTATTCCCTTTGTTTGCTTGATCAATAATTTCGATTGCCATAATCTCAACCTCTTCTTCTACCCATAATGCTTTGCTGTTTAGCTCTGATTTAGCGTAAATAAAGATTCCCCCTCCCCTTCCATCCCTGTCCCTCCTAAACATCCTGTAATCTGTTCTGAATACTTCTGAATCATTAATGTCAATATTCAGCCATGATTCCGTACCTATAATGACACTTGGATTGCATATTTCTACTAAATTCCAAAACTCAACAATTTTATTCATAATACTACGGCAATTTACCTGTAGCAGCCTTAAGGAATCAGCTATATTACCTGACGCCATTTGCCGTGCCTCAAACCTTGATACTGGTAGTTTAGCTATGGTGCTTGCAATTTGATTTTCTAATTTGTACGCTGGGCAGTGTTGTTTGTCCGTTGCTGCGTGTTCCTGTTTACATCGTGGCCTATGTGTTTGACAGTCTGATTGTCCCTCCACGTGTGTCTGACCACATCGCAGGCATCGTCTACTATTACGGCAAAATTTCGCACGGTGGTTGAATTTACCAAAATTGCTACATATTATTACTCACTGTGTAAAGGGATCTACGGCAAAGCGTTGATAATACAGGTATACATGTTCCGGTAATGTTTGGGTTCTGAAAGTGATCTTGATAGACCAAGTGGGTACATATATGGTTTCCCCATTGACTGTATTCTTCTATTCAATCGGTATGCATGGTGCACGGGAAGTTGTCCCGTTATTTGTAGATGTGTACGTAGTTCCTCTAAATCCATATCTGAGTCCACTCCTCTAATTACTCCCGTAACAAATAAATTGTAAAATGATATGTATGAGTGTGTGTTGTGAATATTATCAAAGTTCGATTCCAAGAAATCTTTAGCGTATTGTGCTTTCGCAAAATGGACTTCTAGCTGGTTAAATCCGGATTTATGACTGTGTCACTCCCTGTGCATGTACATATAGCCACTTACTTAGTTTTAGTGGGCGAAAGTCATTAATATTTTTTCTGTTGCTACGTATTATCAGAAAAAATGGCCCCTGATCGGTTGTTACATATCGTAAAGGTTGTTTAAGTTTGGTGGCTGATGCCGTGCTTTGATCTGGTGGCATTCCATTAGACTGTTCTTGATTCGTCTTCTGTTTAGGTAAAATCTGGGTGTCTATTTCTGGAATATTAATCAGTAATGCAGTAGTGATAATGTCTGTTTCCATTCCCACGTCTGGTACTATCGTATTTCCTCCTTCGACACTTTCCATATTTTGTACTTACTATCCCCAGTAATCCGATACGGTGTGGACTTTGTAATAGTAAACTGCTTAATCTTACCTCTGTAACTCCTACACAAGCCGGTATGCAAGCATTACGCCTAATTATGATGCTACTCATTACCTTTCCGCTTGTATTAAATGCTGCAAGTCGCCAGGTAAGTTTAACCTATAATAATACACGCTACTGTCTTCCCGTACTCAATGGTTGGCAGCCACATGTGTTATCCATTCTGATGTTTTAATTCTTATTGATCTACTGCAATGCCTGTTCTGAGGTTAATGCTTCGTATGGCGGTGGTTCACAAATTGCCAATGTTAATATATAAAGTAATATTAAAGAAAACATAATTATATGTACGAAGTACTTGGGGTGGTGGGTACAAAATACCCACAAGTACAATCACAAGTACAGTGAGTATATTCACTAATTATGATGTATGTACAATAAATGAATGTCAAATAATTATATTTGTGTAGTGTTTGTTACTTCATTGTCACTAGCTCCATCTTTACGTAATGAATGTCATGATATAACCTGAGCTTTGTTCTTCGGTAAACCTGACGAACAAAAGCACTAGAAAATGGAATGTAACATGCCACCATTTTGTACATTTATTACACAGTCTAGTTCATAATGTGGAAAAAGGAAAAGAAACAAAAGGAGTAGAAAAAATAAGCCTAAATAAAAGTTAGTAACCAATGAAATTAATAGCTTACATTCCTGTTTCTGGAGCAGATATTATCACTTTGGAATCCTGAAACACATGCACCCGTCTCACAGATAAATTACGTTGTGAAGACGCATAACCACGACATATGTAGCGAAACCTTTTCGACGGCAAACTGAGAAGTTAATTTCTAATATGGTAAACATAGAATAAATATGTGACGTGTCAATAAACTCTGAGCTGTATTCATTGCTAGTGTCCAACGAAAGAACGAACAAACAAATATCATACCTCTACGTCTGCTAAATCTTGCACTGCTACTTCTGCAAATAAAAAACTCGTTTTATAGTCAATGCCTGATCTTGATTTATAATTCGAGCAACCACTACACCTTATGCTGCATGTAGGTATGTCATTTCTGTCCGGCCGTGGACTACGTGATTCACAAGGCCGTGAAATTATGTTATTGACTGTCGTTTTAAAAGCAAACTCGTTGAAAGTAATTCCTACTACAAGAGTGTATTATAAATATTGTTTACTTTATATATTTGTTGTACTTCCCTAGTATGAGCTTTGGCTTTGGGAACCTTTTCAGATAATAAATGCATGTATCATGGTTAATTAGCTCGACAAGCCGATATAACGAGAAGAAAATATGTCAAATATCAACATTGTGAAGATATGCATTAGTAAGACCTACCATTGATATTTTTAATATTTTTGATTAAGTAGTATGGTTGCGAAGTTCTGTTTCATGTTAGGATAATGCGTGGCTCATCGTCCTGAATGGGTTTCAAATTCTTGTTAGAACAGGAGCATCATTTTAGCATGTTCATGTTGCAAGTGTAATTGTCAGTGAACGTTCGTAATAATAAACCCTCTGTTCTGTTTACAACTTACTCTTTGTCTCAAAAAAAAAAAAAAAAAAAAAAAAAAAAAGAAGAAGAAGAAGAAGAAGAAGAAGAAGAAGAAGAAGAAGAAGAAAAAAGAAAACGTAAAGCACGTATCGTGCTTGGTTCAGTACAGTGTTTCTCTTTTGTTAGTATTGTGACTTTGTGGGTTCGTGAAGTCAAAAGTGCAGGTTACAAACACAAAAAATTGCACTTTATTTCAGTAGAAATTCGCTTCGTACACATACATAATACAACATACAAGGTCAACAAACACAGCTTCTTACCCGCACGCGTTCAATTTCCGACTAATTCTCTTTGGCGGGCGGGCTGCCTTTTTATAGATTACTAACACACCAGAAATTTCTCAAACAATCGAGACCCAGCTAGAACAAAGGCGAACTCTCGAGAAATCCGCCCAGAGGTCCAGAGGTAGTCCTGGTCGGGCGGGGCAATTTTTCTTTTTCCCCGTCCGGGTGTCTTCTGCCGCAGTACCTAGCCGCTTTGCGGCTCAACCTGCGAAGTGAGTCAAGATGGGTTGAGTTTTTGTTCTGCTGGCGGTATGTTTTTTGTTTGTTTGTGGGAAAACATTTTGTGTTAACTGGTTGCCCTTGAGTGTTCTCTGAAGGCAACAGCTAGGCGGGTTTGTTACGTTCTCCCGTTGGGGGAGGATCTGTTTAGAGCTTTTGCCCCGTTTTGAGTACGGGTGGCCTAACGCTTGAGCGTTATGTGAAATTGGATATGTTTGGGGTTTCCCTTGGGTTAACCAAGAGGCCCCAAGACGTCTCTTGGGAGTTTGTACGATGGCAAGCGTCTTTGCTCCCTTTGGTCATACCTGCCCAGTGAGTTCACCAAAGGGTTGCCATGGGTTTGAACTTTGTCGTACATTGAACGAGCCCTCTCTCGAATGACGTCGACAATGTACGGGATGTTCGAATGTTCATGAAGGATATGGGCGGGAAATCTCCAGTCAGTATCGTAGATGACCCGTAGCGCCCTGTTCCGCAGCGTCTGGAGTCTGACGATTTGGTATTTGCCACTGTTCCCCAGACCTCACAGCCGTACAAGATCATGGGCGGGATGATCGCCCGATACAGCTGGAGTTTGAGACGGAGTGGCATGGTTGAACGGAATATTGGGTATAGGTTCCTGAGCACGACGTGCCCAAGCTGGACCTTGCCTTTGACGTGCGGAGCGTAAGTTAATTTGCGGTCCAGCGTCACTCCGAGATACTTCGCCGTTTGAACCCATGGGATTCCACGACGCCGTAAAACGAAGTTCTGCTGCAACCAGTTGGCTCTGGTTTTTGCCAGGAGAATCGCAGAGCTCTTCTCCGGGTTAATTGCCATTCGCCATTTTGCGCTCCATTCGCCAATGGCCCGGAGCTGGTTTTGGATCTGCCGAAAGCTATACCTTGGGTTTCTGTTGACTCCGAAGATCATAAGAACGTCCGCGTATTGACAGGTGTGGGTGTTGTGGTGCGTGGGTATGTCAGCCATGTAAGCTGCAAAGAGTGCCGGCGACAGCACGCTGCCTTCCGGCACTCCAGCGCCAATGGGCCGCTCGGTAGAGAGCTTCCCCTCCATCTTTACTCGGAACCTGCGGTTTCCGAGGAAACTGGCCACTAAGGAAATGTATGGACGGGGAATTTCATGCTCCAGGAGTTTGTAAATAAGTCCTTCGTGCCAGGTAGTGGCGAATGCCTTCTCCACGTCTAGCAACACTGCTACCGTTTTAGACCGTTCCTGGAATCCCAGGGAGGCCTTCTCGGCAACCCGCAGTAGTTGTTGAGTCGTGGAGTGGCCAGAACGGAAGCCAAACTGATGTTCCGGGATTAAGCCCCTTTCCTCTAAGTGAGGAAGGAGCCGGGAGAGGAGTTTTTCGAAGACCTTCGATAAAACTGGGAGAAGGCTGATGGAGCGGTAACTGGAAGGAAAGACCGGATTTTTCCCCGGCTTTAAAACGCACATCACACGCGCCTCCTTCCAGACAGCTGGAAAGTGGCGCATGTATAGGCACGCATTATAAATCCGGGTTAAATGAATCACGGCTCTCCGTGGAAGGTGCTTGAGCATTTCCGCTGTCACACGGTCCTGCCCAGGGGCTTTGTTGTTTCTTAGAGAGTTAAGCGTGGTCGCTAACTCTCTAGGGGTAACGATGGGGATGTGGAACTCCTCGTGGTCAGGGGGCGGGGCTTCTAGGAAGTCCTCCACCACCTGTTCCACGAGGTCAGCATGGCTATCGTCCATTGGCTCTACCCTGGGTTGGAACTGAGCCTCCAGATAGTGCTAGCGCACCTGCTTTTTCTTTCGACTCGTAGACGAGTCGACCTCTAGGGCTATGTAGGGGGTGCTGGTGTACGGTTTTGTCTTTCCGCAGGCTACGGACTATTCGCCATGGTTTTCTCTCCTGGAGATTGGTGTGCCTTAACAGTTTTTCCCAGGCCTCTTGGCGGTGTGCTCTTAGGAGCCGTCTTACCAGGGACTTGAACCTCTGGTGTACTTCTCCTATCCTGGGATGGCGAAATCTCTGCCACAGCTTTCTCACAGCATTTTTAGCCCTGATTAGCTGCTTAATGGGTCCCGAAATATCGGTAGGGTTTGGTGTGTCTATTGGGATGCGGTGTGTGTGAGCACGGACCGCATTGAGGATGGATGTGGAGAACTCCTTGGCTTCCGCCTAGAGGGACTCCACGGAGTCGATCCGGGGACTGGCTTCCACGGATTTTTGGATGGTAGTGATAGCGGCATCCCAGTCGACTTCGTTCATCCAGTCTACCGTTGCCAGAGCTGCGACAGTAACGTCCAAATCGATCACAACTGGGTTGTCGTCCGAATCCAGAGCGTTTACCGCCGTGAGGTCCAGATGAAATGGTATGTTTTTAGTGATAGCGAAGTCTATGACGTCCGCTCTGCCACGAGGCGGAAAGTGCGTTGGACCTCGCGGGCCATGCGCATGAAGGGTGGGGTCTCCGCAGATGAAGTGGTAGATGTTCCTTCCCCTTTCGTTCTGGTTGCGGCTGTTCCATCCTGGGAGTTTGGCGTTGAAGTCGCCGGCTATGCACACTCTGTGGTCAAGGTTGAGGAGAGCCCGGTAATCCGCTTCATGGAAGGGATGATTGGGCGGGTCGTACACCGCCACAAGCACCAGGTCAGAACCGCCTAAGGAGAGCCTTATGGCGGTCGCCTCCAAGTGTTGTAGCGGAGGAAGTGTGATACGAGTATGGGTGATATGGTTTTTGATAAGGATGGCTGTACCACCGCCCCGCCGACCGGCTCGATCGGATCGGTGGACGGTGTAACTTGGCGGATTAAACTGTACACCAGCATGCAGGTGCGTTTCGCATAGCATGAGGAGGCCAATCCCTTGGTCATTTACAAATTCCCGGACTCCATTTGCGTTCCAGAACGCGGCTCTCAATGAACGTTGAGTTCTCCACATCGCCATTTATGAGCGGGAGTCAGGGATGAGAAGCCGTGCAGTCTGTTGCATTATGCTGTGCTTTTGTATAGCAGGGATTCTGGGATTTGTCAATTGCTCCCTGCAGCGCCTTAGAATTGGGAGGGAGCGTTGTATCAGTTCGGCAAACCAGGCAGAAAACTCTTGGAATTCCGCCAGGTCTTCGTTGGATATGCCAGTGTCCCACACTGGCATTGGATCTGAGGTGGTGAGGTTTGGTTCCTCACTTGGTGTTGCAGCCACAGGGGCTGGAGCTGGTGCAGGAGGGGGAGCAGTGGCGGTAGTACCCCTCTGTCTCCCCGTGGAGGTTGGGGCAGGCTGCCCGGCAGTTGGCGACACAGTTACCGGTGGGCTTCGCCGCCGGGCTGCGGTGGCCTTCTGTCGAGGAGGCCGCTGTGCTAATGCTGCAGATGCAGCCGGTGCTTGCATGGCGGCTTCCCTGGAGCCTACCGCCCGGTTTGCTGCCGGAATCTGACCTGCCTCGCCTGCTGGAGCACCTGTTCGTGCCTCCGCAGTGCCTGGGCAAAAGTGACTCCAGGCCGAACTTGCCCTGGCTCCCTGTTGGAGGTCCTGCCCTGTCTGGCCTGCACTATCCGCAGTCTTGCGGGACAACCGCCGTAGATGCCTATATGGGCCTCTCGGCAGTTGGCACACTTCTTGTCCTCACGGGGGTTCGGGCATTCCTTGAAATGGCGGTCCCCGGCACAGTGAATGCACGCTGTCCGACGCTCGCACGCATGGCTAGAATGGTGGAAGCCCAAGCACCTGAAGCATTGGGCTGGCCCCTCTCTGCCATGGTACGGCTCCACCTTTATCCTGGTGTTATAAAGGTGGGCCACCTCGTCGATCTTAGGGAGACCTTCTCACTGCTTCTCCACTATCACGAGGAATAGGGGCATGGGGGCCCTTACAGGCTCCTTGCCCTCCTCGCGGATGGACTTGGTCAGCTGGACCACGGTACGCGGCTCAATGCCGTGTTCTTCCCCCAGGCCCGCCTTGATATCCTCCGGGTCGGTGTCCGAGTCAAGACCCCGGATAACTCTGCGCACCAGGTTCGGTCGCTGCAGCGAGAACGTATGGAACTCAATCCCCGTCCCGCGCAACACCTCCCTGGTGGCTTCATGGTCCTCCGGGGTCGTTGTCTTGATGACCATCCGGTTTGGGAATCTGGTGGCCTGGAAGTCCACCTGGAGCCTCGCCCTCAATTCCCTCATCACCTTAATGTGTTTGGGAAAGGGCTCGGACACAATTGGCGGGATTCTGACCGCCTTTTGTGCGCGGGTGCTCCAGGCATCCACGGGCGCTGCAGGGGTGCTGGGGGCAGCACCCTCCGGTTTCGAACCGGAGGGCCTTTTACGCCTTCCCTGCACTGTCGTAAACCCTTCGGTATCCGTATCGCTCTCAGGTAGGGGAGGGGAGATACCCTGGAGAGGGGTGGCTGGAGATGGTGAATTCCCTGGCAGGGTGACCGGGGAGATGGGAACAACAGTTCCCTGGTTTAGAAGGCGAGAGGCCTTCTTCTGCAGTTTCTTTTTCTGCAGTTGTGCTCTAGCTTTTGCCTTCACGAGGTTCACTCGCGGGCCAGTTGAGGATTGGGAAGGTTTAGCTTGACTTGCTTCGTCAGGTCTTACCTGGCGGCTGGTACTCGGCATTTTTGTTAGTTGTGTGTTTGCAGGTGCCATCCGGCACCCCACAGAGGATCGGACGCCTTGCGACGCGCCAGGTGGGGCGGACCCCGGGTCCCAACCTAAGTCAGGACCCTTGGCTGCGACCTTGTGGGTCTTGCAGTGCCGTGGTCAGTCGGTCGGTCTGTCCCGAGTACTTGCTGACTCTGGTTCTGACTGGTTCGTCTTTTGCTGGCGGAGTAGCTCTGCGAGCTAACTCTAGAAGGTCCGCCAGAAGAGGGTTGGCTGGGCTGCTGCTGCTTGCCAGTGTAGAAGAAGGCACTGCTGGCCGGATGAAGGCAGGCGCTGCTGCGCCTGCAGAAGAAGGCTCTGTTGCGCAGGCTACGCTGCACAGGGAGAAGAAGGCACTGCTTCGCCGAGCTGCTGCTTTCCTGCTGGGCCCAGTCGAGCACACGAGTTGTACAGTCCACGTGTGTGACTGGCCCACGGTGCGGATGAGTCGATGAGACATGAGTTGTACAGTCCACGTGCCTGGAACCGACTCGAGACGGAGACCATGAGAGTGTTGGAGAAATCCGTCTGCTCCCAACCACCATTTTGGCGAGCTTTTGTCTACACACAGCACTGCGCATTCCTTTGATTTCGTTTTCCGCGCCGTCTCCAATCAACAATGGCCTGGCGAAAGTATTCGGTAAGTCGCGGCGAACCCTAAGCTCTGTGGACCCTGGCATACAAAATTACTCAGATATATTAATATCTGTTTGTATGAAAGCCATAAATGAACAAAAGGAAACGATAAAGGGAATGAAAATACGAGGGCTGTTCAGTAAAGAATGATCACAATTGTTTTTGACAACGTACCTTTACTCATCTTCATAATTTTGATGGTCCTTCTCAAAATAGTCTCCCCTGAATGCGATGCACTTGTCCCAGCGTTTCTGTCAGTCTTCAAAGACATGCTGGAAACAATTTTTGAGATCCTTCAAAATCGCCTCCGCAGCCTTCACCACTGCTTATGATGATGTATAATGCCACCCACAAAGGTGTTTCTTCAAGTTAGGGAATATAAAAAGTAATATGGGGCTAAATCTGGACTATAGGGAGGGTGAGGGATGTACTTCAAGCTGATTTTTGCAAGATATTCAGCAACAACATTGGCAGTATGCGGCCGCGCATTATCGTGGTGCAGCATCCAGCCTACTTCACGAAAATGTGGTCTTCTGTGCCTGACGGACTTTGCAATGTTTTCAGGACATCCCTGGCCTCGCCGTGGCTCAGTGGTTAGACCGCTTGACTCTCACCAAGGCAGCCCGGGTTCGATCCCAGGTGACCACAAAGTGAGATTAGTGGTGGAAAACACGGCGCTTGGCGGGTTTTCTTCGGGACCTCCGGTTCCCCCGCCATCTCATTCTACCGGTGCTCCATCTTCATCTCATGCATCATCAATGTCACCGTCTGCGGTGTCGTATGTAGTAAAAGCGGGCGTTAAACACTACGCATTCATTCAGGACATCCCTGTAGTATTTTTCCAGTTACTCATGTGTGTGCAGGTACAACATACTGATAAACCATTCCATGAATATCAAACAATGAGATGACCATTACTTTCCCAGCAGAAGCAACCACTTTTGCTTTTTTGGAGGTTGGTGATGAAGGAGATTTCCACACTGAGCTTTGCTGTTTGCTCTCAGGATCAAAATGATGCAGCCAAGTTTCATCAGCAGTGATTACGTTTGAAAGAAACTCCTGATCTTCCTCTAACATCAACTTTAACTGAATGTGAATGTCCTTTTGTTCGGGAATCAACAGTCTTGGAACCCAAGGCCTCAACTGAAGATTTGTTGAGACGAAAGCAGAATTTCAAAGCCGCATATTGTTTCTCGCGTGTTACCTCCATTGCAGCGGTAGGCGATACTGAACGTGTCTGAACTTGCCTGGTTCTCACAGGCGGGGACCAGGAGTACCAACAATGAAACTCTTACGGCTTGTTTGTTTCACATTAAGCTAACAGAATATTAATAAGAGTGAATTTTGGTGTGAAAAATTATGACCGTAAAAAATTATGATCATTTTTATTGAACAACCCTCGTATTTTGATCAAATGTCTTCCATTTAGTGGAAGAATATTAAACAGGAATTTTTTACTTATGTTTAATTATACATTTCCTATACATAAAACATGTTAAATATTTGCAAATAGAGATTTTAAGTTGTGTATCTTGTTGACGAATCATGTAAATTTTGTTAAATTGGTGAATAAATCTGAGTTACATATTATTTTGACTTCGTTGGTAACGTTACCTCGTCTTATTGAGTGATGTAAGTTACAAATTCAAATAAGTAATCAACCACAGTCAACCATACTCGTGGTGTTGTCAAAAATACAGTTTATGTACAATATCTTCAAAAAATAAATTAATATAAAGTCTAAGATAAAAGTACATTTTAAAAATACATACAGTAAAACAAAATTTGCACTGGAATTTTCTACCTAAAAATGCCCTTATGCTAAAAGGTTAAAATGTTAATATTAGTTGCTAAACTTTCTCTAATTTAAAAGTCTAAAGCTTGAGGCAAGTGATTATACAAAATATTACCGAGGTGTTATAATGTACTGGTAAAACATCAAGTAAGTAACTGACAAATGTAAATGTTGGATGCTCTATTATTTAATCATATAATTCAGAATTCAGTTGCAAGAGCTTGGCTTTGTTGACATAGATTCATGATATAAATGCAAGGAACAGGTGAATCTTTCAAATCTGAAAACACCTTTTTGCCATTGGTTCTGACTCTTGAAATATAATTTTGAATATCCTCTTTTGCAATATTACTGTTTCTTTGGTGTTTTAAGAAGAGTCCCAAACAAATATGCCATAAGAAAGCAATGAATGTACACATTCAAAATACGTCAAAAGAAGAGATTTAAAAAAAATCCAGAATGCATAACTTAAAGAACTCATTTTATCATTCAAAGATAATATGTAAAATTCCCAAGATAAATTAGAAGCAATCGCAATACCTAAGAACTTAGTACTTACTACTTACTTGTGCAGTGTCAGAACAATTTATTAAGATATGCAAGAGGGTTTTCAAGTATTTGATTTACGAAACTCATGTACACAATTTTATGTAAATTTAATTTGAGCATATTACTTTGGAGCCACTG